>CM075977.1:221744383-221904811 GCA_038087875.1 Malacoraja senta | reverse complement strand
GAGTTACTTTGATCTTCATTGTGAGTTTCCTGTTCTTCCATGTCCACTTGCTTAGCCTCCCGAAGGTGGGTGCTGTAGAGGAAGGTGTTTTACAGTACGTGAATTGGTTTCCTCATCCAGAGAGTGGCTGTCAGTCACCGAAGATCCTAGGTTGTTGAATTTAAGACATTTTCCAGCGGAGTGGTGTTTATGGTGATTTCAGAGGGGAGTGGAGTGCCCTGACCTATGACGCTGATTTCCAGTCGGTCTTTGGTGCAAGCATGAGAAAGTCTGTCCATCAGCCCCTGAAGTCCTTCTTCTTTTGGGGAACTGAGTGCAGCATCATCAGCGGGCTGGAGTTCACTTATAAGCACAGTTCTCATCTTCGTCTGGCTTTCAACATTGCCATATTGAAGAGCATCCGATCACTTCTGGTTTGAAGATACACGTCGTCCGTGTCTGTTGGGAAGGCAAAGGACAGAAGGGCAGATAGGAAGATGCTGAACAACATGGGAGTTGGTACACAGCCTTGATTCACTCCACTTCTCATGGGGAAACTGTCCGATGCATGTAGATGCATGTTCTCATGGAAGGACAAAGTGAAGTTTAGAAGACGTGGTGGATATCTAATCTTCTCCAGTAGCTGGTAGAGGCCAAGCCTGCTGACAGAATCAAAAGCTTTTGTAAGATCCACAAAGGCGATGAACAATGGGGTTTGCTGCTCTTGACATATTTCTTGGATTTGACGCAGGGAGATCATGTCCATTGTGGATCTATCTCCATGGAAACCGCATTGTGCCTCCGGTCAGCGAGTCTGTGCAGTCTTTGCAGGATCACTCTGGCAAAGGCCTTTCCTGTAACACTCAGAAGTGCGATGTCCCTGTAGTTGGTGCACTCGCTGTGATCTCCTTGTCCTTGTGCAGTGTAACGATGTTGGTGTTACGCGTGTGTTGAGGGACACCACCCTCTCTCTGATGATTGTCAGTCGGTCTTTGTTGCATGCTTGAGACAGTCTGTCCATCAGCCCCTGAAGTCTTTCTTCTGTTGGGTGACCAATGTAATCCCGTTGGTCCCTCTTCCTTCTTGGCGCCCCCACCCCAACGCAACTTCGCTCTTTGTTCTCTCGACGGCGCATCCTCGACCAACCTCCGGCACCAACCGCAGGCCTGTCCTTGAACTTTGTTCTCGGCAGACACTTAGGCCACTGGGCTCGTCCTTGTTCGCGGCCACCGCTGGCCGAGTCTGTTCTTGACCGGCTCCGTGTGTGGACAGAGAACGTGGAACAAGATTCGGCCTTCGGGATCTTCAAGGATCTGTCATTCAAGTCCACGGTCATCATCAAACTTGGCCCTTTCCAGTTGTCAGAAACCGACCTGCTAATGGAGACAAGAGTGAAGTCTTGAAGGATCCCAATCCAAACGTCATCTGTCCATTCCCTCCGCATGTGCCGTGTTCTATCGTCGGCGCGTCCTCGAACGACTTCCGGCATCGACCGAGGGCCCGTCCTCGGCCAACCGCCGGCACTCACACATCTGTCATGTTTGTCCCTTCAAACAATCTGGATGAGATCCAGGGCCACATGAACTCCCACCAAGTTGTTCCTCAACAGCTTCTCCAGGTCCACGTGTGGCAGGTCACAGAGAACTTGGAGCACAATTGGGTCTTCAATCATCTGTCATTCCAGTCCACGGTGATCATCAATCTTGGCCATTTCCTGTCATTATAATCCAACCTGGTAAATGGAGATAAGAATGGAGTCTTGAAGGTTCCTGATCCAAACATCGTCCTGACCCGCTGAGTTCCTCCAGCAGTTTTGTGCTCCAACTTCGCTGACAGCCGAGCTCTAAAAACACATCTCCATCATTGTCTTCCACCGACGGCAGTTTAGAGGATCAGCTCCACATTTCCATTGACACCAGATCTTCCTCAGCAACACAGCATGGTCAGGTGTGATGAAGCTTCTGCGTGCCAACCCTGGTCCATGGCCGTCTCGCCAGATATTGTCCTCTGGTCAATCACAGGAAACATGCCAGTGGTCGATGACTACAGGAGGGTAAAGCCGATGATCCACAAACTTGTCTTCATTCATGGGACTGTGGTGGAGAAAGTTATGATGCAACTTCCTGGTTGTCCATATCTCTGAAGATCTGTCCTAGGTCCAGGACATCAATGCAATCACACAAAACTTATGACCACCTCTAAGCTTTCGTAACATCCACAAAGGCGATGTACGATGGGGTTTGTTGCTCGACATTTTCCTTGTATTTGACGCATGAGAAGATCATGTCCATTGTAGATCTACCTCCATGGAAACCGCATTGTGCCTCAGGTCAGCGAGTCTGTGCAGTCTTTGCAGGATCACTCTGGCAAAGGCCTTTCCTGTAACACTCAGAAGTGAAATGTCCCTGTAGTTGGTGAACTCACTGTGCTCTCACTTGTTCTTGTACAATGTGACGATGTTGGTGTTACGCGTCTGTTGAGGGACACCACCCTTTCTCCAGCAGAGCAGGGGAAGGGTGTGCAGGTAGGGCAAGAGTTGACGGTTTCCATACTTAAGGAGTTCAACAGATATGCCATCCTGTCCAGGAACCTTCCTGGCTGCCAGGCGATTGATGGCTTTATCCAGTTCATGCAGAGGTGGTTCATCTTCAAATGGCCTTTCATTAATTCTTCACACCTGGTGTGGAAGGAGCAGTTTGAGGAACAACTTGGGATTTCTTGTGATTAAAACGGTGAAGGGGGCAGTCTTCTGCCGACTGCTGTGGTCTCCAGTGACTTGCAAGGAACGGCACTCTGGTCAGTAACCTCACCAGTCCGGCCAGGTTAGTGGACACATGAAGAGTGACATCCTGAAGAGTTCCGATACAAAAGGTCACCTGTCCATTCACTCCACGGATGCCATGTTCTCTCGGCGTCGCATCGTCGACAGATCTCCGGCACCCACCGAGGGCCCGTCCTCGACCGACCGCTGGCACTCACACATCTGTCGACAGATGTTTCTTGTTTTCCCCTTGAAACAATCTGGAGGAGATCTAGGGCCACAAGAGATCCCACCAAGTTGTTCCTTAACAGCTTCTCCAGTTCCAGGTGTAGAAGGTCGCAGAGAACGTGGAGCAAGATTTGGTCTTCAGGATCTTGAAACATGTCAATCCAGTCCATGGTGATAATCAAGCTTGGCCATTTCCTGTCATCAGAAACTGACCTGGTAAATGGAGATAAGAATGGAGTCTTGAAGGGTCTCGATCCAAACATCGTCTGTCCATTCCCTCCACAGAGGCTGCCTGACCCGCTGAGTTCCTCCAGCAGTTTTCTTCTCCAACTTCGCTGACAGCCGAGCTCTAAAAACACATCTCCATCACTGTCTTCCACCGAGGGCAGTTTAGAGGATCAGCTCCACATTTCCAGTGACACCAGATATTCCTCAGCAACACAGCATGGACAGGTGTGATGAAGCTTCTGCGTGGCAGCCCTGGTCCATGGCCGTCTCGCCAGATATTGTCCTCTGGTCAATCACAGGAAACATGGCAGTGGTCGATGACTTCAGGAGGGGAAAGCCGATGATCCACAAACTTGTCTTCATTCATGGGACAGTGGTGGAGAAAGTTATGTTGCAACTTCCTGGTTGTCCATATCTCTGAAGATCTGTCCTAGGTCCAGGACATCAATGCAATCACATACAATCATCATCACCTCGACTTGTTCAGAAGATTGAGGAGATCGGCATGTTGATGAATACTCTATTTAACTTGTAGTTGTATGGGAGAGAGCACACTGACTGGTTGCACTGCAGCCTGGTTCAGCAACTCAAACTCCCAGGAATGAAGAAGAATACCATGTGGTAGAAACTGCTCAGTCCATCACAGGTAATGATGTCCCCACCATCAAAGGGATCCACAGGAGATGCTGCATCCAAAAGCTAGCTAATGTCAAAGACCCACACCACCCTGACCACACTCGCAATATTTCAGTCCTACCATCAGCAACAAGGTACTGTAGCTTAAAAAACATAACCTCCTGGTTCAGGAACAGCTTCTTCCCAGCAACCAACAGGTTCTTAAACATTGCCCAACATTAACCACAACTATGAATTATAAAGAACTACAGACTGAGTCTTAAGTTGCATAACAGACAATTGGTGTATTTGGTGCACTCCCTTGTTCTTGTACAGTGTGACGATGTTAGTGTTACGCAGCAGCTGATCAGTCCGTCACAGGTGATGATCTCTTCAATATCAAAGGGATCTATAGGAGATGCTACCTGCAAAAGGCAGCTAACATCAAAGACCCATGCCACCCTACCATTGTGAAAAGCCAACAGAAGCAGGGAAACTGACCTCCATGTTTAAGAGCAGCTTCTTCCCAGCAATTACAAGCCTCTCAAACACTGCACAACATGAAACACAACAATGAGATATTATGGACTGCGTCTTTTGCTGCCCGACAGATATTTTTTACACTAGCATTGAATTATTAATTTCCTGTTTTTTAATTTATTAGTTATCTGTGTGTCATTGCACTATGCTCCCATTATTTTGTTCAGATACCCAAAAAACGTGACCTCTACGTTCAGGAACAGCTTCTTCCCAGCAACCATCAGGCTCTTGAACACTGCCCAACACAAACCACATCTACGAACTGTGAAGAAATATGGACGGAGTCTTTAGTTGCATTACAGACATTTTTTACAGTAGTATCGTGAATTTAAATTTTCTGAAATACAAATTAATGCATTTTTGTGTTGTTGCAATTACAGGCTTGTTTATCTACAGCAAGAAATGCCCCCCCCCCCCCAACCCACACACACCTCCCCCACATCGTCCTCCCCCCCGCACGCCCTCCCTCTCCCCCACAACCTCTATCCTTCCTTCCACATACTCCCTCCCTCACAACCCCCCGTCCCCACCCACATCCCTCTCCCCAACCCACATCCTCCTTCTTCCTGCATCCCCTCCCACACCCCCGTCGCCCACTGCTCCCCTACACTCCGCCGCCACACTCCTCTCCCTCCCCCCGCACCCCAAACACATACCTCTCCCTCCTCCCAAATCCTCCCTCCAACCGCACCCGCCCACACACAACCCCACGTCCCCACTGCTGCCCCCTACAACCCCCACTGCTACACACCCCTCCCCCACACACCCCTCCCACTGCCCACACCTCCCTCCCGCCCTCACCCACAACCCTCCCCCCACCCCCCTCCCACACATCCTCCTTCCCCCGCACACCCCCTCCCCCACACCCTCCGACCGCACAATCCTCTGCCCACACACCTCACCCCGCCCTCACACAGCTCTCTCCCACACACCCTCCCTCCCCCACATATGCCCCCCATCCCCACTGCTCCCCTCCACACCCACACACCACTCTGCCCAGCAAAACCCCCTTCCCGCCCCCCCACCCACACAACCCTTCTCCCCACAGACCCCAACTCACCCCCGCTCCCACACACCCCCCTCTCCCACATCCTCCCTCCCCCCCACCCACACACCCTCTGCTGTCCGGCACAACGCTTGCTGCCCCCCCCTCCCTCCCCCACACTACGCCAAACCATAGCCCCATCCCCCACAAATGCCTCCCCTAGACACCCCCGCATACACACCCCTCTCCCCCACCCTCACACCTCCCCTACGCTCGCTGCCTCCCCTCCCCTTCCCCCCACACCCCCCCAACCCTTCCCCACCCACCCCTCCTCTCCAGCTCTACAATGCTCGCTGCCACCCTCCCTCATTCTCCCCTCCCCCTCAACACCCCCGCCAACACAACCCTGCATTTACAAACTGAGACTTGAAAAATGGCACCAAACCTGGCCTCTCTGTCCACTATCTCAATCTGCTACTGTTATACACTTGTACCGTATCCGAGATGCTTATTTAAGATTTGTCAAAGTGATTACGTATGGTGATACATGTATTAAACTGTATACAGAAATGAATTTCACTTCAGCTCGGTAAACATGACCAATAAAGAATCATTGAACGTCAAGTTGTTCCTCAACAGCTTCTCCAGCTCCAGGTGTGGAAGGTCACGGAGAACTTGGAGCAAAATTGGGTCTTCGGGATCTTCAATCATCTGTCATTCCAGTCCACGGTGATCATCAATCTTGCCCATTTCCTGTCATCATAATCCAACCTGGTAAATGGAGATAAGAATGAAGTCTTGAAGGTTCCTGATCCAAACATAGTCTGTCCATTCCCTCCACAGATGCTGCCTGACCCGCTGAATTCCTCCAGCAGTTTTCTGCTCCAACTTCGTTGACAGCCGAACTCTAAAAACACATCTCTATCATGGTCTTCCACCAAGGGCAGTTTAGAGGATCAGCTCCACATTTCCAGTGACACCAGATCTTCCTCAGCAACACAGCATGGTCAGGTGTGATGAAGCTTCTGCGTGCCAGCCCTGGTCCGTGGCCATCTCGCCAGATATTGTCCTCTGGTCAATCACAGGAAACATGGCAGTGGTCGATGACTTCAGGAGGGGAAAGCAGATGATCCACAAACTTGTCTTCATTCATGGGACAGTGGTGGAGAAAGTTATGTTGCAACTTCCTGGTTGTCCATATCTCTGAAGATCTGTCCTAGCTCCAAGATATCAATGGAATCACACACAAAACTTATGACCACCTCTAAGCTTTCATAACATCCACAAAAGCGATGCACAATGGAGTTTGTTGCTCCACATTTTCCTTGTATTTGACGCATGAGAAGATCATGTCCATTGTGGATCTAACTCCATGGAAACCGCATTGTGCCTCAGGTCAGCGAGTCTGTGCAGTCTTTGCAGGATCACTCTGGCAAAGACCTTTCCTGTAACACTCAGAAGTCAGATGTCCCTGTAGTTGGTACACTCGCTGTGATCTCGCTTGTTCTTGTGCAATGTGACGATGTTGGTGTTACGTGTCTGCTGAGGGACATCACCCTCTCAGACCCAGCAGAGCAAGGGAAGGGTGTGCAGATACGGCAAGGGTTGACGGTTTCCATACTTAAGGAGTTCAGCAGATATGCCATCCTGTCCAGGAGCCTTCTGGCTGCCAGGCGATTGATGGCCTTATCCAGTTCATGCACAGGTGGTTCATCTTCAAATGGCCATTCAACAATTCTTCACACCTGGTGTGGAAGGAGCAGTTTGAGGAACTTAGGATTTCTTGTGATCTCCGTAAAACGGTGAAGGGGGCAGTCTTGAAACTTCCGCCGACGGCTGTGGTTTCCAGCTGTTTGCGAGGACCTTTCACTCCAGTGACTTGCAAGGAACTGGCACTCTGGTCAGTGTCCTCATCCAGCCCGGCCAGGTTAGTGGACAGATGAAGAATGAAGTCTTGAAGGGTCCCGATTCAAAACGTCATCTGTCCATTCCCTCCACAGATGCCTTGTTCTCTCGGCGTCGCATCCTAGACCGACCTCCGGCACCCACCGAGGGCCCGTCCTCAACCGACCACCGGCACTCACACATCTGTCGACAGATGTTTCTTGCTTTCCCCTTGAAACAATCTGGAGGAGATCCAGGGCCACAAGAAATCGCACCAAGTTGTTCCTCAACAGCTTCTCCAGCTCCAGGTTTGGAAGGTCGGAGAGAATGTGGAGCAAGATTGGGTCTTCAGGATCTTCAATCATCTGTCACTCCAGTCCACGGTGATCATCAATCTTGGTCACTTCCTGTCATCAGAAACTGACCTGGTAAATGGAGATATGAATTGAGTCTTGAAGGGTCTCGATCCACACATCGTCTGTCCATTCCCTCCACAGATGCTGCCTGACCCGCTGAGTTCCTCCAGCAGTTTTCTGCACAACCTTCGCTGACAACCGAGCTCTAAAAACACGTCTTCTACCGAGGGAAGTTTACAGAGGATCAGCTCCACATTCCCAGTGACACCAGATCTTCCTCAGTAACACAGCAGGGTCAGATGAAGTATCTGCTTGCCAGCCCGGGTCCATGGCCGTCTTGTCAGATTTTGTCCTCAGGTCAATCACAGTAAACATGGCAGAGGTCGATGATCTCAGGATGGGAAAGCCGATGATCCACAAACTTGTCTTCATTCATCGGGCAGTGGTGGAGAAAGTTATGTTGCAAGTTCCTGCTTGTCCATGTCTCTGAAGATCTGTCCTGGGTCCAGCACATCAATGCAATCACATACAAGACTCATAATCACCTCTACTTGTTCAGAAGATTGAGGAGATTCGGCATGTTGATTGATCAATACTCTATTGAACTTGTAGTTGTATGGGAGAGAGCACACTGACTGGTTGCACTGCAGCCTGGTTCAGCAACTCAAACTCCCAGGAATGAAGAAGAATACCATGTGGTAGAAACTGCTCAGTCCATCACAGGTAATGATGTCCCCACCATCAAAGGGATCCACAGGAGATGCTGCATCCAAAAGCTAGCTAATGTCAAAGACCCCACACCACCCTGACCACACTCGCAATATTTCAGTCCTACCATCAGCAACAAGGTACTGTAGCTTAAAAAACATAACCTCCTGGTTCAGGAACAGTTTTCTTCCCAGCAACCAACAGGTTCTTAAACATTGCCCAACATTAACCACAACTATGAACTATAAAGAACTACAGACTGAGTCTTAAGTTGCATAACAGACAATTGGTGTATTTGGTGCACTCCCTTGTTCTTGTACAGTGTGACGATGTTAGTGTTACGCAGCAGCTGATCAGTCCGTCACAGGTGATGATCTCTTCAATATCAAAGGGATCTACAGGAGATGCTACCTGCAAAAGGCAGCTAACATCAAAGACCCATGCCACCCTACCATTGTGAAAATCCAACAGAAGCAGGGAAACTGACCTCCATGTTTAAGAGCAGCTTCTTCCCAGCAATTACAAGCCTCTCAAACACTGCACAACATGAAACACAACAATGAGATATATATCTGAAGAAGGGTTTCGGCCCGAAACGTTACCTATTTCCTTCGCTCCATAGATGCTGCTGCACCCGCTGAGTTTCTCCAGCATTTTTGTGTACCTAATGAGATATTATGGACTGCGTCTTTTGCTGCCCGACAGATATTTTTTACACTAGCATTGAATTATTAATTTCCTGTTTTTTAATTTATTAGTTATCTGTGTGTCATTGCACTATGCTCCCATTATTTTGTTCAGATACCCAAAAAACGTGACCTCTACGTTCAGGAACAGCTTCTTCCCAGCAACCATCAGGCTCTTGAACACTGCCCAACACAAACCACATCTACGAACTGTGAAGAAATATGGACGGAGTCTTTAGTTGCATTACAGACATTTTTTACAGTAGTATCGTGAATTTAAATTTTCTGAAATACAAATTAATGCATTTTTGTGTTGTTGCAATTACAGGCTTGTTTATCTACAGCAAGAAATGCCCCCCCCCCCCCCAACCCACACACACCTCCCCCACATCGTCCTTCCCCCCGCACGCCCTCCCTCTCCCCCACAACCTCTATCCTTCCTTCCACATACTCCCTCCCTCACAACCCCCCGTCCCCACCCACATCCCTCTCCCCAACCCACATCCTCCTTCTTCCTGCATCCCCTCCCACACCCCCGTCGCCCACTGCTCCCCTACACTCCGCCGCCACACACTCCTCTCCCACACCCCCGCTCCCCTCCCCCCGCACCCCCAAACACATACCCCTCTCCCTCCTCCCAAATCCTCCCACCAACCGCACCCCGCCCACACACAACCCCACGTCCCCACTGCTGCCCCCTACAACCCCCACTGCTACACACCCCTCCCCCACACACCCCTCCCACTGCCCACACCTCCCTCCCGCCCTCACCCACACAACCCTCCCCCCACCCCCCTCCCACACATCCTCCTTCCCCCGCACACCCCCCTCCCCCACACTCCCCGTCCCCACACTCTCCGACCGCACAATCCTCTGCCCACACACCTCACCCCGCCCTCACACAGCTCTCTCCCACACCCTCCCTCCCCCACATATGCCCCCCATCCCCACTGCTCCCCTCCACACACCCTCCCCACCCACACACCACTCTGCCCAGCAAAACCCCCCTTCCCGCCCCCCCACCCACACAACCCTTCTCCCCACAGACCCCAACTCACCCCCGCTCCCACACACCCCCCCTCTCCCACATCCTCCCTCCCCCCCCACCCACACACCCCTCTGCTGTCCGGCACAACGCTTGCTGCCCCCCCCTCCCTCCCCCACACTCTGCCAAACCATAGCCCCATCCCCCACAAATGCCTCCCCTAGACACCCCCCGCACATACACACCCCTCTCCCCCCACCCTCACACCTCCCCAACGCTCGCTGCCTCACCTCCCCTTCCCCCCACACCCCCCCCAACCCTTCCCCACCCACCCCTCCTCTCCAGCTCTACAATGCTCGCTGCCACCCTCCCTCATTCTCCCTCCCTCCCCCTCACACCCCGCCAACACAACCCTGCATTTACAAACTGAGACTTGAAAAATGGCACCAAACCTGGCCTCTCTGTCCACTATCTCAATCTGCTACTGTTATACACTTGTACCGTATCCGAGATGCTTATTTAAGATTTGTCAAAGTGATTACGTATGGTGATACATGTATTAAACTGTATACAGAAATGAATTTCACTTCAGCTCGGTAAACATGACCAATAAAGAATCATTGAACGTCAAGTTGTTCCTCAACAGCTTCTCCAGCTCCAGGTGTGGAAGGTCACGGAGAACTTGGAGCAAAATTGGGTCTTCGGGATCTTCAATCATCTGTCATTCCAGTCCACGGTGATCATCAATCTTGCCCATTTCCTGTCATCATAATCCAACCTGGTAAATGGAGATAAGAATGAAGTCTTGAAGGTTCCTGATCCAAACATAGTCTGTCCATTCCCTCCACAGATGCTGCCTGACCCGCTGAATTCCTCCAGCAGTTTTCTGCTCCAACTTCGTTGACAGCCGAACTCTAAAAACACATCTCTATCATGGTCTTCCACCAAGGGCAGTTTAGAGGATCAGCTCCACATTTCCAGTGACACCAGATCTTCCTCAGCAACACAGCATGGTCAGGTGTGATGAAGCTTCTGCGTGCCAGCCCTGGTCCGTGGCCGTCTCGCCAGATATTGTCCTCTGGTCAATCACAGGAAACATGGCAGTGGTCGATGACTTCAGGAGGGGAAAGCAGATGATCCACAAACTTGTCTTCATTCATGGGACAGTGGTGGAGAAAGTTATGTTGCAACTTCCTGGTTGTCCATATCTCTGAAGATCTGTCCTAGCTCCAAGATATCAATGGAATCACACACAAAACTTATGACCACCTCTAAGCTTTCATAACATCCACAAAAGCGATGCACAATGGAGTTTGTTGCTCCATTTTCCTTGTATTTGACGCATGAGAAGATCATGTCCATTGTGGATCTACCTCCATGGAAACCGCATTGTGCCTCAGGTCAGCGAGTCTGTGCAGTCTTTGCAGGATCACTCTGGCAAAGGCCTTTCCTGTAACACTCAGAAGTCAGATGTCCCTGTAGTTGGTACACTCGCTGTGATCCTCGCTTGTTCTTGTGCAATGTGACGATGTTGGTGTTACGTGTCTGCTGAGGGACATCACCCTCTCAGACCCAGCAGAGCAAGGGAAGGGTGTGCAGATACGGCAAGGGTTGACGGTTTCCATACTTAAGGAGTTCAGCAGATATGCCATCCTGTCCAGGAGCCTTCTGGCTGCCAGGCGATTGATGGCCTTATCCAGTTCTCAAATGGCCATTCAACAATTCTTCACACCTGGTGTGGAAGGAGCAGTTTGAGGAACTTAGGATTTCTTGTGATCTCCGTAAAACGGTGAAGGGGGCAGTCTTGAAACTTCCGCCGACGGCTGTGGTTTCCAGCTGTTTGCGAGGACCTTTCACTCCAGTGACTTGCAAGGAACTGGCACTCTGGTCAGTGTCCTCATCCAGCCCGGCCAGGTTAGTGGACAGATGAAGAATGAAGTCTTGAAGGGTCCCGATTCAAAACGTCATCTGTCCATTCCCTCCACAGATGCCTTGTTCTCTCGGCGTCGCATCCTAGACCGACCTCCGGCACCCACCGAGGGCCCGTCCTCAACCGACCACCGGCTCACACATCTGTCGACAGATGTTTCTTGCTTTCCCCTTGAAACAATCTGGAGGAGATCCAGGGCCACAAGAAATCGCACCAAGTTGTTCCTCAACAGCTTCTCCAGCTCCAGGTTTGGAAGGTCGGAGAGAATGTGGAGCAAGATTGGGTCTTCAGGATCTTCAATTATCTGTCACTCCAGTCCACGGTGATCATCAATCTTGGTCACTTCCTGTCATCAGAAACTGACCTGGTAAATGGAGATATGAATTGAGTCTTGAAGGGTCTCGATCCACACATCGTCTGTCCATCCCTCCACAGATGCCTGCCTGACCCGCTGAGTTCCTCCAGCAGTTTTCTGCACACCTTCGCTGACAACCGAGCTCTAAAACACGTCTTCTACCGAGGTAAGTTTACAGAGGATCAGCTCCACATTCCCAGTGACACCAGATCTTCCTCAGTAACACAGCAGGGTCAGATGAAGTATCTGCTTGCCAGCCCGGGTCCATGGCCGTCCTTGTCAGATTTTGTCCTCAGGTCAATCCACAGTAAACTGGCAGAGGTCGATGATCTCAGGATGGGAAAGCCGATGATCCACAAACTTGTCTTCATTCATCGGGCAGTGGGTGGAGAAAGTTATGTTGCAAGTTCCTGCTTGTCCATGTCTCTGAAGATCTGTCCTGGGTCCAGCACATCAATGCAATCACATACAAGACTCATAATCACCTCTACTTGTTCAGAAGATTGAGGAGATTCGGCATGTTGATTGATCAATACTCTAATGAACTTGTAGTTGTATGGGAGAGAGCACACTGACTGGTTGCACTGCAGCCTGGTTCAGCAACTCAAACTCCCAAGAATGAAGAAGAATACAGAGTGGTAGAAACTGCTCAGTCCATCATAGGTAATGATCTCCCCACCCTCAAGGGGATCTACAGGAGATGCTGCATCCAAAAGGTCCTAATGACAAACACCCACACCACCCTGACCAAAATCTCAATATTTCAGTCCTACCAATCAGCAACAAGGTACTGTAGCTTAAAAACATAACCGACCTGGTTCAGGAACAGCTTCTTCCAGCAACCAACAGGCTCTTAAACATTGCCCAACACTAACTACAACTTTGAATAATGAAGAACTACAGACTGAGCCTTCAGTTGCATTAGACAATTTTTACATTGTTATCAGGATGATTAATTTACTGACATTTTGATTAATGCATTTTTGTGTTGTTGCAATTACAGGTTTGTTAATCTGCAGCAAGAAATAATTTAAAGGTTCTGCTGCCTGTACATATGACAATTAAATAATTAAAACAGAACAGTAAAAGGGCAGGCCCTTCTGCTCACAATGTTTGTGCTGAACATAATGCCAAGACCAACTGCACAATTTCAATATTCCTGTATTCCCTGTGTATCCTGATATGTATCCAAAAGTTGCTTAAATGCCACTATCGTGCCTGCCTCAATCACCACCCCCACCCCACAGTGTATTCCAGACACTCACCACAACTATGAGATATTGTGGACTGTGTCCTTGGTTACATTGTGAACAATTTATCACTGTAGCATTTAATTAATATACTAAATGTTTTATTATTACACTTATCTGTGTGTTGTTGAAACAACAGTCCTGTTAAGATGCAGCATGAAAATAATTAAATAATAGGCCAAACATAATGTCCAAACCAGCTCTTGCTTGCCTTCACAAGTTCCATATCATTACCTCATTGCGAATGGTCATTTAAGGCCCTGTCCCACTTGGGGAACATTTTCGGCGACAGCCTGAAAAGACGTTGTGACGTCGTGGTCGGGTCGTGACGCATGTGGTGACGCGCGGCGTCTCCCTGTCGCCCCTGGATTTTGGAATGTTCAAAATCCAGGGGTGACATTTGGGTGTCTCATCATGTCGTGCGCCCTGTCACACGCTGACGGATGCTGTCCTGCGGGAGACGCTTGGTTAGGGTTAGAGTTGGGGTTATGGACCACAGATGGGCTGTAAAATATTCTTCCTGCAATGCATGGATTTTAAACATTAATATATTAAAATACAATAAAATCAATTATGCAAATGAAAAGATGTCTAATGTTTAAAATCCATGCATTGAAGTAAGAATATTTTACGTGGTCCCAAAGGCATAAGTGATAGGAGCAGAATTAGACCATTCGGCCCATCAAGTCTACTCTGCCATTCAATCATGGCTGATCTATCTCTCTCTTCTAACCCCATTCTCCTGCCTTCTCTCCATAACCCGTGAAACCCATACGAATCAATAGTTGCTGAAATGCCATTATCGTGCCTGGCTTAACCAGCACCCCACCCCACAGCATATTCTAGACACTCACCATAACTACGAGATATTATGGACCGCTTCTTTAGTTGCACTGTGGACAATGTTCTACAGTAGCATTTAATTAATAATTGTGAACATTTTATCACTGTGTTGTTCAATTTACAGGCCAGTTAAGATGCAGTAAGAAATAATTAAATAATATGCCAAACATATTGCCAAAACCAACTCATACTTGCCTGCACAAGTTCCATGTCCCTCCGTATTCATACGCTTTGCAAAAGTCACTGAAATGCCTCTCTGGTATTGGCCTCCACCACCGTGCATTGGTGACCTCCCCGCACATCACATCTCTGGGGATGCGTACATTTCCCAACCTATGGACATGTCAAAGCCAGCGGAGACACTTCTGCTTGAGGGTCTCAGGGATGCTGGGCATGATGGTCAGGGAGAGGACAGAGCTCCGACCGCCGGCCTGCAGCCTATAGCACCTGAAGCCGCGGTCTCCGGTCGGAAAGTGCCGAGTTGGAGACCTCCACGATGCGGAGTGTGTTTCAATCCCCACGTCGGAGTTCCAATCATCCCGACGAGAGGGCCCGTACATCCGGCCGTCCTTGGCAGTGACTACACAGGGTTTATGGCCCCGACCACGGGTGAACAAAGGAGGACTGGCTGAACTTTGTTGCCTTCCACCAGTGAAAAATGCTGTGGTGGATGTTTGTGTCAAATCTTATTGTGTATTGTGTGTTCTTTTTAAGTGTATCACTGCTGGCAAATTCATTTCACTGCACCTTCGGTTGCATGTGACGAATAATATTGACTTTGACTTTGAGATTCAAAGGTGGTTTTGTCCAACCAAGAAACTCCCAAGATGTGACGACAGCGGAAAATAAAATTATTCATTTTCCGTTCTTGGTGTAGGTAAGTCGTCGAAGCTTCACTGCTGTACAGTAACGTGTTCAACACGCACGCTTTGTAGACAATTAAATTGGTCTTCATTGTGAGTTTCCTGTTCACGAGTTCAAGTTGTAGAAGTAGAATTAGGCAATTCAGTCGACTCTTCCATTCATTCATGGCCGATCACTGCCTCCCAATCCCATTTTTCTGACTTTCCCCATAACCCTAGACATCCATTCTCATCAAGAATTTGTCCATCTCTGCCATAAAAATATCCAATGACTTCCATGTTCTTTCATGCAATGGATTCTAAGCACTCACCACCCTCTCTGTTAAAAAAAACTCGCCTCACACATCTCCTCTGCTCAATCCAATACAACTGGATCTTCAATTTCCTCAGCAGCAGACCACAATCAGCACAAACGGGCAACACCTCCTCCTCTATAACCAACACAGGACCAGCTCAACGCTGTGTGCTCAGTCCCCTGCTCTATGACCAGGACTGCACAGCCAGACCATTCCAATCCCGTCTTTAAATTTCACCAACGATACCACCGTTGTTGGACAGATGATAGGTAATGACGAGTCAGAGTACAGGACAGATTGATAATCTGAGGGAATGCTGCCAATGCAGACGCTTTGTTTTCAATGTCCGCAGGATTACAGAGCTATTTGTTGACCTCAGGAGAAAGCCGCAGATCCACAAACTTGACTTCATTGATGGGACAGTGGTGAAGAAAGTTATGTTCCAAGATCCTGGTTCAAGTTTTTAAGAACGAACTGCAGATGCTGGAAAATCGAAGGTACACACAAATGCTGGAGAAACTCAGCAGGTGCAGCAGCATCTATGGAGCGAAGGAAATAGGCAACGTTTCAGGCCAAAACCCTTCTTCAGACTGATTCAAGTTCCTGGGCGTTCATATCTCTGAAGGTCTGTCCTGGTTCCGATGCGGGTCCCATTATGTTCTCCACATCACTCCTCGACCAACCTCCGTCCTAGGCTGCCCACCGCCGGGTCCTCTCTCGGTCCTCTCCCATTCATTTACCGTTCTTGATGTAGGTAAGTCGCCCAAGCTTCACTGCTGGACAGTAACGTGTTCAACACTCACGCGTTGTAGAGTTACTTTGATCTTCATTGTAAGTTTCCTGTTCTTCCATGTCCACTTGCTTAGCCTCCCGAAGGTGGGTGCTGTAGAGGAAGGTGTTTTACAGTACGTGAATTGGTTTCCTCATCCAGAGAGTGGCTGTCAGTCACCGAAGATCCTAGGTTGTTGAATTTAAGACATTTTCCAGCGGAGTGGTGTTTATGGTGATTTCAGAGGGGAGTGGAGTGCCCTGACCTATGACGCTGATTTCCAGTCGGTCTTTGGTGCAAGCATGAGAAAGTCTGTCCATCAGCCCCTGAAGTCCTTCTTCTTTTGGGGAACTGAGTGCAGCATCATCAGCGGGCTGGAGTTCACTTATAAGCACAGTTCTCACCTTCGTCTGGCTTTCAACATTGCCATATTGAAGAGCATCCGATCACTTCTGGTTTGATGATACACGTCGTCCGTGTCTGTTGGGAAGGCAAAGGACAGAAGGGCAGATAGGAAGATGCTGAACAACATGGGAGTTGGTACACAGCCTTGATTCACTCCACTTCTCATGGGGAAACTGTCCGATGCATGTAGATGCATGTTCTCATGGAAGGACAAAGTGAAGTTTAGAAGACGTGGTGGATATCTAATCTTCTCCAGTAGCTGGTAGAGGCCAAGCCTGCTGACAGAATCAAAAGCTTTTGTAAGATCCACAAAGGCGATGAACAATGGGGTTTGCTGCTCTTGACATTTTTCTTGGATTTGACGCAGGGAGATCATGTCCATTGTGGATCTATCTCCATGGAAACCGCATTGTGCCTCCGGTCAGCGAGTCTGTGCAGTCTTTGCAGGATCACTCTGGCAAAGGCCTTTCCTGTAACACTCAGAAGCGCGATGTCCCTGTAGTTGGTGCACTCGCTGTGATCTCCTTGTCCTTGTGCAGTGTAACGATGTTGGTGTTACGCGTGTGTTGAGGGACACCACCCTCTCTCTGATGATTGTCAGTCGGTCTTTGTTGCGAGCTTGAGACAGTCTGTCCATCAGCCCCTGAAGTCTTTCTTCTGTTGGGTGAACAATGTGATCCCGTTGGTCCCTCTTCCTTCTTGGCGCCCCCACCCCAACGCAACGTCGCTCTTTGTTCTCTCGGCGGCGCATCCTCGACCAACCTCCGGACTTTGTTCTCGGCAGACACTTAGGCCACTGGGCTCGTCCTTGTTCGCGGCCACCGCTGGCCTAGTCTGTTCTTGACCGGCTCCGTGTGTGGACAGAGAACGTAGAACAAGATTCGGCCTTTGGGATCTTCAAGGATCTGTCATTCAAGTCCACGGTCATCATCAAACTTGGCCATTTCCAGTTGTCAGAAACCGACCTGCTAATGGAGACAAGAATGAAGTCTTGAAGGATCCCAATCCAAACGTCATCTGTCCATTTCCTCCGCATGTGCCGTGTTCTATCGTCGGCGGGTTCTCGAACGACTTCCGGCATCGACAGAGGGCCCGTCCTCGGCCAACCGCCGGCACTCACATATCTGTCATGTTTGTCCCTTCAAACAATCTGGATGAGATCCAGGGCCACAAGAACTCCCACCAAGTTGTTCCTCAACAGCTTCTCCAGGTCCAGGTGTGGCAGGTCACAGAGAACTTGAAGCACAATTGGGTCTTCAATCATCTGTCATTCCAGTCCACGGTGATCATCAATCTTGGCCATTTCCTGTCATTATAATCCAACCTGGTAAATGGAGATAAGAATGGAGTCTTGAAGGTTCCTGATCCAAACATCGTCCTGACCCGCTGAGTTCCTCCAGCAGTTTTCTGCTCCAACTTCGCTGACAGCCGAGCTCTAAAAACACATCTCCATCATTGTCTTCCACCGACGGCAGTTTAGAGGATCAGCTCCACATTTCCATTGACACCAGATCTTCCTCAGCAACACAGCATGATCAGGTGTGATGAAGCTTCTGCGTGCCAGCCCTGGTCCATGGCCATGGCAGTGGTCTATGACTTCAGGAGGGGAACGCCGATGATCCACAAACTTGTCTTCATTCATGGGGCAGTGGTGGAGAAAGTTATGTTGCAAGTTCCTGCTTGTCCATGTCTCTGAAGATCTGTCCTGGGTCCAGCACATCAATGCAATCACATACAAGACTCATAATCACCTCTACGTGTTCAGAAGATTGAGGAGATCGGCATGTTGATGAATACTCTATTGAACTTGTACAGTTGTATGGGAGAGAGCACACTGACTGTTGCACTGCAGCCTGGTTCAGCAACTCAAACTCCTAGGAATGAGGAAGAATACCGAGTGGTAGAAACTGCTCAGTCCATCACAGGTAATGATCTCCCCACCATCAAGGGGATCTACAGGAGATGCTGCATCCAAAAGGTCCTAATGTCAAACACCCACACCACCCTGACCACACTCTCAATATTTCAGTCCTACAATCAGCAACAAGGTACTGTAGCTTAAAAACATAGCTTCCTGGTTCAGGAACAGCTTCTTCCCAGCAACCAACAGGCTCTTAAACATTGCCCAACACTAACCACAACTATGAACAATGAAGAACTACAGACTGAGCCTTCAGTTGCATTAGACAATTTTTACATTGGTATCAGGATGATTAACTTACTGACATTTTGATTAATGCATTTTTGTGTTGTTGCAATTACAGGTTTGTTAATCTACAGCAAGAAATAATTTAAAGGTTCTGTTGTCTGTACATATGACAATTAAATAATTAAAACAGAACAGTAAAAGGGCAGGCCCTTCGGCCCACAATGTTTGTGCTGAACATTATGCCAAGACCAACTGCACAAATTCAATATTCCTCTATTCCCTGTGTATTCTGATATGTATCCAAAAGTTGCTTAAATGGCACTATCGTGCCTGCCTCAATCACCACCCCACCCCACAGTGTATTCCAGACACACACCACAACTATGAGATATTGTGGATTGTGTCCTTGGTTACACTGTGGTCAATTTATCACTGTAGCATTGAATTAATATACTAATGTAGCGGCACCTAATAGTTAGGCCACTCCTTCTATGCGAACCCTCGGCAACCCTGGGAAAGAGTCACGAGATATATTGGGTGTGTCCCAGTATATAAGTCCTGACCTTCCCTCTCTCACGCTCTCTGTCTGTCTCTGTCTCTTGCTCCTCCTCTCACTTCATGAGTGTCCTGCCACCGCAGCAGGAGTACAACCGAGCCCACGAGGCAACAGCCTCTCAACAACTACAACTGTTATGTCAGTGTTAAACGGGCATGTAGTCAACTTACAATGCCTGAATAAAGCATCCTGTTATTCATGACGTTTGCACCTCTACACTGGTGACCTCGACGTTCCAAAACGTATTTTGGATTTCAAATTGGCGGTGACCTGATGTCTACAGCCGACAGCCGAGCCCAGCCCAGCTCTACGGTAATTAAAGCTATGTATGTAGCCATCAACTCTCCGCGGCAACCAAACGCCACCTTGGGCCCTGCCGCCTCCCGAATCTGCCTGGCCTAGCAGACCACAGGCTGCCAGGGGCGCCCGGCCGCGTCCCTGTCCCACCGCAGCAGCCAGCGGCGCAGCAGCCTCGGCCCTCGCTTTCCCTCCCGCAGGACCTGCCACGAGCTACCTAGCGGGGCTGAGAGACCGCGTCTGCCGACACTCCCCCACCAGCTGCTGCATCACCGACGCATGCCCGACTGCCCTGGGAGCAGCGAGGGAGTACCTGCCACTGTCCCGCTCCCGACAACGGACCAGAGCGTGGCCTCGCACCGCGAACACGGCTCCAGGCCCTGCACTGCACCGGGCCTCACCGCTCCAGGCCCTGCCCCGACCTCACCTCATCTGGCCTCACCACAGCCACGACTCCACGCACTGCACCGCAACTGGCCCCGCCGGCCGCTGCCCAGGGCCTAGCCACCCGATAGAGCAGGCTTACCTGGGGCGCATGCCGAAGACACCCTTCTCCTCCTCACCGACATGGACTCCGAAGATCCCTGGGCGCTGGCTGCCTGTCCGGCCCAGGGATGCAATCGCTGGTGAAGGCCGCCTCAGCCGGCCGGCAATATGGCCGCCGCGGCCTCCTAAAGCAAGCAGCAACACAACTACAACTAAAATGGCCGCCGCCGCGGCCGGCCGGAAGAGAAGCTTGAACTTACCTGACCACCGCCAACAGCGCCACCTTCCGGCTGGATGCCGTCTCTGCAGCCCGACTACCGTCAGCAGCGCCGCCTATGGTCGAGTGGCGACTCTGCAGCCCGACTACCGTCAGCAGCGCCACCTCTGGTGGAGTTGCGAAACTGCAGCCTGACCGACATCTACAGCGCCTCCCCTGGTCGATTGGTGTTACGACAGCCTCCGGTTACACACACTACCCATTGCACACTGGACATTTCAAACTTTTGTTTCCTGTCCTACCCTGCTTGATTTGAACAACGGAACTTGCAGGAGCCGCCCTCGATTTTTACGCCGACCACACAGCAAGATTCGCCCTCGTCCGGTTTTTGCGTCGGTCTTCTGGCACCCTTCGTCCTCGGGATCGCCCACGCAGAGCGTCACTGCGCCCATGGAGCACTCCGTCCCGACCCACGCCCTGGGTGTCCCAGACCCACATCCAGGAGCCGCCCTCGATCTTGCCACCGACACCACATGCAGGAGCCGTCCGTCATGCGTTTTTTGCGTCGGTCTTGTGCCACCCCTCGGTACCTCGGGATCGCCCACGCAGAGCGTCACTGCGCCCGTGGAGCCCTCCATCCCGACCCACGCCCGGGGTGTCCCAGACCTACATGCAGGAGCCACCCTCGATCTTGCTTCCGCACCCCATTTCGACGTCTGTCCTCACGGCCTGCCTCCGGTTCTGGGGAGGGTCCTGTAGCGGCACCTAATAGTTAGGCCACTCCTCCAATGCGAACCCTCGGCAACCCTGGGAAAGAGTCACGAGATATATTGGGTGTGTCCCACTATATAAGTCCTGACCTTCCCTCTCTCACGCTGTCTCTGGCTCTTGCTCCTCCTCTCACTTCATGAGTGTCCTGCCACCGCAGCAGCACAACCGAGCCGAGGCAACAGCCTCTCAACAACTACAACTGTTTTATGTTAGTGTTAAATGTCCATGTATTGTCAACTTACAATGCCTGAATAAAGCATCCTGTTATTCATGACGTTTGCACCTCTACACTAAATGTTTTATTATTACACTTATCTGTGTGTTGTTGAAACAACAGTCCTGTTAAGATGCAGCACGAAAATAATTAAATAATAGGCCAAACATAATGTCAAAACCAACTCTTGCTTGCCTGCACAAGTTCCATATCATTACCTCATTGCGAATGGTCATTTAAGGCCCTGTCCCATTTGGGCAAAATTTTCGGCGACAGCCTGAAAAGACGTTGGGATGTCGTCGTCGGGTCGTGTCACATGTAGCCCCTGGATTTTGGAATGTTCAAAATCCAGGGGCGACATTTGGGTGTCTCATCAAGTCATGCGCCCTGTCACTGACGTATGCTGTCCTGCAGGTGACGCTTGGTTAGGGTTAGGGACCACAGATGGGTTGTAAAATATTCTTCCTTCAATGCATGCATTTTAAACATTAATATATTAAAATTAATACAATAAAATCAATTATGCAAATGAAAAGATGTCTAATGTTTAAAATCCATGCATTGAAGGAAGAATATTTTACGTGGTCCCTAAGGCATGTGATAGGAGCAGCATTAGACCATTCGGCCCATCAAGTCTACTCTGCCATTCAATCATGGCTGATCTATCTCTCTCTCCTAACCCCATTCTCCTGCTTTCTCTCCATAACCCCTGAAACCCATACGAATCAAAAGTTGCTGAAATGCCATTATCGTGCCTGGCTTAACCAGCACTCCACCCCACAGCATATTCTAGATACTCACCACAACTACGAGATATTATGGACTGCGTCTTTGGTTGCACTGTGGACAATGTTCTACAGTAGCATTTAATTAATAATACTGAACATTTTATCGGTGTGTTTTTCAATTTGCAGGCCAGTTAAGGTGCAGTAAGAAATAATTAAATAATATGCCAAACATATTGCCAAAACCAACTCATACTTGCCTGCACCAGTTCCATGTCCCTCCGTACCCATAAGCTTTGCAAAAGTCACTGAAATGCCTCTCTGGTATTGACCTCCCCGCACATCACATCTCTGGGGATGCGTACATTTCGCAACCTGTGGACATGTCCAAGCCAGCCTATAACATCCTGAAGCCGTGGTCTCCGGTAGGAAAGTGCCGAGTTGGAGACCTCCAAGCCGCGGAAGTGTGTTTGACCGTCCCGACGTCGGAGTTCAAAGGTTATTTATTGGTCACATACACCATAGGTGTAGTGAAATGCTTCTTGCCAATGCAGCACATTAAAAAAATACAGACATAACAATAATAAGAGATTTAAACATAAAAAACATCCCCCCACAATGGTTCCCATTATGAGGGAAGGCACAATGTCCAGTCCCCATCCCATGTCCACCCATAGTCGGGCCCATTATGGCCTCCGCAGTCGCCTTTACGGAGGCCCGATGTTCCAGGCCGTTCTCGCCGGGTGATGGTGCTCCGGCTGAAGCCGAGGTTCTGAGCGGTCCTCTCAGGAAACGCCGCTCCAGGCCCGCTGGTAGGCCGCGAGGACGGGTCGAAAGTGCAGCCCGCAGAAAAGCTGCCTCTCCGACCAGGTAGGGACCCTGAAAAGTAGTTTCCCCCTTCCTCCCCCCCACATAAAAGTTTCAATCATCCCGACGAGAGGGCCCGTACATCCGGCCGTCTGTGGCAGTGAATACAGAGGGTTTATGGCCTCGACCACTGGTGAACAAAGGAGGAGGACTGGCTGAACTTTGTTGCCTTCCACCACAGTGAAAAATGCTGTGGTGGATGTTTGTGTTAAATCTTATTGTGTATTGTGTGTTCCTTTTAAGTGTATCGCTGCTGGCAAATTCATTTCACGACACCTTCGGGTGCATGTGACGAATAAAATTGACTTTGACTTTGAGATTCAAAGGTGGTTTTATCCAACCAAGAAACTCCCAAGATGTGACGATGACAGCAGAAATGAAAATTATTCATTTTCCATTCTTGGTGTAGGTAAGTCGTCGAAGCTTCACTGCTGTACAGTAACGTGTTCAACACGCACGCTTTGTAGGCAATTAAATTGGTCTTCATTGTGAGTTTCCTGTTCACGTGTTCAAGTTATAGGAGTAGAATTAGGCAATTCAGTCTACTCTTCCATTCAACCATGGCCGATCTCTGCCTCCCAATTCCATTTTTCTGCCTTTTCCCCATAACCCTAAACATCCATTCTCATCAAGAATTTGTCCATCTCTGCCATAAAAATATCCAATGACTTCCATGTTCTTTCATGCAATGCATTCTAGGCACTCACCACACTCTCTGTTAAAAAAAAACTTGCCTCACACATCTCCTCTGCTCAATCCAATACAACTGGATGTTCAATTTCCTCATCAGCAGACCACAATCAGTACAAACGGGCAACACCTCCTCCTCTATAACCAACACAGGACCAGCTCAAGGCTGTGTGCTCAGTCCCCTGCTCTATGACCAGGACTGCAGTCAGACCATTCCAATGCGCTCTTTAAATTTCATTGACGATACCACCGTTGTTGGACAGATGATGGGTAATGACGAGTCAAAGTACAGGAGAGAGATTGATAATCTGAGGGAATGCTGCCAGTGCAGACGCTTTGTTCTCAATGTCCGCAGGACCACAGAGCTATTTGTTGACCTCAGGAGAAAGCCGCAGATCCAAAAACCTGACTTCATTGATGGGACAGTGGTGGAGGAAGTTATGTTCCAAGATCCTGCTTCAGGTTCCTGGGTGTTCATATCTCTGAAGGTCTGTCCTGGTTCCGACGCGGGTCCCATTTTGTTCCCCACATCACTCCTCGACCAACCTCCGTCCTAGGCTGCCCTCTCTCGGTCCTCTCCCATTCATTTACCGTTCTTGATGTAGGTAGGTCGCCCAAGCTTCACTGCTGGACAGTAACGTGTTCAACACTCACGCGTCGTAGACAGTTACTTTGATCTTCATTGTGAGTTTCCTGTTTTCCATGTCCACTTGCTTAGCCTCCCGAAGGTGGGTGCTGTAGAGGAAGGTGTTTTACTGTACGTGACTTGGTTTCCTCATCCAGAGAGTGGCTGTCAGTCACCGAAGATCCTAGGTTGTTGAATATAAGACATTTTCCAGCGGAGTAGTGTTTATGGTGATTTCCGAGGGGAGTGGAGTGCCCAGACCTATGACAACAGTCATCTTAACGCTGATTTCCAGTCGGTCTTTGGTGCAAGCGTGAGAAAGTCTGTCCATCAGCCTCTGAAGTCCTTCTTCTTTTGGGGAGCATCATCAGCGGGCTGGAGTTCCCTTATAAGCACAGTTCTCACCTTCGTCTTGGCTTTCAACATTGCCAGATTGAAGAGCATCTGATCACTTCTGGTTTGAAGATACACGTCTGCCGTGTCTGTTGGGAAGGCAAAGGACAGAAGGGCAGACAGGAAGATGCTGAACAACATGGGAATTGGTACACAGCCTTGCTTCACTCCATTTCTCATGGGGAAACTGTCCGATGTAGCTTCGTCAAATTCCACTGTAAATGCATGTTCTCATGGAAGGACAAAGTGAGGTTTAGAAGACGTGGTGGATATCTAATCTTCTCCAGTAGCTGGTAGAGGCCGTGTCTGCTGACAGAATCAAAAGCTTTTGTAAGATCCACAAAGGCGATGAACAATGGGGTTTGCTGCTCTTGACATTTTTCTTGGATTTGACGCAGGGAGATCATGTCGATAGTGGATCTATCTCCATGGAAACCGCATTGTGCCTCAGGTCAGCGAGTCTGTGCAGTCTTTGTAGGATCACTCTGGCAAAGGCGTTTCCTGTAACACTCTGAAGTGAGATGTCCCCTTAGTTAGTGCACTCGCTGTGATCTACCTTGTCCTTGGGCAGTGTGACGATGTTGGTGTTACGCGTGTGTTGAGGGACACCACCCTCTCTCTGATGATTGTCAGTCAGTCTTTGTTGCGAGCTTGAGAAAGTCTGTCCATCAGCTCCTGATGTCTTTCTTCTGTTGGGGTGATGAGTGACCAATGTGGTCCTGAATGGAGTCTTGAAGGTTCCCGATCCAAACATAGTCTGTCCATTACTCTTTGTTCTCTCGGCGGTGCGTCCTCAACCGACCTCTGGCACCCACCGTGGGCCCGTCCTTGACCCTTGTTCTCGGCTGACACTTTGGCCACTAGGCTCGTGCTTTTTCGTGGCCACCGCTGGCCGAGTCTGTTCTTGACCGGCTCCGTGTTTGGACAGAGAACTTGGAGCAAGATTCGGCCTTCGGGATCTTCAAGGATGTGTCATTCAAGTCTACGGTGATCATCAAACTTGGCCATTTCCAGTTGTCAGAAACCGACCTGCTAAATGGAGACAAGAATTGAGTCTTGAAGGATCCCGATCCAAACGTCATCTGTCCATTCCCTCCGCATGTGCCGTGTCCTATCGTGGGCGCGTCCTCGAACGACCTCCGGCATCCACCGAGGGCCCGTCCTCTTCCAACCGCCGGCACTCACAGATCTGTCATGTTTGTCCCTTCAATCTGGATTAGAACCAGGGCCACAAGAAATCCCACCAAGTTGTTCCTCAACAGCTTCTCCAGCTCCAGGTGTGGCAGGTCACAGAGAACTTGGGAGTAAAATTGGGCCTTCGGTATCTTCAATCATCTGTCATTCCAGTCCACGGTGATCATATAACCATATAACCATAACAGCACGGAAACAAGCCATCTCGGCCCTTCAAGTCCGTGCCGAACATTTTTTTGTTTAATTAAAAATAAATACTTCCCCCTAGTCCCATCTACCTGCACTCAGACCATAACCCTCCATTCCTTTCCCGTCCATATACCCATCCAATCTATTTTTAAAGGATAACATCGAACCAGCCTCCACCACTTCCACTGGAAACTCATTCCACACAGCTACCACTCTCTGAGTAAAGAAGTTCCCCCTAATGTTCCCCCTAAACTTCTGTCCCTTAATTCTCAAGTCATGTCCCCTTGTTTGAATCTTCCCTACTCTCAATGGGAAAAGCTTATCCACGTCCACTCTGTCTAACCCGTTCATAATTTTAAAGACCTCTATCAAGTCCCCTCTTAACCTTCTGCGCTCCAAAGAATAAAGACCTAACTTGTTCAACCTTTCTCTGTAACTTAGTTGCTGAAACCCAGGCAACATTCCAGTAAATCTCCTCTGTACTCTCTCTATTTTGTTGACATCCTTCCTATAATTAGGCGACCAAAATTGTACTCCATACTCCAGAATTGGCCTCACCAATGTCTTGTACAATTTTAACATTACATCCCAACTTCTATATTCAATGCTCTGATTTATAAAGGCCAGCACACCAAAAGCTTTCTTTACCACCCTATCTACATGAGATTCCACCTTCAGGGAACTATGCACAGTTATTCCTAGATCCCTCTGTTCAACTGCATTCCTCAATTCGCTACCAATTACCGTGTACGTCCTATTTTGATTTGTCCTGCCGAGATGTAGCACCTCACATTTGTCAGCAAGATCATCAATCTTGGCCATTTCCTGTCATCATAATCCAATCTGGTAAACGGAGATAAGAATGGAGTCTTGAAGGTTCCCGATCCAAACATCATCCTGACCCGCTGAGTTCCTCCAGCAGTTTTCTGCTCCAACTTCGCTGACAGCCGAGCTCTAAAAACACATCTCCATCATGGTCTTCAACCGATGGCAGTTTAGACGATCAGCACCACATTTCCATTGACACCAGATCTTCCTCAGCAACACAGCATGGTCAGGTGTGATGAAGCTTCTGCGTGCCAGCCAAGGTCCATGGCCGTCTCGCCAGATATTGTCCTCTGGTCAATCACAGGAAACATGGCAGTGGTCGGTAACTTCAGGAGGGGAAAGCCGATGATCCACAAACTTGTCTTCATTCATGGGACAGTGGTGGAGAAAGTTATGTTGCAACTTCCTCGTTGTCCATATCTCTGAAGATCTGTCCTAGGTCCAGGACATCAATGCAATCACACACAAAACTTATGACAACCTCTAATTTTTCGTAACATCCACAAAGGCGATGTACGATGGGGATTGTTGCTCAACATTTACCTTGTATTTGACGCATGAGATCATGTCCATTGTGGATCTACTTCCATGGAAACCGCATTGTGCCTCAGGTCAGCGAGTCTGTGCAGTCTTTGCAGGATCAGTCTGGCAAAGGCCTTTCCTGTAACACTCAGAAGTGAGATGTCCCTGTAGTTGGTGCACTCGCTGTGATCTCGCTTGTTTTTGTACAATGTGACGATGTTGGTGTTACGCGTCTGTTGAGGGACACCACCCTCTCTCCAGCAGGGCAGGGGATGTGGGTGCAGGTACGGCAAGAGTTGACGGTTTCCATACTTAAGGAGTTCAGCAGATATGCCATCCTGTCCAGGAGCCTTCCTGGCTGCCAGGCGATTGATGCCTTTATCCAGTTCATGCAGAGGTGGTTCATCTTCAAATGGCCATTCAACAATTCTTCAAACCTGGTGTGGAAGGAGCAGTTTGAGGAACAACTTGGGATTTCTTGTGATTAAAACGGTGAAGGGGGCAGTCTTGAATCTTCTGCCGACTGCTGTGGTTTTCAGTGAAGGAACGGCACTCTCGTCAGTATCCTCACCAGCCCGGCTAGGTTAGTGGACACATGAAGAATGAAGTCTTGAAGGGTCCCGATACAAAACATCACCTGTCCATTCCCTCCACAGATGCCATGTTCTCTCGGCATCGCATCCTCGACCGACCTCCGGCACCCACCGAGAGCCCGTCCTCGACCGACCGCCGGCACTCACACATCTGTCGATAGATGTTTCTTGTTTTCCCCTTGAAACAATCTGGAGGAGATCCAGGGCCACAAGAGATCCCACCAAGTTGTTCCTCAACAGCTTCTCCAGCTCCAGGTTTGGAAGGTCGCAGAGAACGTGGAGCAAGATTGGGTCTTCAGGATCTTCAATCATGTCACTCCAGTCCACGGTGATCATCAATCTTGGTCACTTCCTGTCATCAGAAACTGACCTGGTAAATGGAGATATGAATTGAATCTTGAAGGGTCTCGATCCACACATCGTCTGTCCATTCCCTCCACAGATGCTGCCTGACCCGCTGAGTTCCTCCAGCAGTTTTCTGCACAACCTTCGCTGACAACCGAGCTCTAAAAACACGTCTTCTACCGAGGGAAGTTTAGAGGATCAGCTCCACATTCCCAGTGACACCAGATCTTCCTCAGTAACACAGCAGGGTCAGATGAAGCTTCTGCTTGCCAGCCCGGGTCCATGGCCGTCTTGTCAGATCTTGTCCTCAGGTCAATCACAGTAAACATGGCAGAGGTCGATGATCTCATGATGGGAAAGCCGATGATCCACAAACTTGTCTTCATTCATCGGGCAGTGGTGGAGAAAGTTATGTTGCAAGTTCCTGCTTGTCCATGTCTCTGAAGATCTGTCCTGGGTCCAGCACATCAATGCAATCACATACAAGACTCATAATCACCTCTACTTGTTCAGAAGATTGAGGAGATTCGGCATGTTGATTGATAAATACTCTATTGAACTTGTACAGTTGTATGGGAGAGAGCACACTGACTGGTTGCACTGCAGCCTGGTTCAGCAACTCAAACTCCCAGGAATGAAGAGGAATACCATGTGGTAGAAGCTGCTCTTTTCCTTTTCTTCTCTTTTCTTCTTTTACTCTTTTTCTTCTATTTTCTATTTCTTAACTTTCTTCTTTCACTCTCTATTTTTCTTTTTCACACACTATATATCTCATTTTTCTATTCTTCATTATCTAATTTTTTTTTTTTTTTTTTTTTGTGAAATTATTTTTTATTGGAGGTAGATACATGTCATATTAAAATCGATACCAGTTTTACATTTTTAAGTTACTAATATCGTCCATTATTATTACAATGTCTCTAATACTTTTTTTTTATTTTTTTAAAACTAAATAGAACTAAAAAGATATAGATGAAATAAAGAAAGAGAAAAAAAAGAAACAAAAAAAAAACAACAAAAAAAACAAACAAAAACAAAAAAATAAAGAATGGAATAATTTACTACGATAAAAAACTTAATTCGAGATATATTCGTACATTTCAGAGTATAACCTTTCATCTATTCCTTGGCACGGGTGTTAGTCAGGTTCTTGTGCTGAACCATTCTGACCCTTTAAATAGTCAATAAAGGGAGACCATGTTTCGACGAATAGTTCCTGTTTGTCCAACAATTCTTTCCAAGTGTAAGGTCTCCGTCATTTCTATAATCCACATTTTAATTGTGGGGGTTATAGGGCCTTTCCAAAATTTTAGAATTAATTTTTTCCCAGTTATTATAATATAATCAATAAAGTTTCTTTGAGTTGTTGTAAATGTTTGATTTAGTTCTAATGTTCCAAGTATTATCAAGTTTGGATCCGGGTCCAATTGAATGCTAGTCACTTTAGATATTATTGTGAAAATATTTACCCAGAAATTTTTAATTTTTATGCAATTTGCAAACATATGAGATAAGTTAGCTTCTAAATGTTGACATTTTATCACATATTGGTGAGATATGTGGGAAGATTTTATTTAATTTTGTTTTAGAATAATGTAACCTATGTATTACTTTGAATTGTATTAGAGAATGTCTGGCATTTAATGAACATTGATGTATGTGTTGTAAACTTTCTTCCCAAGTATCTTTTGTTATTATTTGATTTAGTTATTTTTCCCAAGTTTGTCTGTGTAAGTCCGTCAATGGAATATCACTGTCTAATAAAATATTATATATATAAGATATTAGTTTTTCTGTATTAGGATGTTTATTCCAACAGTGGTCAAAAATTTCTGAATTTCTAATTCTAAAATTTCGAGTATTTGCTTTTACGTAATCTCTAAGTTGGAGATATCTGAAAAAATCATTTACTTGAAGTCCATAAATCTGTTGCAACTCCTGAAATGAAAGAAAAGTGCCTTCCTTATAAAGTTGTCCCATCTTTTTAATTCCATAGTTTTTCCATTGTGTGAAACCTTTGTCCAACCATGAGGGCTTAAACAAAGGGTTATTCGCAATTGGAAGAAAAAGTGATAAATTATCTAGTTTTAATGTATTTTTTAATTGTTTCCAAATTCGCATAGTACTATATATTATAGGATTTTCCCTATAAATTTTTTAATTTAATTTAGAAGTAGCAAATAGTATCGAGCCTATTTTAATGTTAACTGCCCAAAAATAAAACAAAAAGTTTGGTAAAACCAAACCACCATTTATTTTTGATTTGCACAGATGTTTTTTGCTTATCCTATGATTCTTATAATCCCAGATAAAGTCACTGACAATGGAATCTAACTTTTTTAAAAAGTTTTTTGACAAGTATATCGGAATTGTTTGAAAAAGGTATAATATTTGCGGTAAGAAAATCATTTTTATGGCATTAATTTTGCCAACCATTGAGATAGGAAGTGTTTTCCAATACTGAATATTCTTATGTAGTTTATTCAGTAATGGGGGAAAGTTTGCTTTAAATAATGATGTATATGTCTTAGTAACATAAATGCCTAGGTATTTAAATTTTTCATTTACTATTTTAAATGGAAATTGTTGTATTATATGTTTATTATGTTCCCTTATTGGCATAATTTCACTTTTATTCCAATTTATTCTGTATCCTGAGAGTGAACCAAATTGGGTTATTAGCTTTAATAAATTTGGAATACTAATTTCTGGTTTTGTAATGTAAATTAATACATCATCTGCGTATAAAGAAATGTTATTCACTGTGTCCTTCGTGTTATACCCATATATTTCCGGATGGGTCCTGACTCTTTCTGCGAGTGGCTCTATAACAAGCGCAAATAATAATGGAGACAATGGGCATCCTTGTCTACAACCTCTAGATAGGTTAAATTTAGATGATAACCTTTGGTTTGTTAATATTCTAGCCGTAGGGTTGGTATATAACAGTTTTATCCATGCACAAAATTTCTCGCCCAGCTGCAATTTTTCCATCACCGAAAATAAATAGGGCCATTCCACCTGATCAAAAGCTTTTTCAGCATCGAATGAGATTATTGCTAGATCTTCATTAATATTTCTCTTTGAATATATTATATTAAATAATCTTCTTAGATTGTAATATGAATACCGCTTCTGAATAAAACCTGTTTGGTCAGGGTGTATTAGTTTATTCATCACTGTACTTAATCTGTGTGCTAAAATTTTTGTTAGTATTTTCTGATCTGTATTTAAAAGTGCAATTGCTCTATATGATCCTGGATCTTCCGGATCCTTATCAGCTTTAGGAATAAGTGTTATTATAGATTCATTTAAGGTATCTGGAAGTTTCTGTTGAGTATAAATATGTTCATACAGCATTTGTAAACGTGGAGAAAGCAAATCATAATTTCTTTTATTGAATTCAGAGCCTAAACCATCTGGTCCTACTGCTTTACCATTTTTTAAAGATCCAATAGACTCTTCAATATCTTTTATCGTAATCTCCGCTTCTAATAATTCTCTAACTTTTGAATCTAAACCTTTTAAATTACATTTTTGTAAAAAATCTGCTATTCCTTCTGGTTGTACTGCAGTTTTAGTTGAGTAAATATTATGATAGTATTGGAGAAATCTCTTGTTTATATCCTTGGGCAATTTTAATAATTCTCCTGTATCGGCTCTAATTTTATGAATTATTTTTTCCCCCTCCATTTTTCGTAGCTGACGTGCTAATAGTTTTTGTGGTTTGTCTCCAAACTCAAAATGTAATTGTTTAGTATGTTGATAAAGTTTTATTACTTGTTCTGAATACATTTTGTTTAGTTTATATTTCAGTACAGCAATTTTGTTATGTTTTAACATAGATGGCATTCTCGCATTTTCTATATCTAGTTGCTTTATTTCCCTTTCCAGTGTTTGTTGTTTAATCCGGTTCTCTTTGTTATAAAATACTTGGGCAGAAATTAATGCGCCTCGGACAAACGCTTTAAATGTTTCCCAAATAAGAGAGACAGATGTGTCAGGGTTGTCATTTGCCTCGAAAAATGTTTGCATCTGTTTAATAAGATATTCCTGACATGATCTTTCATTCAATATTTGTGGGTTAAATCTCCAATATGTTTGTTTCTCGGACATTCCATTTAATTTAATCATAAATGTTACCGGTGCGTGGTCTGAGATTATAATATTATGGTATTTTGAGTTATAAGTAAATGGAATAAACGTGGAGTCAACTAAAAAATAATCTATTCTTGAGTATGTTTTATGTACCGGTGAATAAAATGAGTATTCCCGTCCAGTTGGGTTTTCAATTTTCCAGACATCCTTAATATTAGTGGTATTAATAAATGAATTTAAAAATACACTTGATTGAGATTTTACTTTTTTTTGCCTTGATGATCTATCTAAATAAGAGTCTAATGTACAATTGAAATCTCCTCCAATTATTAATTTATATTGTGTAAATTCTGGGATTATATTAAATGTTTTATTTAAAAACATAGGATTATCAAAATTAGGTCCATATACATTAAGAAGAATCACTTTTATCCCATTTAACTCTCCAACTAATATAATATATCTACCATCTATATCCGCTATTGTTGATGAATGTGTAAACGGTATTCCTTTACGAATTAATATTGCAACTCCTCTGGACTTGTGTGAAAAAGAGGCATGATACGATTCAGCAATCCACTTAGCTTTAAGTCTATATTGTGATTCCTTTTTAAGGTGTGTTTCTTGGAGGAATATTATATCTGTCTTGAGTGAATTTAAATGTGTTAAAACTTTACCTCTTTTAATTGGTTCATTAATTCCCTTAACATTCCAACTACAAAACGTTATTCCTTCACCCCCTCTTGTCATATTACCATCTTGCATATTGTTTCTAGGGTGGTCTATAGCCAAGCAGAAGGTACAACACATAAAACCTGACCTTGTCCCCGAACCTCAGATAGATGAATTTTAAATAACATACTTCGCTCCTCCGAACACATCTCCTTGAATTAATTTATTTTTCTTTTTCTTCTTTATTACAAAATTTAAAAAATAAGAAGCTGTACATAAAATGTATTATGAAAATATGATTGTATACAATTGTACTTACTTATAATAAAAATAAATAAATAAATAAAAAAGAAACTGCTCAGTCCATCACACGTAATGATGTCCCCACCATCAAAGGGATCCACAGGAGATGCTGCATCCAAATGTAGTTAATGTCAATGACCCACACCATCCTGACCACACTCTCAATATTTCAGTCCTACCATCAGCAACAAGGTACTGTAGCTTAAAGAATATAACCTCCTGGTTCAGGAACAGCTTCTCCCCAGCAACCAACAGGCTCTTAAACATTGCCCAACATTAACCACAACTATGAACAATAAAGAAGTACAGACTGAGTCTGAAGTTGCATAACAGACAATTGGTGTATTTGGTGCACTCCCTTGTTCTTGTACAATGTGACGATGTTAGTGTTACGCGTGTGTTACGCAGCAGCAGATCAGTCCGTCACAGGTGATGATCTCTTCAACATCAAAGGGATCTACAGCAGATGCTACCTGCAAAAGGCAGCTAATATCAAAGACCCAAGCCACCCTATCATTGTGAAAAGCCAACAGAAGCAGGGAAACTGACCTCCATGTTTAAGAGCAGCTTTTTCCCAGCAATTACAAGCCTCTCGAACACTGCACAACATGAACCACAACAATGAGATATTATGGACTGCGTCTTTTGCTGCCCGACAGATATTTTTTACACTAGCATTCAATTATTAATTTCCTGTATTTTATTTTATTAGTTATCTGTGTCATTGCACTATGCTCCCATTATTTTGTTCAGAAACCCAAAAAACGTGACCTCTAGGTTCAGGAACAGCTTCTTCCCAGCATCCATCAGGCTCTTGAACACTGCCCAACACAAACCACATCTATGAACTGTGAGGAAATATGGACGGAGTCTTTGGTTGCATTACAGACATTTGCACAGTAGTATCGTGAATATAAATTTACTGAAATGTAAATTAATACATTTTTTGTCTTGTTGCAATTACAGGCTTGTTAATCTACAGCAAGAAATGCACCCACCCCCCCCCCCCACCCGCCCACACACACCTCCCCCACACCCCTCTTCCTACCCCACATCCTCCTTCCTCCCCTCCCCCGCACCCCCAACACACACCTCTCCCCCACCCTCCCCACCCAGCACCAACACACACCCCACCTCCCTCCTCCCAAATCCTCCCTCCACCTGCACCCCCCCTTCCCCACTGCTTCCCCTCCTACACACCCCTCCCCCTGCACCACCTCCCTCCCACCGCCCACACCCCACTCCCGCCCCCCACCCACGCAACCCTCCTGCCCACACCCCCTCACATCCTCCCTCCCCCTCTCCCACACACTCCCCACCCACCCCCCTCTCCCTCCTCCCACATCCTCCTCCCCCCCACACCTTCTCCCACACATCCCCTCCCCCACTCACTCCCGTCCCCACTGCTCCCCCTCCACAGCCCTCCCACCCACAAACCACTCTCCCCGGCCAAACCCCCTTCTCGCCCCCCACCCACAACCCTCCCCCCGCAGACACCACCAACACCCCCCCCCCCACACCTCCCCTCTCCCACACCCCTCACCCCCGCCCACACACCCTCCATTGTCCGGCTCCACAATGCTTGCTGCCCCCCTCCCCTCCAAACCCCCCTCCAAAACCTAGACCCGTCCCCTAGACACCCCCGCACACGCACCCCTCGCCCCCACCCTCACACCTCCCCCCTCTAGCTCCACAATGCTCGCTGCCACTCCCTCCTTCTCCCCTCCCCTCCCCCCACACACCCCACCAACACAACATAACAACCATGCATTTACAAACTGAGACTTGAAAATGGCACGAAACCTGGCCTCTCTGTCTACTCTCAATCTACTACTGTTAGACACTTGTACCGTATCCGAGATGCATATTTAAGATTTGTCAAAGTGATTATGTATGGTGATACATGTATTAAACTGTATACAGAAATGAATTTCACTTCAGCTCGGTAAATATGACAAATAAAAAATCATTGAACGTCAAGTTGTTCCTCAACAGCTTCTCCAGCTCCACGTGTGGAAGGTCAGAGAACTTGGAGCGAAATTGGGTCTTCGGGATCTTCAATCATCTGTCATTCCAGTCCACGGTGATCATCAATCTTGGCCATTTCCTGTCATCATAATCCAACCTGGCAAATGGAGATAAGAATGGAGTCTTGAAGGTTCCCGATCCAAACATAGTCTGTCCATTCCCTCCACAGATGCTGCCTGACCCGCTGAATTCCTCCAGCAGTTTTCTGCTCCAACTTCGCTGACAGCCGAGCTCGAAAAACACGTCTTCCACCGAGGGCAGTTTACAGAGGATCACCTCCACATTCCCAGTGACACCAGATCTTCCTCAGTAACACAGCAGGGTGAGATGAAGCTTCTGCGTGCCAGCCCTGGTCCATGGCCGTCTTGTCAGATCTTGTCCTCTGGTCAATCACAGTAAACATGGCAGAGGTCGATGATCTCAGGAGGGGAAAGCCGATGATCCACAAAATTGTCTTCATTCATGGGGCAGTGGTGGAGAGTCATGTTGCAAGTTCCTGCTTGTCCATATCTTTGAAGATCTGTCCTGGGTCCAGCACATCAATGCAATCACATACAAGACTCATAATCACCTCTACATGTTCAGAAGATTGAGATCGGCATCTTGATGAATACGCTATTGAACTTGTACAATTGTATGGGAGAGAGCACACTGACAGGTTGCACTGCAGCCTGGTTCAGCAACTCAAACTCCCAGGAATGAAGAATACCGAGTGGTAGAAACTGCTCAGTCCATCACACGTAATGATCTCCCCACCATCAAGGGGATCTACAGATGCTGCATCCAAAATGTCCTAATGTCAAACACCCACACCACCCTGACCACACTCTCAATATTTCAGTCCTACCATCAGCAACAAGGTACTGTAGCTTAAAAACATAACCTCCTGGTTCAGGAACAGCTTCTTCCCAGCAACCAACAGGCTCTTAAACATTGCCCAACACTAACCACAACTATGAACAATTAAGAACTACAGACTGAGCCTTCAGTTGCATTAGACAATTTTTACATTGGTATCAGGATGATTAAATCACTGACATTTTGATTAATGCATTTTTGTGTTGTTGCAATTACAGGTTTGTTAATCTACAGCAAGACATAATTTAAATTTTCTGTAGCCTGTACATATAACAATTAAATAATTAAAACAGGACAGTAAAAGGGCAGGCCGTTCGGCCCACAATGTTTGTGCTGAACATAATGCCAAGACCAACTGCACAAATTCAATATTCCTCTATTCCCTGTGTATCCTGATATGTATCCAAAAGTTGCTTAAATGCCACTATCGTGCCCGCCTCAATCACCTCCCCACCCCGCCTCCAGACACTCACCACAACTATGAGATATTGTGGATTGTGTCCTTGGTTACACTGTGGTCAATTTATCACTGTAGCATTAAATTAATATACTAAATGTTTTATTATTACACTTATCTGTGTGTTGTTGAAACAACAGTCCTGTTAAGATGCAGCACGAAAATAATTAAATAATATGCCAAACATAATGTCAAAACCAGCTCTTGCTTGCCTTCACAAGTTCCATATCATTACCTCATTGCGAATGGTCATTTAAGGCCCTGTCCCACTTGGGCAACATTTTCGGCGACAGCCTGAAAAGACGTTGGGACGTCGTGGTCGGGTCGTGACGCATGGAGTGACGCCCGGTGTCTCCCTGTCGCCCCTGGATTTTGGAATGTTCAAAATCCAGGGGCGACATTTGGGTGTCTCATCATGTCGTGCGCCCTGTCACACGCTGACGTATGCTGTCCTGCGGGAGACGCTTGGTTAGGGTTAGAGTTGGGGTTAGTGACCACAGATGGGCTGTAAAATATTCTTCCTGCAATACATGGATTTTAAACATTAATATATTAAAATACAATAAAATCAATTATGCAAATGAAAAGATGTCTAATGTTTCAAATCCATGCATTGAAGGAAGAATATTTTACGTGGTCGCGAAGGCATAAGTGATAGCAGCAGAATTAGACCATTCGGCCCTTCAAGTCTACTCCGCCATTCAATCATGGCTGATCTATCTCTCTCTCCTAACCCCATTCTCCTGCCTTCTCTCCATAACCCGTGAAACCCACATGAATCAAAAGTTGCTGAAATGCCATTATCGTGCCTGGCTTAACCAGCACCCCACCCCACAGCATATTCTAGACACTCACCACAACTACGAGATATTATGGACCGCGTCTTTAGTTGCACTGTGGACAATGTTCTACAGTAGCATTTAATTAATAATAGTGAACATTTTATCACTGTGTTGTTCAATTTACAGGCCAGTTAAGATGCAGTAAGAAATAATTAAATAATATGCCAAACATATTGCGAAAACTAACTCATACTTGACTGCACAAGTTCCATGTCCCTCCGTACTCATATGCTTTGCAAAAGTAACCGAAATGCCTCTCTGGTATTGGCCTCCACCACCGTGCATTGGTGACCTCCCTGCACATCACATCTCTGAGGATGCGTACATTTCCCAACCTGTGGACATGTCCAAGCCAGCGGAGACACTTCTGCTTGAGGGTCTCAGGGATGCTGGGCATGATGGTCAGGGAGAGGACAGAGCTCCGACCGCCGGCCTGTAGCCTATAACATCCTGAAGCCGCGGTCTCCTGTCGGAAAGTGCCGAGTTGGAGACCTCCAAGCTGCGGAGTGTGTTTGACCGTCCCGACGTCGGAGTTTCAATCATCCCGACGAGAGGACCCGTACATCCGTCCGTCCTTGGCAGTGACTACACAGGGTTTATGGCCCCGACCACGGGTGAACGAAGGAGGACTGGCTGAACTTTGTTGCCTTCCACCACAGTGAAAAATGCTGTGGTGGATGTTTGTGTTAAATCTTATTGTGTATTGTGTGTTCTTTTTAAGTGTATCACTGCTGGCAAATTCATTTCACTGCACCTTCGGGTGCATGTGACGAATAAAATTGACTTTGACTTTGAGATTCAAAGGTGGTTTTGTCCAACCAAGAAACTCCCAAATAAAACAGAATCTAAAATTAAGAAACCTATCTCTCTCAATACCAATAGTTAATAACCCATCGTTTAAACCTTCAACCATAGACAAATCATTTATACAATGGGAAAGAATGGGAATCAAAACGCTCGAAGATCTGTATGAATTGGGAAAATTACTATCATTTCAACAACTACAACTGAAATATAATCTGAAAAATAATCAATATTTTAAATATATACAAATTCGTGATTACCTGAAAAAATACACAAAAGACTATCATAATATGCCTTCCGACTTACTAGATGAAGCAATGAAGACAAAGGCGGAATCAGCTAATCTAATATCGTACTTATATAATATCATTTTAAACATAGAAATACCCACAACAGAAGGAATTAGAAGAGAGTGGGAACAATTAGCTATAAAATTTCAAAAGAGAGCTGGGATAACCACTTACTACAGGTGCATAAATGTTCGATCAACGTACGACATACGCTCATCCAATTCAAAACATTACATAGACTATATTATTCAAAAACTAAATTAAATAAAATCTTTCCTAATGTTTCACCAATCTGTGATAAATGTCTATGTCAAGAAGCTACCATAGCGCATTCTTTTGTTTTTTGTACAAAAATCCAAAATTTTTGGTATGAAATATTTGATATTTTCTCAAAATTAATTAAAATAAAACTGGTACCAAAACCAGAATGGATCATTTTTGGAATATCGGAAGGTATCCCTGAATTAAACGTGTATCAGAAGAACTTATTCAATTACGGGCTAATAATGGGAAAAAGGCTCATACTTAAATTCTGGAAAAATGCGCCCACACCAACAATAAAAATGTGGACATCAAATATGTTGGAAACATTACATTTGGAAGAGATGAGATTCCTCTTAGCAGGGAAAGCAGACCAATTCCAAAAGACGTGGTCTACGTTTTTGCACCTATTACAAGCATGAGGTGCAATAGTAATTTAAAAAATAAATAAATAAAGAAATTGTATCAGGACCTGGTAATGGGAGGTAAAACAATAAAAACAGACTTGGTCGGTGGTTCCCTTTCTGCGATTGTTCCTACTTTCTTTTTCTTTCTTTTCTAGGATCTACTTTCTTACTTTACTTCCTTCTCTAACTTCTTTTCTAAGGGGCTTTCTTTTCACAACACTCTCTTGCACCTCACGACTCTTGCGCACTTTCTTTACTTTTCTTACTTCTATCTTTCTCAAAAAAAAAAAAAATGAAGCGGTATAAAAAATGTATAAAGATATAAGTGTTGTGTATTACTGTAATTTACCGTACTTCTAATAAAAATAATTTTAAAAAATTTTTTTTAAAAAAAAAACTCCCAAGGTGTGACGACGACAGCAGAAATGAAAATTATTAATTTTCTGTTATTGGTGTAGGTAAGTCGTCGAAGCTTCACCGCTGTACAGTAACGTGTTCAACACGCACGCTTTGTTGACAATTAAATTGGTCTTCATTGTGAGTTTCCTGTTCACGAGTTCAAGTTGAACTAGAATTAGGCAATTCAGTCGACTCTTCCATTCAATCATGGCCGATCTCTGCCTCCCAATCCCATTTTTCTGCCTTTCCCCATAACCCTAGACATCCATTCTCATCATGAATTTGTACATCTCTGCCATAAAAATATCCAATGACTTCCATGTTCTTTCATGCAATAGATTCTAGGCACTCACCACCCTCTCTGTTAAAAAAAACTTGCCTCACACATCTCCTCTGCTCAATCCAATACAACTGGATGTTCAATTTCCTCATCAGCAGACCACAATCAGCACAAACGGGCAACACCTCCTTCTGTATAACCAACACAGGACCAGCTCAAGGCTGTGTGCTCAGTCCCCTGCTCTATGACCAGGACTGCACAGCCAGACCATTCCAATGCCGTCTTTAAATTTCACCGACGATACCACAGTTGGACAGATGATGGGCAATGACGAGTCAAAGTACAGTAGAGAGATTGATAATCTGAGGGAATGCTGCCAGTGCAGACGCTTTGTTCTCAATGTCCGCAGGACCACAGAGCTATTTGTTGACCTCAGGAGAAAACCGCAGGACCACAAACTTGACTTCATTGATGGGACAGTGGTGCAGAAAGTTCTGTTCCAAGATCCTGCTTCAAGTTCCTGGGCATTCATATCTCTGAAGGTCTGTCCTGGTTCCGACGCGGGTCCCATTTTGTTCTCCACATCACTCCTCGACCGACCTCCGTCCTAGGCTGCCCACCGCCGGGACCTCTCTCGGTCCTCTCCCATTCATTTACCGTTCTTGATGTAGGTAAGTCGCCCAACCTTCACTGCTGGACAGCAACATGTTCAACACTCACGCGTTGTAGACAGTTACTTTGATTTTCATTGTGAGTTTCCTGTACTTCCATGTCCATGTCCGAAGGTGGGTGCTGTAGAGAAAGGTGTTTTACTGTACGTGAATTGGTTTCCTCATCTAGAGAGTGGCTGTCAGTCACCGAAGATCCTAGGTTGTTGAATTTAAGACATTTTCCAGCGGAGTGGTGTTTATGGTGATTTCAGAGGGGAGTGGAATGCCCTGACCTATGACAACAGTCATCTTAATGCTGATTTGCAGTCGGTCTTTGGTGCAAGCATGAGAAAGTCTGTCCATCTGCCCCTGAAGTCCTTCTTCTTTTGAGGAACTGAGTGCATCATCATCAGCGGGCTGGAGTTCCCTCATAAGCACAGTTCTCACCTTCGTCTTGGCTTTCAACATTGCCATATTGAAGAGCATCCGATCACTTCTGGTTTGAAGAAGGCAAAGGACAGAAGGGCAGATAGGAAGATGCTGAACTTGGGAGTTGGTACACAGCCTTGCTTCACTCCACTTCTCATGTGGAAACTGCCCGATGTAGCTTCGTCAAATTCCACTGTAGATGCATGTTCTCATGGAAGGACAAAGTGAGGTTTAGAAGACGTGGTGGATATCTAATCTTCTCCAGTAGCTGGTAGAGGCCAAGTCTGCTGACAGAATCAAAAGCTTTTGTAAGATCCACAAAGGCGATGAACAATGGGGTTTGCTGCTCTTGACATATTTCTTGGATTTGACGCAGGGAGATCATGTCCATTGTGGATCTATCTCCGTGGAAACCGCATTGTGCCTCAGGTCAGCGAGTCTGTGCAGTCTTTGTAGGAACACTCTGGCAAAGGCCTTTCCTTGTAACACTCAGAAGTGAGATGTCCCCTTGGTTAGTGCACTCGCTGTGATCTCCCTTGTCCTTGGGCAGTGTGACGATGTTGGTGTTACGCGTGTGTTGAGGGACACCACCCTCTCTCTGATGATTGTCAGTCAGTCTTTGTTGCGAGCTTGAGACAGTCTGTCCATCAGCTCCTGATGTCTTTCTTCTGCTGGGATGATGAGTGACCAATGTGGTCCCGAATGGTCTCTTGAAGGTTCCCGATCCAAACATAGTCTGTCCATTCCTCTTTGTTCTCTCAGCGGATCGTCCTCGACCGACCTCTGGCACCCACCGTGAGCCCGTCCTTCACCCTTGTTCTCGGCAGACACTTTGGCTACTGGGCTCGTCCTGGTTCGCGGCCGCCGCTGGCCAAGTCTGTTCTTAACCGGCTCCGTGTGTGGACAGAGAACGTGGAGCAAGATTCGGCCTTCGGGATCTTCAAGGATCTGTCATTCAAGTCCACGTTGATCATCAAACTTCGCCATTTCCCGTTGTCAGAAACCGACCTGCTAAATGGAGACAAGAATGGAGTCTTGAAGGATGCTGATCCAAACGTCATCTGTCCATTCCCTCCGCATGTGCCGTGTTCTATCGTCGGCGCATCCTCGAACGACCTCCAGCATCCAACGAGGGCCCGTCCACGGCCAACCATCGGCACTCACACATCTGTCATGTTTGTCCCTTCAAACAATCTGGATGAGATCCAGGGCCACAAGAAATCCCACCAAGTTGTTCCTCAACAGCTTCTCCAGCTGAAGGTGTGGCAGGTCACAGAGAACTTGGAGTTCCTCCAGCAGTTTTCTGCTCCAACTTCGCTGACAGCCGAGCTCTAAAAACACAGCATGGTCTTCAACCGAGGGCAGTTTAGAGGATCAGCTCCACATTTCCATTTACACCAGATCTTCCTCAGCAACACAACATGGTCAGGTGTGATGAAGCTTCTGCGTGCCAGCCCTGGTCCATGGCCGTCTCGCCATATATTGTCCTCTGGTCAATCACAGGATACATGGCAGTGGTCGATGACTACAGGAGGGTAAAGCCGATGATCCACAAACTTGTCTTCATTCATGGGACAGTGGTGGAGAAAGTTATGTTGCAACTTCCTCGTTGTCCATATCTCTGAAGATCTGTCCTAGGTCCAGGACATCAATGCAATCACACACAAAACTTATGACCACCTCTATGCCTTCGTAACATCCACAAAGGCGATGTACGATGGGGTTTGTTGCTCGACATTTTCCTTCTACTTGACGCATGAGAAGATCATGTCCATTGTGGATCTACCTCCATGGAAACCGCACTGTGCCTCAGGTCAGCGAGTCTGTGCAGTCTTTGCAGGATCACTCTGGCAAAGGCCTTTCCTGTAACACTCAGATGTCCCTGTAGTTGGTACTCGCTGTGATCTCGCTTGTTCTTGTACAATGTGACGATGTTGGTGTTACGCATCTGTTGAGGGACACCACCCTCTCTCCAGCAGAGCAGGGGAAGGGTGTGCAGGTTCGGCAAGAGTTGACGGTTTCCCTACTTAATGAGTTCAGCAGATATGCCACAAGAAATCCCACCAAGTTGTTCCTCAACAACTTCTCCAGCTCCAGGTTTGGAAGGTCGCAGAGAACGTGGAGCAAGATTGGGTCTTCAGGATCTTCAATCATCTGTCACTCCAGTCCACGGTGATCATCAATCTTGGCCATTTCCTGCCATCTGAAACTGACCTGGTAAATGGAGTCTTGAAGGGTCTCGATCCACACATCTTCTGTCCATTCCCTCCACAGATGCTGCCTGACCCGCTGAGTTCCTCCAGCAGTTTTCTGCACAACCTTCGCTGACAGCCGAGCTCTAAAAATACGTCTTCCACTGAGGGCAGTTTACAGAGGATCAGCTCCACATTCCCAGTGACACCAGATCTTCCTTAGTAACACAGCAGGGTCAGATGAAGCTTCTGTGTGCCAGCCCTGGTCCATGGCCGTCTCGTCAGATCTTGTCCTCAGTAAACATGGCAGAGGTCGATGATCTCAGGAGGGGAAAGTCGATGATCCACAAACTTGTCCTCATTCATGGGGCAGTGGTGGAGATAGTTATGTTGCAAGTTCCTGCTTGTCCATGTCTCTGAAGATCTGTCCTGGGTCCAGCACATCAATGCAATAACACACAAGACTCATAATCACCTCTACTTGTTCAGAAGATTGAGGAGATTCGGAATGTTGATGAATACTCCATTGAACTTGTACAGTTGTATGGCACAGAACACACTGACTGGTTGTACTGCAGCCTGGTTCAGCAACTCAAACTCCCAGGAACGAAGAATATAGATTGGTAGAAACTGCTCAGTCCATCACAGGTAATGATCTTCCCACCATCAAGATCTACAGGAGATGCTGCATCCAAAAGGTCCTAATCTCAAAGACCCACATCACCCTGACCACACTCTCAATATTTCAGTCCTACCATCAGCAACAAGGTACTGTAGCTTAAAAGCATAACCTCCTAGTTCAGGAACAGCTTCTTCCCAGCAACCAACAGGCACTTAAACATTGCCCAACACTAACCACAACTAGATAACCATTACAGCACGGAAACAGGCCATCTCGGCCCTTCAAGTCCGTGCCAAACATTCCCCCCCCCCCTTCTTTCTACTTACTTCCCCCTAGTCCCATCTACCTGCACTGACCATAACCCTCCATTCCTTTCCCGTCCATTTACCCATCCAATCTATTTTTAAAGGATAAAATCGAACCTGCCTCCACCACTTCCACTGGAAGCTCATTCAACACAGCTACCACTCTCTGAGTAAAGAAGTTCCCCCTAATGTTACCCCTAAACTTCTGTCCCTTAATTCTCAAGTCATGTCCCCTTGTTTGAAGCTTCCCTACTCTCAATGGGAAAAGCTTATCCACGTCAACTCTGTCTAACCCGCTCATCATTTTAAAGACCTCTATCAAGTCCCCCCTTAACCTTCTGCGCTCCAAAGAATAAAGACCTAACTTGTTCAACCTTTCTCTGTAACTTAGTTGCTGAAACCCAGGTAACATTCTTGTAAATCTCCGCTGTACTCTCTCTATTTTGTTGACATCCTTCCTATAATTAGGCGACCAAAATTGTACTCCATACTCCAGAATTGGCCTCACCAATGCCTTGTACAATTTTAACATTACATCCCAACTTCTATATTCAATGCTCTGATTTATAAAGGCCAGCACACCAAAAGTTTTCTTTACCACCCTATCTACATGAGATTCCACCTTCAGGGAACTATGCACAGTTATTCCTAGATCCCTCTGTTCAACTGCATTCCTCAATTCGCTACCATTTACCATGTATGTCCTATTTTGATTTGTTCTGCCGAGATGTAGCACCTCACATTTATCAGCATTAAACTCTATCTGCCATCTTTCAGCCCACTCTTCCAAATGGCCTAAATCTCTCTGTAGACTTTGAAAATCTACTTCATTATCCACAACACCACCTATCTTAGTATCATCTGCATACTTACTAATCCAATTTTCCACACCATCATCCAGATCATTGATGTACATGACAAAACAACAGTGGACCCAACACAGACCCCTGAGGCACCCCACTAGTCACCGGCCTCCAACCTGACAAACAGCCATGGACCATTACTCTCTGGCATCTCCCATTCAGCCATTGTTGAATCCATCTTGCTACTCCACCATTAATACCCAACAATTGAATCTTCTTACCCAACCTTCCATGATGAACCTTGTCAAAGGCCTTACTGAAGGCCATATAGACAACATCCACTGCTTTACCCTCATCAATTTCCCTAGTAACCTCTTTGAAAAATTCAAGATTAGTCAAACATGACCTTCCAGGCACAAATCCATGTTGACTGTTGCTAATCAGACCCTGCTTATCCAGATGCTTATATATATTATCTCTAAATATCCTTTCCATTAATTTGCCCACCACTGACATCAAACTAACAGGTCTATAATTGCTAAGTTTACTATGAATAATGAAGAACTACAGACTGAGCCTTCAGTTGCATTAAACAATTTTTACATTGGTATCAAGACGATTAATTTACTGACATTTTGATTAATGCAATTTTGTGTTTCTGCAATTACACGTTTGTTAATCTACAGCAAGAAATAATTTAAAGGTTCCGTTGCCTGTACATATGACAATTAAATAATTAAAACAGAATAGTAAAAGGTCAGGCCCTTTGGCCCACAATGTTTGTGCTGAACATAATGCCAAGACCAACTGCACAATTTCAATATTCCTCTATTCCCTGTGTATCCTGATATGCATCCAAAAGTTGCTTAAATGCCACTATCGTACCCGCCTCAACCACCACACCACCACACAGTGTATTCCAGACATTCACCACAACTATGAGATATTGTGGACTGTGTCCTTGGTTACAACACTGTGGACAATTTATCACTGCAGCATTTAATTAATATACTAAATGTTTTATTATTACACTTATCTGTTTGTTGTTGAAACAATAGTCCTGTTAAGATGCAGCAGTGGTCGGGTCCCTGTCGCCCCTGGATTTTGGAATGTTCAAAATCCAGGGCGACATTTGGGTGTCTCATCATGTCGTGCGCCCTGTCACACGCTGACGTATGCTGTCCTGCAGGTGACGCTTGGTTAGGGTTAGAGTTCGGTTTAGGGACCAGATGCGCTGTAAAATATTCTTCCTTCAATGCATGGATTTTAAACATTCATATATTAAAATTAATACAATAAAATCAATTATGCAAATGAAAAGATGTTTAATGTTTAAATTCCATGCATGGAAGGAAGAATATTTTACGTGGTCCCGAAGGCATAAGTGATAGGAGCAGAATTAGACCATTCGGCCCATCAAGTCTACTCATCCATTCAATCATGGCTGATCTATCTCTCTCTCCTAACCTCATTCTCCTGCCTTCTCCCCATAACCCCTGAAACCCATACGAATCAAAAGTTGCTGAAATGCCATTATCGTGCCTGGCTTAACCACCACCCCACCCCACAGCATATTCTAGACACTCACCACAACTACGAGATATTATGGACCGCGTCTTTAGTTGCACTGTGGACAATCTTCCACAGTGGCATTTAATTAATAATAGAGAACATTTTATCAGTGTGTTGTTCAATTTACAAGCCAGTTAAGATGCAGTAAGAAATAATTAAATAATATGCCAAACATAATGCCAAAACCAACTCATACTTGCCTGCACAAGTTCCATGTCCCTCCGTACCCATACGCTTTGCAAAAGTCACTGAAATGCCTCTCTGGTATTGGCCTTCACCACCGTGCATTGGTGACCTCCCCGCACATCACATCTCTGGGGATGCATACATTTCGTAACCTGCGGACATGTCCAAGCCAGCGGAGACACTTCTGCTTGAGGGTCTCAGGGATGCTGGGCATGATGGTCAGGGAGAGGACAGAGCTCCGACCGCCGGCCTGCAGCCTATAACATCCTGAAGTCGCAGTCTCCGGTAGGAAAGTGCCGAGTTGGAGACCTCCAAGCCGCGGAGTGTGTTTGACCGTCCCGACGTCGGAGTTTCAATCATCCCGACGAGAGGGCCCGTACATCCGTCCGTCCGTGACAGAGGGTTTATGGCCCGGACCATGGGTGAACAAAGGAGGACTGGCTGAACTTTGTTGCCTTCCACCACAGTGAAAAATGCTTTGGTAGATGTTTGTGTTAAATCTTATTGTGTATTGTGTGTTCTTTTTAAGTGTATCGCTGCTGGCAAATTCATTTCACTACACCTTCGGGTCCATGTGACGAATAAAATTGACTTTGACTTTGAGATTCAAAGGTGGTTTTGTCCAACCAAGAAACTCCCAAGATGTGACGACGACAGCGGAAATGAAAATTATTCATTTTCCGTTCTTGGTGTAGGTAAGTCGTCGAAGCTTCAATGCTGAACAGTAACGTGTTCAACACGCACACTTTGTTCACAATTAAATTGGTCTTCATTTTGAGTTTCCTGTTCACGAGTTCAAGTTATAGGAGTAGAATTAGGCAATTCAGTCTACTCTTCCATTCAATCATGGCCGATCTCTGCCTCCCAATCCCATTTTTCTGCCTTTCCCCATAACCCTAGACATCCATTCTCATCAAGATTTGTCCATCTCTGCCATAAATATATCCAATGACTTCCATGTTCTTTCAAGCAATGGATTCTAGGCACTCACCACCCTCTCTGTTAAAAAAAACTTGCCTCACAAATCTCCTCTGCTCAATCCAATACAACTGGATCTTCAATTTCCTCATCAGCAGACCACAATCAGTACAAACGGGCAACAGCTCCTCCTCTATAACCAACACAGGACCAGCTCAAGGCTGTGTGCTCAGTCCCCTGCTCCATGACCAGGACTGCACAGCCAGACCATTTCAATGCCGTCTTTAAATTTCAATGACGATACCACCGTTGTTGGACAGATGATGGGTAATGACGAGTACAGGAGACAGATTGATAATCTGAGGGAATGCTACCAGTGCAGACGCTTTGTTCTCAATGTCCGCAGGACCACAGAGCTATTTGTTGACCTCAGGAGAAAGCCGCAGATCCACAAACTTAACTTCATTGATGTGACAGTGGTGGAGAAAGTTATGTTCCAAGATCCTGCTTCAAGTTCCTGGACCTTCATATCTCTGAAGGTCTGTCCTGGTTCTGACGCGGTTCCCATTTTGTTCTCCACATCACTCCTCGACCAACCTCCGTCCAAGGCTTAGGTATGTTACAAAACTTACCTTCAGTCGCGCTGTAATTCTGTCACTGGCCGTGTGCGCGATTTGGGCGCCTTTAAGGGGGGGCGGGGTTAAAACGCGGTTTCTCCTCCCTTGTCCTGAATTATATTTCGTTGGAGTACAACCTTTTGCTGAAAAATCGTTCCTAGGGGCGTTTTGTGAATTTTTTATTTTTATTAAATCGTCAATGTCAGCGCTGGAGTCATTTTAAAAGCAGCTCCTGAAGCGTCAATGCCGATAACAGGGACGGATTTCACACACGGGACAGGTAAACGAAAGTGGTTTCTTTAAATGTATAAAAGTGCTTCTTAAGAAGCCTTTAATTCACATTTTTTCATGCGAAACGGTGATTTTATTCCCTGAACTAACGGCAGTATTTTTCATGCCAATACGGGGTTAAATTCACCGCAAATGAACGTTCCAAAAGATCGCGTTCCAGAAATCCTCACTCACAAGATGATTTAAATGCCCATTAATTTACAGGTATTAAACATTCAATTCCTTCCATTTGGCCTGTAAATTCATGAAAATGAGATTTTAAAATTATGTTATATTGTGAATTATTGTGTGAATGTTATTTGGACACTTAGGCCATTTAAAAATGTTAATCTATTCTTAAGAAATTGATAGATGTTTAGATCTAGTAATTGAATTTTGTAATTAGCTACAATTAGGTAACTAACTAATTATATGCTTTACTTTCATGTCTTCTAAGTAAGATTGTTTCATATTTGTTTCAGAATGCTTCAATCTATAATAACTGAAAATTTCTATCAGTTATCTTAATTTTTAAGAAAGTTATGGGCTTTTAACTGTCCTCGATCACAGCTTTTGTGTTAAGTCAATGGAAAAGCAATAGGGAACAAGATGCTAATTTCCGAGTATGAAAATGGCCATAACTTCTTTAATATTGAAGATATGAAAGTGAATTAGGTGTCAAATTAAACTTCTTTTTATGCTTTATCTGATGGGATAAATTGCAGACTTTATTTTTAAAATCTCAAAATTTTGTAACATTGCTACTAGGCTGCCCACCGCCAGGTCCTCTCCCATTCATTTACCGTTCTTGATGTAGGTAAGTCGCCCAAGCTTCACTGCTGGACAGTAACGTGTTCAACACTCACGCATTGTAGACAGTTACTTTGATCTTCATTGTGAGTTTCCTGTTCTTCCATGTCCACTTGTTTAGCCTCCCGAAGGTGGGTGTTGTAGAGGAAGGTGTTTTACTGTACGTGAATTGGTTTCCTCATCCAGACAATGGCTGTCAGTCACCGACGATCCTAGGTTGTTGAATTTAAGACATTTTCCAGCGGAGTGATGCTTATGGTGTTTCAGAGGGTAGTGGAGTGCCCTGACCTATGACAACAGTCATCTGAACGCTGATTTCCAGTCGGTCTTTGGTGCAAGCATGAGAAAGTCTGTCCATCAGCCCTTGAAGTCCTTCTTCTTTTGGGGAGCTGAGTGCAGCAGCATCAGCGGGCTGGAGTTCCGTTATAAGCACAGTTCTCACCTTCGTCTTGGCTTTCAACATTGCCAGATTGAAGAGCATCCGATCACTTCTGGTTTGAAGATACATGTCTTCCGTGTCTGTTGGGAAGGCAAAAGACAGAAGGGCAGATAGGAAGATGCTGAACATGGGAGTTGGTACACAGCTTTGCTTCACTCCACTTCTCATGGGGAAACTGTCCGATGTAGCTTCGTCAAATTCCACTGTAGATGCATGTTCTCATGGAAGGACAAAGTGAAGTTTAGAAGAAGTGGTGGATAACTAATCTTCTCCAGTAGCTGGTACAGGCCGTGTCTGCTGACAGAATTAAAAGCTTTTGTAAGATCCACAAAGGCGATGAACAATGGGGTTTGCTGCTCTTGACATTTTTCTTGGATTTGACGCAGGGAGATCATGTCCATTGTGGATCTATCTCCATGGAAACCGCATTGTGCCTCAGGTCAGCGAGTCTGTGCAGTCTTTGTAGGATCACTCTAGCAAAGGCCTTTCCTGTAACACTCAGAAGTGAGATGTCCCCATGGTTAGTGCACTCGCTGTGATCTCCCTTGTCCTTGAGCAGTGTGACGATGTTGATGTTACGCGTGTGTTGAGGGACACCACCCTCTCTCTGATGATTGTCAGTCAGTCTTTGTTGCGAGATTGAGAAAGTCTGTCCATCAGCTCCTCATGTCTTTCTTCTGTTGGGGAGTTGAGTGACCAATGTGGTCCCGAATGGTATCTTGAAGGTTCCCGATCCAAACATAGTCTGTCCACTCCTCTTTGTTCTCTCGGCGGCGCGTCCTCGACCGACCTCTGGCACCCACCGTGGGCCCTTCCTTGACCCTTGTTCTCGGCAGACACTTTGGCCACTGGGCTCGTCCTTGTTCGCGGCCACCGCTGGCCCAGTCTGTTCTTGACCGGCTCCGTTTGTGGACAGAGAACGTGGAGCAAGATTCGGCCTTCGGGATCTTCAAGGATTTGTCATTCAAGTCCACGGTGATCATCAAACTTGGCCATTTCCAGTTGTCAGAAACCGACCTGCTAAATGGAGACAACAATGGAGTCTTGAAGGATCCCGATCCAAACGTCATCTGTCCATTCCCTCCGCATGTGCCGTGTTCTATCGTTGGTGCGTCCTCGAACGACCTCCGGCATCCAACGAGGGCCCGTCCTCGGCCAACCGCCGGCACTCACACATCTGTCATGTTTGTCCCTCCAAACAGACTGGATGAGATCCAAGGCCACAAGAATTCCCACCAAGTTGTTCCTCAACAGCTTCTCCAGCTCAAGGTGTGGCAGGTCACAGAGAACTTGGAGCAAAATTGGGTCTTCGGGATCTTCAGTCATCTGTCATTCCAGTCCACGGTGATCATCAATCTTGGCCATTTCCTGTCATCATAATCCAACCTGGTAAACGGAGATAAGAATGGAGTCTTGAAGCTTCCCGATCCAAACATCATCCTGACCCGCTGAGTTCCTCCAGCAGTTTTCTGCTCCAACTTCGCTGACAGCCGAGCTCTAAAAACACATCTCCATCACGGTCTTCAACCGACGGCAGTTTAGAGGATCAGCTCCACATTTCCATTGACACCAGATCTTCCTCAGCAACACAGCATTGTCAGGTGTGATGAAGCTTCTGCGTGCCAGCCCTGGTCCATGGCCGTCTCGCAAGATATTGTCCTCTGGTCAATCACAGGAAACATGGCAGTGGTCGATGACTTCAGGAGGGGAAAGCCGATGATCCACAAACTTGTCCTCATTCATGGGACAGTGGTGGAGAAAGATATTTAGCAACTTCCTAGTTGTCCATATCTCTGAAGATCTGTCCTAGGTCCAGGACATCAATGCAATCACACACAAAACTTATGACCAACTCTAATTTTTCGTTACATCCACAAAGGCGATTTACGATGGGGTTTGTTGCTCGGCATTTACCTTGTATTTGACGCATGAGAAGATCATGTCCAGTCTGTGCAGGATCTCTGGCAAAGGCCTTTCCTGTAACACTCAGAAGTAAGATGACCCTGTAGTTGGTGCACTCGCTGTGATCTCGCTTGTTCTTGTACAATGTGACGATGTTGGTGTTACGCGTCTGTTGAGGGACACCACCCTCTCTCCAGCAGACCAGGGGAAGTGTGTGCAGGTAGGGCAAGAGTTGACGGTTTCCATACTTAAGGAGCTCAGGAGATATGCCATCCTGTCCAGGAGCCTTCCTGGCTGCCAGGCGATTGATGGCTTTATCCAGTTTATGCAGAGGTGGTTCATCTTCAAATGGCCTTTCAAAAATTCTTCACACCTGGTCTGGAAGGAGCAGTTTGAGGAACAACTTGGGATTTCTTGTGATTAAGACGGTGAAGGGGGCAGTCTTGAATCTTCTGCCGACTGCTGTGGTCTTCAGTGAAGGAAAGGCACTCTGGTCAGTATCCTCACCAGCCCGGCCAGGTTAGTGGACACATGAAGAATGAAGACTTGAAGGGTCCAGATACAAAACGTCACCTGTCCATTCCCTCCACAGATACCACGTTCTCTCGCCGTCGCGTCCTCGACCGACCTCCGGCACCCTCCGAGGGCCCGTCCTCGACCGACCGACGGCACTCACACATCTGTCGACAGATGTTTCTTGTTTTCCCCTTGAAACAATCTGGAGGAGATCCAGGGCCACAAGAGATCCCACTAAGTTTTTCCTTAGCAGCTTCTTCAGTTCCAGGTGTAGAAGGTCACAGAGAACGTGGAGCAAGATTGGGTCTCCAGGATCTTCAATCATGTCAATCCAGTCCACGGTGATCATCAATCTTGGCCACTTCCTGTCATCAGAAACTGACCTGGTAAATGGAGATAAGAATGGAGTCTTGAAGGGTCTCGATCCAAACATCGTCTATCAATTCCCTCCACAGATGCTGCGCGACCCGCTGAGTTCCTCCAGCAGTTTTCTGCTCCAACTTCGCTGACAACCGAGCTCTAAAAACACATCTCCATCACGGTCTTCCACCGATGGCAGTTTGAGGATCAGCTCCACATTTCCAGTGACACCAGATCTTCCTCAGTAACAATGCAGGGTCAGCTTCTGCGTGCCAGCCCTGCTCCATGGCCGTCTCGTCAAATCTTGTCCTCTGGTCAATCACAGTAAACATGGCAGAGGTCGACGATCTCAGGAGGGGAAAGCCGATGATCCACAAACTTGTCTTCATTCATGGGGCAGTGGTGGAGAAAGTTATGTTGCAAGTTCCTGCTTGTCCATGTCTCTGAAGATCTGTCCTGGGTCCAGCGCATCAATGCAATAACATACAAGACTCATAATCACCTCTACGTGTTCAGAAGATTGAGGAGATTCGGAATGTTCATGAATACTCCATTGAACTTGTACAGTTGTATGGCACAGAACACATTGACTGGTTACACTGCAGCCTGGTTCAGCAACTCAAACTCCCAGGAATGAAGAATATAGATTGGTAGAAACTGCTCAGTCCATCACAGGTAATGATCTCCCCACCATCAAGGAGATCTACAGGAGATGCTGCAACCAAAAGGTCCTAATGTCAAAGACCCACATCACCCTGACCACATTCTCAATATTTCAGTCCTACCATCAGCAACAAGGTACTGTAGCTTAAAAACATAACCTCCTGGTTCAGGAACAGCTTCTCCCCAGCACCAACAGGCTCTTAAACATTGCCCAACATTAACCACAACTATGAACAATAAAGAACTACAGACTGAGTCTTAAGTTGCATAACAGACAATTGGTGTATTTGGTGCACTCTTTTGTTCTTGTAGTGTGACGATGTTTGTGTTACGCGTGTGTTATGCAGCAGCAGATCAGTCCGTCACAGGTGATGATCTCTTCAACAACAAAGGGATCTACAGGAGATGCTACCTGCAAAAGGCAGCTTATATCAAAGACCCACACCACCCTACCATTGTGACAAGCCAACAGAAGCAGGGAAACTGACCTCCATGTTTAAGAGCAGCTTCTTCCCAGCAATTACAACCCATCGAACATTGCACAACATGAACAACAATGAGATATTATGGACTGCGTCTTTTGCTGCCCAACAGATATTTTTTACACTAGCATTCAATTATTAATTTCCTGTATTTTATTTTATTATTTATCTGTGTGTCATTGCACTATGCTCCCATTATTTTGTTCAGAAACTCAAAAAACGTGACCTCTAGGTTCAGGAACAGCTTCTTCCCAGCAACCACCAGGCTCTTGAACACTGCCCAACACAAACCACATCTACGAACTGTGAAGAAATATGGACTGAGTCTTTGGTTGCATTACAGACATTTTTACAGTAGTATCGTGAATATAAATTTACTGAAATGCAAATTAATGCATTTTTGTGTTGTTGCAATTATAGGCTTGTTAATCTGCAGCAAAAATGCCCCCCCCCCCGCCCACAAACCTACCCCACACCCCCCTCTCCCTCCCCTACATCCTCTTTCCCCTGCACGCCCTCCCTCTCCCTCACAACCCCTATACCTCCTCCCACATCCTCCCTCCCCCGCTGCTCCCCCCACAACCATCTCCCTACCCCACATCCTCCTTCCTAACATACCCACTCCCCTCCCCCACACCCACCGTCCCCACACCCCTCCCCCATTCCCCACACCAACACACACCACACCACACCGCCCAACCCTCCTCCCAAATCCTCCCTCCACCTGCACCCCCCCTTCCCCACTGCTTCCCCCTACAACCCTCCCTCCTACACACCCCTCCCCCTGCACCACCTCCCCGCCATCCCTCCCTCCCACACCCCACACCCCCTCCCGCCCCCACCCACAACCCTCCCCCATACCCCCTCTCACTCCCACATCCTCCCTCCTCCTCTCCCACACTCCCCACCCACCCCTCTCCCTCCTCCCACATCCTCCTTCCCCCCGCACACCCTCCCCCACACCCCCTCCCCCACTCACACGCCTGTCCCCACTGCTATCCCTCCACAGCCCCCCACCCACACACCACGCTCCCTGGCCAAACTCCCTTCCCGCCCCCCACACAGACCCCACCAACACACACCCGCTCCCCCTCACATACCCCTCCCACACCCCTCTCCCACATCCTCCCTCCTCCGTACCCCCTCCCCCACACACACACTCTCCCCCCACACACCCTTCACCCCCGCCCACACACCCTCTGCTGTCCGGCTCCACAATGCTTGCTGCCCCTGCCCCCCTCCCCCACACCCAACCAAAACATAGCCCCCTTCCCCACACATACCCCTCCCATACAGACACCGCCGCACACACCCCTCCCCCACTGGCTCCACAATGCTCGCTGCCCCCCTCCCCTTCCCCCCCACACCCACCCCCCCTCTCCGGCTCCACCATGCTCGCTGCCACCCTCCCTCCTTCTCCCCTCCCCCCACACACACCCCGCCAACACAACCCTGCATTTACAAACTGAGACTTGAAAAATGGCACCAAACCTGGCCTCTCTGTCAACTATCTCAATCTACTACTGTTAGACACTTGTACCGTATCCGAGATGCATATTTAAGATTTGTCAGTGATTATGTATGGTGATATATGTATTAAACTGTACACAGAAATGAATTTCACTTCAGCTCGGTAAATATGACAAATAAAGAATCATTGAACGTCAAGTTGTTCCTCAACAGCTTCTCCAGCTCCAGGTGTGGAAGGTCAGAGAGAACTTGGAGCAAAATTGGGTCTTCGGGATCTACAATCATCTGTCATTCCAGTCCAGGGTGATCATTAATCTTGGCCATTTCCTGTCATCATAATCCAACCTGGCAAATGGAGATAAGAATGGAGTCTTGAAGGTTCCCGATCCAAACATAGTCAGTCCATTCCCTCCACAGATGCTGCCTGACCGGCCGAGTTCCTCCAGCAGTTTTCTGCTCCAACTTCGCTGACAGCCGAGCTCTAAAAACACATCTCCATCACGGTCTTCCACAGAGGGCAGTTTAGAGGATCAGCTCCACATTCCCAGTGACACCAGTTCTTCCTCAGTAACACAGCAGAGTCAGATGAAGCTTCTGCGTGCCAGCCCTGGTCCATGGCCGTCTCGTCAAATCTTGTCCTCTGGTCAATCAGTAAACATGGCAGAGGTCGATGATCTCAGAAGGGGAAAGCCGATGATCCACAAACTTGCCTTCATTCATGGGAAGTGGTGGAGAAAGTTATGTTGGAAGTTCCTACTTGTCCATGTCTCTGAAGAACTGTCCCTGGGTCCAGCACATCAATGCAATCACATACAAGATTCATCATCACCTCTACTTGTTCAGAAGGTTGAGGAGATCGGCATTTTGATGAATAATCTATTGAACTTGTACAGTTGTATGGGAGAGCACACTGACTGGTTGCACTGCAGCCTGGTTCAGCAACTCAAACTCCCAGGAATGAAGAAGAATACAATGTGGTAGAAACTGCTCAGTCCATCACACGTAATGATGTCCCCACCATCAAAGGGATCACAGGAGATGCTGCATCCAAATGTAGCTAATGTCAAAGACCCACACCACCCCTGACCACACTCTCAATATTTCAGTCCTACCATCAGCAACACGGTACTGTAGCTTAAAAAACATAATCTCCTGGTTCAGGAACAGCTTCTCCCCAGCAACCAACAGGCTCTGAAACATTGCCCAACATTAACCACAACTATGAACAATAAAGAACTACCAGGACTGAGTTTTAAGTTGCATAACAATTTGTGTATTTGGTGCACTCCCTTGTTCTTGCAGTGTGACGATGTTAGTGTTACGCGTGTGTTACGCAGCAGCAGAAAAGTCCGTCACAAGTGATTATCTCTTCAACATCAAAAGGATCTACAGGAGATGCTACCTGCAAAAGGCAGCTAATATCAAAAACCCACGCCACCCTACCATTGTCGAAAAGCCAACAGAAGCAGGGAAACTGACCTCCGTGTTTAAGAGCAGCTTCTTCCCAGCAATTACCAAGCCTTTCGAACACTGCACAACATGAACAACAATGAGATATTATGAACTGCGTCTTTTGCTGCCCGACAGATATTTTTTACACAAGCATTCAATTATTAATTTCCTGTATTTTATTTTATTAGTTATCTGTGTGTCATTGCACTATGCTCCCATTATTTTGTTCAGAAACCAAAAAACGTGACCTCTAGGTTCAGGAACAGCTTCTTCCCAGCAACCACCAGGCTCTTGAACACTGCCCAACACAAACCACATCTACGAACTGTGAAGAAATATGGACTGAGTCTTTGGTTGCATTACAGACATTTTTACAGTAGTATCGTGAATATAAATTTACTGAAATGTAAATTAATGCATTTTTGTGTTGTTGCAATTACAGGCTTGTTAATCTGCAGCAAGAAATGCACCCCCCCCCCCCCCCCCCCCGACAAACACCTACCCCCAGCACCCCCCTCCCTCCCCACATCCTCCTTCCCCCGCACACCCTCCCTCTCCTCCACAACCCCCATTCCCCACAAACCCCTATACCTCCTCCCACATCCTCCCTCCCCCCCACACCCCTCTCCCGTCCCCCACTTCCCCCCCGCCCACACCCCCAACACACACCCACTCCCCCCACACACCCCCTCTCCCACACCCCCTTCCTCCTCCCTCCACCCGCACCCCCCCCACACACCCTTCCCCATATACAACCCTCCGTCCCCACACTGCTCCCCCCTACAACCCCCCCTCCTACACACCCCCTCACACCCCTCCCCCTGCCACCACCTCCCCCCCCACACCCCTCCACTGCCACACCCCCCCTCCCGCCCCCACCCACAACCCTCCCCCCACACCCACAACCCTCCCCCCCACACCCCCGCTCAATCCCCTCTCCCACACACTCCCCCCACATCCTCCTGCCCCCCGCACACCCCCTCCCCCAGTCGCACTCCCGTCCCCACACTGCTCCCCCCTCCACAGCCCTCCCACCACTCTCCCCGACCAATACCCCCTTCCCGCCCCCCACCCACACACCCCCCGCTCCCCATCACATACCCCACCCCACCTCCCCCTCTCCCACATCCTCCCTCCTCCGCACCCCGTCCCCCACACTACCCACACACCCCTCACCCCCGCCCCACACACCCTCCGCTGTCCGACTCCACAATGCTTGCTGCCACCCTCTCTCCCCCACCCTGCCAAAATATAGCCCCCTCCCCCACACATACCCCTCCCCTAGACACCCCCGCACACACACCTCCCTCCTCTGGCTCCACAATGCTCGCTGCCCCCCCCTCCCCCTTCCCCCACACCTCGCCAATACACCCCCACCCAACCCTCCTCTCCGGTTCCACAATGCTCGCTGCCACCCTCCCTCCCTCCTCTCGCCCCACACCCCGCCAACACAACATGCCTGCACTTACAAACCGAGTCCCCCCCGCACTCTCACCCCCCACACCCATTCCCCCAACCACACCCCCTCACCCACCCACACCCCCTCTCCCACCTTCGTCCTCAGTCCCCCCGCACCTCCACTCCCACACCCCCTGCCCCACCTTCCCCCACCCGCACCCCCCAAGTGCTTCACAACACTTGCTGCCTCCTTCCTTCTCCCCTCCCCTCCCCCCCACACCCCGCCAACACAACAACCCTGCACTTAAACTGAGACTTGAAAAATGGCACCAAACCTGGCCTCTCTGTCCTCTATCTCAATCTACCACTGTTACACACTTGTACCATATCCGAGATGCTTATTTAAGATTTGTCAAAGTGATTATGTACATGTATTAAACTGTATACAGAAATGAATTTCACTTCAGCTTGGTAAATATGACTAACAAAGAACCATTGAACGTTTATAAGCACAGTTCTTACCTTGGTCTTGGCTTTCAGCATTGCCAAAATGAAGAGGTTCCTGTCGCTTCTAGTGTGAAGCGACAGGAACCTCTCCTTCTGTGTCAGTCGTGAAGACAAAGAACAGAGGGCAGATAGGAAGATGCCGAACAGCATGGGAGCTGGACACAACCTTGCTTCAATAGACAATAGGTGCAGAAGTAGGCCATTGGGCCCTTCGAGCCAGCACCGCCATTCAATGTGATCATTGCTGATCATCCACAATCAGTACCCCGTTCCTGCCTTCTCCTCATATCCCCATGACTACACTATTTTTAAGAGCCCTATCTAGCTCTCTCTTGAAAGTATCCAGAGAACCGCCTCCACCACCCTCTGAGGCAGAGAATTCCACAGACTCACAACTTTCTTGTGTGAAAAAGTTTTTCCCCATCTACGTTCTCAATGGCTTACCTCTTATTCTTAAAACTGTGACCCCTGGTTCTGGACTCCCCCAACATCGGGAACATGTTTGCCGTCTCTAGAGTGTCCAAACTCTTAATAATCTTGCATGTTTCAATGAAATCCCCTCTCATCTTACTAAATTCTAGTATACAAGCTCAGCCGCTCCATTCTCTCAGCATATGACAGTTCCGTCATCTTGGGAATTAACTTGTGAACCTACACTGCACTCCCTCAATAGCAAGAATGTCCTTCGTCAAATTTGGAGACCAAAACTGCACACAATACTCCAGGTGTGGGCTCACTAGGGCCCTGTACAACTGCAGAAGGACCTCTTTGCTCCTATACACAGCTCCTCGTTATGAAGGCCAACATGCCATTTCGCTTTCTTCACTGCCTGCTGTAACTGCATGCGTACTTTCATAGACTGAACAAGGACCCCCCAGATCCCGTTGTACTTCCCCTTTTCCCAACTTGACAACCATTTAGATAGTAGTCTGCCTTCCTGTTTTTGATACCAAAGTGGATAACCTCACATTTATTCCGCATTAAAACTTCATCTGCCCACTCCCCCAAACCTGTCCAAGTCACCCTGCATTCTCATAGCATCCTCCTCACAGTTCACACTGCCACCCAGCTTTGTGCCATCTGCAAATTTGCTCATGTTACTTGTCATCCCTTCACCTAAATCATTAATATATATTGTAAATAGCTGCGGTCCCTGCACCGAGCCTTGCGGTACCCCCACTAGTAACTGCCTGCCATTCTGAAAAGGACCCGTTAATCCCTACTCTTTGTTTCCTGTCTGCCAACTAATTTTCTATCCATGTCAGCACTCTACCCCCCAATACCATGTGCCCTAATTTTTCCCCACTAATCTCCTATGTGGGACCCTTATCGACTGCTTTCTTAAAGTCAGATACACTACAACCACTGGCTCTCTCCCTTGTCCATTTTCCTAGTTACATCCTCAAAAAATTCCAGAAGATTAGCTAAGCACGATTTCCCCTTTGTAAATCCATGCTGACTCAGACCGATCCTGTTAAGGATCAGTCCCACTTGGGCGACATTTTCGGCGACAGCCTGAAAATAGGTGGTCGCGTCGTGACGCATGTAGTGACACGCGGAGTCTCCGTCGCCCCTGGATTTTGGAATGTTCAAAAATCCAAGGGGCGACTTCTGGATGTCTCATCATGTTGTGTGCCCTTGTCACACGCTGACGTATTGCTGTCCTGAGGGTGACGCCCCGGTTAGGGGACCACAGATGGGCTGTAAAATATTCTTGCTTCAATGCATGAATTTTAAACATTAATATATTTAAAATTTATACAATAAAATCAATTGTGCAAATGAAAAGATGTCTGAGTCATTCAGTTTTATTTAGATGTTTTGGTCCGCTTCCAGATCCAATCACCATCTCTAACTTTTCACAAGGATGGATTCAGTATGGACTGAACTCCCCTCTCCACTCCGCTCTCCCCCTTTCTTCCCTTCCCCCCTCTTCATCCCCTCCCTGCTCCACTCTTCTCCCCTTTCTCCACACCCTCCCCATCCCCTCCCTTCTCCCATTCTCCAAACCCACCCCCCCCCACACTTTTCACGACACCCATTTGTGGACCCAGCCTGTGACAGCTAGATCCCACTAATAATACTGCACAAAGGCCACATCGTCTTCTATAAGAATCATAGAATTTTTCGAGGATGCAACTAAGTAGCGTGGATAGGGGAGAACCAGTAGATGTGGTGTATCTGGACTTCCAGAAGGCTTTCGACAAGGTCCCACGTAAGAGATTAGTATACAAACTTAAACCACATAACATTGGAGGTTCAGTATTGATGTGGATAGAGAACTGGCTGGCAAACAGGAAGCAAAGAGTAGGAGTAAACGGGTCCTTTTCACAATCGCAGGCAGTGACTAGTGGGGTACCGCAAGGCTGTGCTGGGACCCCAGCTATTTACAATATATATTAATGATCTGGATGAGGGAATTGAAGGCAATATCTCCAAGTTTGCGGATGACACTAAGCTGGGGGGCAGTGTTAGCTGTGAGGAGGATGCTAGGAGACTGCAAGGTGGACTTGGATAGGCTGGGTGAGTGGGCAAATGTTTGGCAGATGCAGTATAATGTGGATAAATGTGAGGTTATCCATTTTGGTGGCAAAAACAGGAAAGCAGACTATTATCTAAATGGTGGCCGACTGAGGAAAAGGGGAGATGCAGCGAGACCTGGGTGTCATGGTACCACCAGTCATTGAAAGTAGGCATGCAGGTGCAGCAGGCAGTGAAGAAAGCCAAATGGTATGTTAGCTTTCATAGCAAAAGGATTTGAGTATAGGAGCAGGGAGGTTCTACTGCAGTTGTACAGGGTGTTGGTGAGACCACACCTGGAGTATTGCGTACAGTTTTGGTCTCCAAATCTGAGGAAGGACATTATTGCCATAGAGGAGTGCAGAGAAGGTTCACCCAGACTGATTCCTGGGGATGTCAGGCCTGTCTTATGAAGAAAGAATGGATAGACTTCGTTTATACTCTCTAGAATTTAGGAGATTGAGAGGGGATCTTATAGAAAACTTACAAAATTCTTAAAGGGTTGGACAGGCAAGATGCAGGAAGATTGCTCCCGATGTTGGGGAAGTCCAGGACAAGGGGTCACAGCTTAAGGATAAGGGGGAAATCCTTTAAAACCGAGATGAGAACTTTTTTCACTACAGAGTGGTGAATCTCTGGAACTCTCTGCCACAGAGGGTAGTCGAGGCCAGTTCATTGGCTATATTTAAGAGGGAGTTAGATGTGGCCCTTGTGGCTAAGGGATCAGAGGGTATGGAGAAGGCAGGTACGGGATACTGAGTTGGATGATCAGCCCATGATATTGAATGGCGGTGCAGGGCTCGAAGGGCCGAATGGCCTACTCCTCTGCACCTAATTTCAATGTTTCTATGTCTGTTTTAGTAACATTGACTATGGGATAAATGCAGACTTTGGGAACACCCCCCCCCCCCCTCCCCCCAGCGTGTGTGGGATAGTGTGGCGGGTATTCGCTGTTCGCAGTCTGGGTCCACAAATGGGGCTCCTGACCCGCTTGAGTTCCTTCAGATCTTTTTTTTTCTTACCGAGATTGAACCTCACCGATCTCCGACAAGATCTAGGTCTGGAAGCACATCTCGGTCGCGGTCTCCCACGCCACCGTCTTCAAGGCTGATCGCAGAGCGGTCCAGGGGCGCTGGGTCCACTCGGAGCCAACCTGATCTGCAGATGTTTGTGCGTAGCTGGACTTGCGGGGACTTTACTTAGCGCCGGTGAGTCCGTGTAACCGCGAATGGACACAAGAAAGAGACTACCCGCCCTCACACCCCCTTCATACTCACCCCTCGCTCCTCCGGACAGGGCGGGTGGAAAGGAAGGAGTGACCCCCTGAGGGGATATTTTATTAAATTGCGGAGAGGGGCGATGTCTTTGGCCTTGACCCTTGGTCGTGTCCGGAACGCAGACCCGGTCCGGCCGGTGAAGCCTCGCTGACCAGTGGGATGACCAGAGCGATGGATTGAGTCTTGAAGGATCCCTGGCGGGCGGGCGGGGGGCCGCTGTCCACTCGCGGTGGGGGCGCGCGTCGACGTTCTTCTCCGGCCATCGGCCCAGGACACTGATGACGCTGCCTGGACAACGCCGCCTTTTATTGACACCCGCTATGTCCCGCCCCCCTCGATAAACATTGGACCTCGCTCCGGCCACGGCGTTGGGCCATGGGGTGCACAGTCCATCCGATTGGCGGAGACCGCTGTCCGTCTGCGCCAAACTTCAGCGCGCCAAGGAAACCTCGTGCGGAGCGATTGTCCGTTCGCTTCGGCCACGAGCCCCGCGTGACCCCCCACCACCCACTGGCGCGAAGCCGGACACTGAGGGAGACGAGGGACACTTGAGGAAGATTTTGAGGGACCATTGGTCACTGATGGACTGCCAGACTGAGGGGTCATTAAGGGAGCACTGGACACTGACCTATGTTGAGGGGACTGAGGGACACTTGAGGGGATGAGGGACCCCCCCCACCCCCCTCGGTCGCTACCCTCCCTCGGGCTTGGCCTCCCGCAATTTCTCGCTCCCAACTCTCACCCAATGTTGGCAGCCCTGGGTCAGACAGCATCTCTGGAGAAAACGGATAGGTGACGTTTCGGGTGGAGATTCTTCATCAGATTGAGAGTCATGGCAAAGGGAAACCAATCTATCTTTGTGTATCAATCCATTGCACTGGGTTTGCAGGTGAATTGTTCCTGCAGTTTACAAAATTTGATTAAGTTGGATGTTGAAATTGCCCCGAGTTCCCCAGGTCCTCACCTTTCATACCAACAGCCTTCGCAGCCCACACATTTCAGTCACTTCCTATGTGATCCAACCACCTGTCACATTTTCCCATCTCCACACCTTTCCACAACTCATTCCTTCCCACCCAAATCAGCCCCTCCCAAAGTACCTTCCCCTGCAACCTCATGTTAACATCTGTCCCTATACCTCCTCCCTCGACCCCATCCAGGGACCCTGAATGTCCTTCCAGGTGAGTCGGAAGTTCAAGTGCACGTCCTCAAACTTCATCTACTGCACCCGGTGTTCCCAATGTGTCCTGTACTTCGGCAAGACCAAGGTCTGCTGGATCTCCCGGTTGCTAACCATTTTAACTACCCTTCCCATTCCCACACTGACCTTTCTGATCTGGGCCTCCTCCATTGCCAAAGTGAGGCCACACAGAAACTAGAGGAACAGCACCAAATTTGTAGAAAATAATAAATTATTAACAGAAAGTCAATATGGATTCAGAACAAATAGATCAACATCACTTGCAATACTAGAATTAATTGAAGACATCACAAACGCCATTGATAAGAAATTATATGCAGCTGGGATATTCATTGACATAAAAAAAGCATTTGATACAATTAATCATGATATTTTATTAAAAAAATTGGAGAGGTATGGAATTAGAGGAATAGTACTGGACTGGATTAAAAGCTACTTAAGTAACAGGCAACAGTTTGTAAATCTGGGTAGTCATAATTCTACATGTTTGGACATTGTGTGTGGTGTACCACAGGGGTCAGTGCTGGGCCCAAAATTATTTATCATGTACATAAATGATATTTGTAATGTGTCCAATGTCTTGAGGCTGGTTTTGTTTGCAGATGATACAAATATTTTTTGCTCTGGAGAAAATTTAAAAAGGCTATTGGATAAAATAATAAAAGAAATGGGTAAATTGAAAATATGGTTTGATAGTAATAAAATTTCATTAAATCTGAGTAAAACTAAAATAATGTTATTTGGTAATTGTAGAATAAGTCCCCTAGTAAGTATAAAGATAAATGGGGTGGAAGTTGAAAGAGTGCATGAAAATAAATTTCTTGGGGTTATAATTGACGATAAAATAAGCTGGAAATCACATATTAAACATGTAAAATTAAAATTATCAAAAAGTATCTCTGTATTATACAAAGCCAAGCAAGCTCTGGATTACAAATCACTCCGTATTCTTTATTGTACATTAATTTTACCCTACTTAAATTATTGTACAGAAGTCTGGGGAAATAATTATAAAAATTCGATACACTCATTAACCATGATGCAAAAAAGAGCAATTCGTATTATCCATAATGCTAAGTATCTGGGTCATACGAATCCATTATTTTTAGAGTCAAAATTATTAAAATTAGAAGATTTGGTCACATTCAAAACAGCTCAGATAATGTTTAGGGCCAAAAATAAAAATTTACCTGGAAACATTCAAAAATTATTTAACGAGCGTGTGGGGGGTTACAATTTAAGAGGAATATTTAACTTTAAGAAACAACAAGTCCGTACGACTAGAAAATCCTTTTGTATTTCGGTTTGTGGAGTAGGAGTGTGGAATAAATTGAACGGGGAATTGAAGCAATGCACAAACATGAATCATTTTAAAATGATATATAAAAAAATAATGCTCAAGGGGTACAGGGATGGAGGGGATGGTTGACAAGTGGGGGTTGATGTTTATCTTGTTTACAATCGTTGATGTTATCTTGTTACTATTGTTGATGTTTATCTTGTTTACTATTGTTCACTGATGTTGGGTACTTCAAATATGAAGATTGTATGTACATAATAGTTGAATGTATATAAGTGTCTGTATGTATTATGGGAAATTGCCTAGGGCAGTACTATTATTAGTAAGGAATTGATTTTTAAATACGATAGAAGTGTGGGAAAAGGGGTGAGATTTAATAAGTTATTCTTCTTCTCACTCCTTTTCGAGCTTGTATAGACTCTGAGTTGGACATTGGAACCTTGATTTTGTTCTTCTCAATTGTAAATGTTGATTGCAATGTTCAATTGTTTGATAATTTCGATTTTGTTAATATCAATGTCTTTAATGTCTTTACTTGTTCGGAATAAATAAATAAATAAATAAATAAATAAATATTCTGCGTCGGTAGCTTACAGATCAATGGTATGAACACTGAATTCTCCAGTTTTAGGTGTCAACCCCAACCTCCCTCTTCTTCTCCCCACCCCGTGTCCATCTGGACTCACGCCTATTTCACCCTCCCTTCCCTTCCACCTACATTCTTTACTTTAGAGATACAGTACATAAACAGGCCCTTTGGCCCACCAAGTCCACGCCAACCAGCGATCACTCCATACACTAACAATATATCACACACTAGGGATAATTCACAATTTTTTATCGAAACCAATTAACCTACAAGCATGTACTTTGGAGCTGGAGCACCTGGAGAAAACCCACGAGGTCACAGGAAGAATGTACAAACTCCATATAGACATTACCCGTTGTTATTATCGAACCTGGGTCTCTGGCGCTGTAAGGTGGCAACTCTACCACTGCACAGCCCCATGCAATTTTATTTCATCAGAACTAAGATTTAAATGCAGAGCAATTTCTTCAGCAAAATTGGAGAATGATTGGAGACGAGATCAATTAGTGCGGCGGCGCGGATTACTGCAGCGGCCCCTACAGCCCGTCTGTCTTTTTATTTTATTTTTGTCTAGTTAAATGTAGTTGTTTGTATTTTTTTGGTACTGTTTTAATTGTGTATATGTGGGGGCGGGGGGGGGGGAGGGGGAAACTTTAAAAAAATCTATTCCCTGTACGGGAGACCCGACCTTTTCCCTGTCGGTCTCCGTTGTCGTTGGGGTCTAGCTCCGTGGAGCGGCCTCCGACCGGGACGACCTGGGGGCTCCAGTCGCGGAGCCTGCGGAGCTGCGGACGTGCCATCGTGGGGCTGGCCGGCCTCGGAGCGTGGGGGAGCGGTGGTGGCTCGCTGCTGCGGCCCGACTCCGGAGCTCCAGCTGCAGCTGCAGACCCGTGGACTGTGACATCGGGAGCTCGCGGGTCCGAGTGAGAGACCGCTTTCCGGAGCTCCCGCAACGCAACTTCTCCCGCCCGTGTCGCGGGGTTGGAACGACCCGGAGCGGGGCCGTAAATCGCCCGGTACGGCTTTAATGGCGGCGGGATATTCCAGCGCCCGCCGGGGGCTCCAACTTTGTGACTTTTGGGCCCGGAGCGAGGCAGTACACTGCCCGGCGTGGCCTCAACGGCCGTGGGACTTATCATTGCCCGCCTGGGGCTTCAACATCGGGAGAAAAATGGTGCAGGGGAGAGAAATGACTTTACCTTCCATCACAGTGAGGAGGAGATTCACTGTGATGGATGTTTTTCTGTAAATTGAATTGTTTGTGTGTCGTGTAAGAATTGTTTTGTTTGTATGGCTGTGGAAACGGAGTTTCGTTTGAGCCTCTTTGAGGTTCAAATGACAAGTAATAAATCAATCAATCAATCAATTACTTTTGGAACAGAAAGTAATCGATTTTTGGATTTTAATGGGATCAAGAGAAACAGGGATTGGGCAATAAATGGTATCAGAGAAAATAAAACAGAAATGAAGGATTTGGTGATAAACAGGAAGGTATAACGAAAAAATACAAGGACATTTTGGACAGATGGGAAAAGCAGCACTGGATAATTGAAAATGGAAATAAAACAGATTAAAAAGAACATACCTGCAAATACATTGATAATGCCAGGAAGAGATTTAGGAGAAATTGCATTTCTATAATCCTTTCCAAGACCGAGACCCAAAAGTTTCACGGATAATCTATTGGTGTTCAAACAGTAGTTTCAGAGGAGCTTTTTTTCATATTAGATGGAGCAATCAATCAAGACAATGTCTCATCTTCCAAATGGATGAAAATATTTCTTAAATCAATATTTGAAAAGCAGCTGACCTTAGCAATGCTTGTTTCAAAAAGTGTTCACCTACTGTGAACATCACTGGTAAATCCACTCTGTGAACACCAATGGTAAATTCCAGGAATGAGTGGGTTAACATATTATGAGCATTTGACAGCACTGGGCCTATATACTTGCTGGAGTTTAGAAGGTTGGGGGGGGGGGGACCTCATTGAAACTTGCAGAATAATGAAAGACATAGATGGAGTGGATGTGGAAAGGATGTTTCCACTGGTGGGAGTGTAGGACCAGAGGTCATAGCCTCAGAATTAAAGGGTGTTCTTTTAGAAAGGAGGTGAGGAGGAACTTCTTTACTCAGAGGGTAGTTAATCTGTGGAACTCATTGCCAGAGGGCTGTGGAGGCCAAGTCAGTGGATAATTTTAAGGCAGAGACAAACAAATTCTTGATAAGAACAGGTGTCAAGGGTTATGGGAAGAAGGTAGGAAAATGCGATGAGGAGGCAAAGATCAGCCATGATTGAATGGCGGAGTAGATGGGCCAAATATAATTTTACTCCTATAACTTGTAAACTTGGTAATTCCACACTGTGAACACCAATGGTAAATCCAACCCTAACCACCATTGTTAAGATAGTGGTGAGCCACTTTATTGAACTGCAGTCCCATGGTGGGTGAGACTAGTGAGTTGCTCTGGTAGAGAACTAGGGCAGACTTCATGAGCTGAGTGGTCTCATCTGATGAACCATTCTATGAGTCAGACCCGTCAGGAGCGATTAGCAGAGACATGATAAAGATTAGACGTCTGGAACACACATCTACAAATACACGCGGGAAAGGGAGCTATATGGAATCAGGACACATATCAACCATGATCACACAGAGACGTGGAACATGCTCAAAAGGAATAAATACCCACTCTTGTTCTAAACCAAACAGATTTTACTACTTAGGCAATTAAAGTAGTTGAAGGAGGCACAAGTTTAATATCCAGAACGAGCTTAAGGGCGGCACAGTGGCGCAGCTGTAGAGTTGCTGCCTTGCAGCGCCAGAAACCCAGGTTTGATCCTGACTGATCCAGGTGCTCCCATTTCCTCCCACACTCCAAAGACGTACAGGTTTGTAGTTTAGTTTAGAGATACTGTGCAGCAACAAGCCCTTCGGCCCACCAAGTCCATGCCGACTAGCGTTCCCTGCACACTAACACTATCCTACACACACTAGGGACAATTTACATTTATACCAAGCCAATTAGCCTACAAACCTGCACGTCTTTGGAATGTGGGAGGAAACCGGAGCTTCCCGGAGAAAACCCACGCAGTTCGCAAGGAGAACGTACAAACTTCATACAAGCACCCATAGTCAGAACAATGCCTGGGTCTCTGGTGCTGCAAGGCAGCAACTCTACCGCTACGCCACCGTGCCGCCCCTTTAATTGTAGGTTAATTGGCCTCTGTAAATTGTCCCCAGTGTGTGGGATAGTGGTTGTGTACACTATGTTCGCTGGTCGGCGAAGATTCGCTGGGTCAAAGGGCCTGTTTCCACACTGTTCCTCTAAAGTCTATCTGTAACCAATGCCAGGTCTCTCAACACATTTGGGATGAACACAAATCCCAAACTATTGAAAGAGCTACTGGACCAGATGGGAGATTATCTTGATAACTGTACTTTCAGGGACTTTCAGATTATCTTGATAACTGTACTTTCAGATTTCTTTCCCAATCAGTACGTACCATTTGAGTGTGTGAAAATGGTAAAAATGATGAATTCCAGAGCTAATAAGCTGTGGCCCCATTTATTCAACGAGACCAAGGAGCTGTATACAAATGGCAGTATTTATTAATTTAAAACATTCCAACGTAAAAACACTGGGTAAGAACCTATCAAGATTCCCAGTTTAGAATGGATATGCACACCAAGTTTTTTTTTAAAAAAGAGACAAGACTTATATTAGCACGATAACCAGTGATCAACTGTAATGGAATCAGAGTTGTTCAACATGATTCTAATATTCAGACAAAGAAGCCTTATCATAGATACAGTATACAACATTATTTTAAATATAACTGGAAAATCTTTAATGAGACGGGCAACATCTAAAAAATAAAATGGCACTTAGTGCAAGACACAAACCACAGAAGTCAATATTTTTGAGTAGAGGTCATTAAATTAAATATTTCACAGCTTTTAGAAAATGAATCATAGGTAAAATACCCAGAACAAAAAAAGAAAATATTGTGTTTTTTTTAATGGCTTGGTGCAGATGAATCTGACATCGTTAGAACTTCAGGTTTTAGTTTAAGGTCATGTGGGAATGTTTCCATAGGTTTGAGGTTACAAAGCTTTCAGTGTATTGCCAGGAACGATGGTTCACATAGGTCGAATAAGCCGCACTGTTTTAAATTGCACAGAAGTCAAGGGTTGACACAATGTGACTCACACCCATTTAAAGAATCAAGCCAAATTTGTTTAGAACTCAAAGAGCTGGAGTAACTCGGCAAGACAGGCAGCATCTCTGGAGATAGACACAAAATGCTGGAGTAACTCAGCGGGTTGGGCAGCATCTCTGGAGAAAAGGAATGGGTGACATTTCAGGACGGGACCCTTCTTCAGACATTTTTGTTTCCCTTGTTGCGGAGGGTGGTTGATTAGCAGATGGGTAGACAAGGGCTAGAGATGAAAAAGAGACAAAATGGATGACTATAGGGGGAAAAAAGATAGGATATGAACATTGATGGTCTCAACCCAAAACGTCGCCTATTCCTTCTCTCCATAGATGCTGCCTCACCCGCTGAGTTCCTCCAGCATTTTTGTCTACCTAGGAGATAAAAGAGTGTCAGATAAGGAGGGGAGTGAAAGAAGTGAATTGTAAAGGCGGACGGAGTGATATAGGTGGGAGATGGAGGAAGGGGGAGTGGCGTGAGATAGTGGGAGAAATGGCTGCACACTGGGATGGAAAGGGGATGGCCATAGGAACGAAGGGGGGTTGGAAAGGTGAAAAATAAAAGTGGAGGGTGGAAGGCATTACATAAAAATTGGAAAATTCAATGTTCATTTTTTACTTTTTATTCTGCATCGCTTATCCACGTCATCCAGAGATGCTGCCCGAGCATTATGTTCTACACAAGAATCCAGCATCTGCAGTTCCTCGTTTCTAAGCTAATTAATGGTCAAATTCCATTTATATTTACATGGGACAGGATTATGAGTGGGAAAGGCAGAGGTTCTAGCAGATTGGAAAGAGAGGTATCAAATCTGCCGGATTCAATTTGTCATTGCATTGCCAGGCTTTACTTGGTGTAATAATTTCATAGTTCCATTTCGGGACAGATGACAATAAAACACTCTTGACCCTCTCTTGATGCTTTGGAGGTTTTGCTTTAAAAAACACCAAGTGTTCAATTTTGCTTTGTGACAAAATAATGTGTCCTATTTCCGACCAGATCGTGATCCAGTGGCCTGGGTTGCCAACCACTTCATTGATAAGCAACAGCAGAGGTCCAAGTCCAACAAAAGGGGAACTAAAGCAAGCGCGTGGTGGATCCAGGCTACTTGTTGCACTTGAGGTGGAGTTTAACTGCACACGCGGTGCAATTGCAGGCCACAAACACACTCATGGACGCATACTCCCGAGGACTTATGTACACATTAATAGGCATTCACACACACGCACTTATTTACAGGCACGTACCCACCCACAGTGCTGCGCACTTTGGCATCTCAAGAGCAACTGCTACTGTGCGTAGGTCCACTCCTTATACTAAATAAAATCCAGCTAAATGTCACATGTTGCAAATAGCACTAATTTACATTGCTGTGCTTTTTTCTGTTTTTAAAAAAATAATTAAAAATAAACTTTTAAATAGATAATTCACAAAGTCATTCCTGCTAAAATTAACATACGCATTCAAGTGGTACTCAATATATGGCTTTTTGTACAACTTTAGTTAAAATATACATCTAAGACATAATTCAAATATAAATGTACAAAATATGTAAACTCATACAGTTTTTTTTTTAAATATAATACATTTTAATACATGTTCCCAGTTTAACCTGAAATTTATCTTTTTTTCATGAGAATCGATATTTGGCTCATTAACTACAGAATTCTCGCTGGGTCTTCATCTTCATCACTGAAGCTACTTTTGAAACACATCTAGAACAAAAGAAAAGCAAATGAGTTAAGACATGCAGGTTAACATGTGCATAGCTGAACTATCTACCTCTTTGGTGACCCTCGGACTATCCTTGATCAGACTTTGCTGGCTTTACCTTGTACTAAACATTATTCCCTTATCATGTATCTATACACTGTAAATGGCTCGATTGTAATCATGCGTAGTCTTTCGGCTGGCTGGTAACTTTTTACGGTACACGATATAATAAACTAAACTGAGCTGAACTCTAACCCCTCCTGCCAACTCAATCAGCCTGAAGAAGCATCCTGACCCGAAATGTCACCTATCCATGTTCTCCAGACATAATGCCTGACACACTGAGTTACTCCAGTACATTATGTGTTCTTTTTTAAACAAACATCTTCAGCTCATTTGCTTCTTTCTTCTCCACTAATTGCAGTTTGATGGAAAAATAATATTGCTTGAATTAGCCGTTTCCCTTACACTGGGTGGCGCCGTCAGCAATGGCAGCCTCGCCAACAGTCTGTCTGTCCTTTCGTCTTTTTTTTGTTATTTTTAAAAGTTTGTGTTAATGTTCTCTGGTTTGTTTTACGTGGGGGTGGGGGAGGGGGTCGGGGGAAACTTTTTTCAAATCTCTTACCTTGCCGGAGATGCGATTGTTTTCCGGGTCGCATCTCCAGTCGCTCTGCGGCCTAACATGGTGGAGCTGGAGGCTTCGCTCGGGACTGACTTTGAGCCCCACTGCGGGGCCGTGGACTTACCATCGGAGCCGATTCCTTGCCTGGGATCGATGCTCCAACCACGGCCTGCGGACTTAAACATCAAAGAGCTTGCAGTCTCAGGAGAGACCCGAGTCGGGAAGCTCTAACGACGCAGGTTTGACCAGCCCCGATCCGGGGTCAGATCGCCCGGCGCGGGGAGCTGACATCCTCCCCCGATGCAGGAGCTTCATCGCCCCGACAAGGAGGCCCGCCGCCGGCTACGGGAGTCAAGATCATCCCGTCAACGGAAAGCACGAGGCCCCCGACCACGGGAGAACAATGAAGGGAAGCGGTTGAACTTTTTTTCGCCTTCCATCACAGTGAGGAATGTGGAGGAGTCACTGTGGTGGAAGTTCATGTTAAAATAGATTTTGTGTGTTCTGTTGCTTTTTATTAGTATGACTGTATGGCAAATCAAATTCTTCGTATGTTGCAAAACTTTCTTGGCTAATAAAGTATGATTGTGATTGTGAAGTTCTATTCAATCATTAAAATCTTATACCGCAAGCTGTAAATAAGGTATTTGCTTTGCTATTCTAGGATTTGCCCAAAATCTCCACCTATCTTCCCAGAAATGGATTAAGCAGCTTCAGGAATGTAGGAATGCTCAGGAATTGAGAAGAAAGTGAGAGGGAAAGGAATGGAGTCCAATAGACAACGGGAAAAAATATGACTCACCTCTCGCCTGCAAAGTCTATACCACACGCCGCGCTTTGGAGGTGGTTCGGGCTTGTTATTGTCCAGGTCTGGCGATAGTGTTCCATCACTCCCATAGGTATTTACCTCTTTGAAACATTCTGTATCAAACATCTGCAGGACAATCACAAAATGAATTTAATAATAAAGAATACATTACTTTTCTTTCTAATTACCTATTGTCGTGAAGTGGACATTGGTGGCACTTGTTGCCCTCAGCTGGTAGACGGGGCCGCAGGAGGGCCCATAGCGGCTGGGTGAGTGAGCGGATCGAGCAGCTGCACGGAGCGGCGGTGGAACGAGCTGACGACATCGCATTGGGCCAGGTCGACCCCTACTTCATCAATCCAGTGCCGCCTGGACACAAGGCCTTAAAATGAGAATATAAGAAATTGGGATTTCTCTTCATGCCAAGAATCAGACTTTACAGCAATTCGGTCGTTGCAAGATGGCGCCGGAACATGGCGACTCTCCGTGTGGTGTTCCAGCAGAGGATCTATTAGACCATTGTGCAGCACAAGAACAGGCCCTTTGGGCCACAATGTCTGTGCTGAACATGATGCTAATTTATCTTATTTACCTGTGCATTATTCATGTCCTTCCAATCCCTGCATACCCATGTGTCTATCCAAAAGCATCTTAAATGCCATTATCATATCTGCCTCAACCACCACCACTGGCAGTGCGTTCCAGACACCCACCACCCTCTGTGTAAAAAAGTTGCACCGCACATCTTCAAAGTCGCCCCTCTCACCTAAAGCTATGCCCTCTAGTATTTAAATTCTCCATGCTAGGAAAAAGATTCTGAAGCCCCTGTCCCACTTAGGCAATTTTTTCAGTGACTGCAGGTGACTAGGCTGTCACCACATGGTCGCGGGGTGATGCCTGTATGGTCGTGAGTAGTCTCCTCAAGTTGCCTAAAGTCGTGATGTTTTTCTGGTCGCTGCTGGATTTTGAAATGTTCAAAACTTTTCAGCGACTGTGGGCTTGACCTAGCTTGTCTTCTCCTGTCGCAGGTGCTGTCATAGGTTGTCGCCAAGTGACGTTGGTTGTCGCCGGGTGCTGACTTTGGTGAATTCCATTGGCGATTACCTACGTCAACCGGCGACTGAATTGTCTTCATTTGTCGCCGACAGGGTCGTTGCTTGTTGTAGCTTGTCGCTGGTGGACGTAGGTTGACTTTGGTTGTTTCCTGTGTGGTCGTATGTTGTCGTAGGTGTGATCGTAGGTGGACGTCCTAATGGGTCACCGGTTGTCGGTAGCTTGCCGTCGACTAGGTGGTAGGTTGTCGTTGTAGACATTGTCGTGGGGGGGGGTCCAATCGCCATTTTTTTCCGCGACCTGCTACGTCTGTGAGTTGCCGAAAAAAATCGCCTAATTGGGACAGGCCCTTGACTGTCTACCCTATCTATGCCTCTCAATTGTATATACTTCTATACTCGTACAAGTTGTACAAGTGATTTGACTGGGCAGCATGTAGAACAAGATTTTGTGTGTGTGCCTGTATATATGCACCTTCCAATCTCTGCATACCCATGTGTAATATATATAATCTACATATATATATATATGTGTGTGTGTGTATTTGTGAGTATGTGTATGTATACATACACTGAACATTTATTTTCTCTCATTTATTATATTGTTTACTGTGTAATATTCTGTTGTGCTGCTGCAAGTAAGAATTTCATTGTTCTATCTGGGACATATTGCAATAAAACACTCAACTCTTGACTCTTAATAAACTAAACGACTCCATCAGATTCAATTCAATGATTCAATGATACTTTATTGTCACACGTACCAAGGTACAGTGAAGTTCTTTGTTTTTTCCTTCACCTAGGCAGGACACAGAGTCGCCACGTTTCTGGCGCCAACAAAGTAAAAACATTCCTGGTACGGATTTGTCTTCTCACAGCGGCAAACCAGGCTTGCCGCCACACCTGGCCGCAGGCAGCCTGCCAGGTCCCTCAAGACCTAAGCAAGGATTTATCAAGGTAACTACTTGGGTGAGATGGGATCCTCCTAAACTGGCGGAGAGGTAGCGGATGCCTGGATTCATCAACTAGTCAAAAATAAAAATAATACAGGAATAAGGCTTTTGACATCAGTTCAGAGCCGCACTGCAAGAATTGAACCCTGTCTTCTGCATGCTCTCCGATCAAACCATATTTTATATAAATACAAAAGATCCACTTCTGGAACAGCAAGCAGAGAATCACATGTTCTGATGCCATCTTTCCAAGTCTCTGAGACGTCCAAATTGCAGGTGGGAACAAGAGTTAAACGTTTTTCAGAGAATGGATGGCAGTTTATGGAGAAGACAGAGCAACTGAAAATGTGTAGGAAGGAACTGCAGATGCTGGTTTAAACCGTAGACACAAAATGCTGGAGTAACTCAGTGGGGCAGGCAGCATCTCTGGAGAGAAGGAACAGACTACAGCACAGGAAGGGGCCCTTTGACCCAATGGATCTGTACTAGCCCTTTTGAAGAACAATACCGTCCATCTAACTCTCACAGAACGTGTAACAGTACAATGAACAGGCCCTTCAGCCCGCAATGTCCGTGAGGAACATGATGCCATGAACATAAGCAACTGAGATTGGTCTCCTTAGAATAGAGGAACTTTGGGTGAGATGGTCAAAACTACCAAGGTTTAGAAAGATGGAACAGAGACAAAATATTCCAGAGGTTGAAAGGATATTAAGAAAACGAGGAGAGTTTTTTTAAAGTATTGGCAAAAGGAGTTGAGGGAATAAGAGATAAACTTGTATACAACAGGGTGGTGGCAATAGATTGAGCAAGAGGATTAGATAAACATTTGAACAAAGACATTGTAGAGATATTTCATGGGGAAAGAAATATAAATCATGTACTGACAGTTGAGATTAGGTTATCTTGGCATCATGTTCCACATGGACATTGCGGACTGAAGGGCCTGTTCCTGTGCCATTTCATGTTCCGTGAGGGCGAGATGGACTGTATTGTTTTTCAAAAGGGCTAGTGCAGATACATTGGGTCCGAGGACTTTTCCTGTGCGGTAGTACTCAGCAAACTTGACAACTAATTTCTGACAACCTCATATGCTTTTATGTAGAAACAAAGAACTGTAAATACTGCTTAATACATAAAATGACACAAAGTGCTGGAGAAACTCAGCAGGGCAGGCAGCATCTCTGGATAGACGACGTTTAGGGTCTCGACATGTTCTCCAGAGATGCTCCCTGACCTGCTGAGTTACTCCAGCACTTTGTGTCCTCTTATGCTTTCAGTTGGCACTCAGCCCAACTTACCTCATTTTGCCAAGGAATAGAGACGCTGCCAGTGACAAACTTGGAGTAGAAGTCGTCATCTGTCGGATCCAGGTTCACCCCTTTGACCGTGGAGAACTGCTCAATGTCCAAGACGTCCTTGCAGTACACTGCTCTGGGCTGAAAAGCAAATAGGGATACATTTCTATAGCACCTTTCACCTATACAGCTTAAGTTTTTTTCCTGTTGGGTCCATTGTTCTTGTCTAGGGATAACATGCACAAAGAACCAATAAAAATCGATTCCAACTCCTGTAGTTGCTTGTGTCTCCATCAATATCATTGTGCTCTGGAGCAGCAGGTTGCAGGTAGCGCACCAGAAGTCTGGACTGATGGTGCAGTGGAGAAGTACCACCTGGTGGCGCCACAGTGACTGCCTCGCCAACAGTCTGTCTCGTCCCTTCCTTCTTTGTTTTATAGTGTGCTTTAAAAGTATGTTTTAGCGTTCTTTAGCTTGTTTTATGTAGGGGGTGGGGGGTCGGGGGAAACTTTTTTAAATCTCTTACCTCGACGGAGATGCGACTTTTTCCGTATCATATCTCCGTCTGTACTGCGGCCTAACATCGTGGAGTTGGCGGCTTCTTGCTGGGGACCAACTTTGTGAGCTCCAACCATGGGAGCCTGCAGGACGTAACATCGTAGAGCTGGCGATCCCCATCAGGGATCGTCCTCGGAAGCTCCAACCATGGGAGACTGCGGACTTTAACATCGTGGAGCTTGCAGTCCCTGGTTAGGGACCGACTTTGGGAGCTCCAGGCCGCAGGGGGGGCTTCGATCGCCGGCGGCGGAAGCTTCGACCGCCCCGACTGCGGATGTTTTGACTGCCCCGACCGCAGGAGAATAAAGGGGGGAAGATGATTAGACTTTATTGCCTTCCATCACAGTGAGGAATGTGGAATCCACTGTGATGGATGCTTATCTTAACTTTTATGTAGTTGTGTGTCTTGGTGCTTTTTTTAGTAAGGCTGTATGGTAAATCGCATTTCACTGAACCTTGATTGGTACACGTGACAATAAAAGACCTTTGAACCTTTGAAGTAAGGGAGGGTTGCACTGTCATAACCCGTCTTTTGGATGAAACATGAAGGCCAAGTGTCAGGATAATAATCCCCATGGGACTATTTCTGGTTATCTCTGGTTGTCTGGACCAATATTTATCCCTAAAATTCCAAAACAATGGACATTGCTGTGCACAAATTAGTTGCCTACATTCCTGCATGAGAAACAGCAGCAATAAATAAGCCTCTATAAACCCCCCTCCTTCTCCCACACACCCTCCTTTCTTCCCCACCTGGACTCAAACCTATTTCTCCCCTTCTCCTTCCACCTACTTTCCTTCTTCTGGCTTCACAAATCACAACTATTTTGTCTCCATCTTCTGTTATTTTTTCATCTCTGGCCTTTGTCCAACCATTATATCTCACCCCTTTCACCTGTGTTTACCTATTACCTGCCACGCTTTGTCCTGCTCCAGCTTTCGCCTCCCAACCCCTAGTCTGAAGGGTCTCTCCCCGAAATGTTCTCCAGATATACTGGTGACCTGCAGAATTATGGGCCTGTCCCACTTAGGCGATTGTTTGGGAATTTGGGATTTGTTTAAAAAAAAATTGGCGACAGTGGAGACAATTTTTGCTGTTGTACGTTGTCGTAAGTTGACGTAGGTGTTGTCGTAGGTTTCTTCGGTGCTGTCGCAGGTTGTCGCCAGGTGTCGTGGGTGAATTCCATTAAAAATAGCCCCTGGCAGTCGCCTAAAGAGTCGCATAAGTGGGACAGGCCCATAACTCCAGCACTTTGTGTCTTTTCCTGCATTACAACACTGACTGCTCCTCAAGAGTACTTTGTTGGCTGAGAAGAGCTTCAGAGCATTCTGAATAGGATGTGAAACACATTATATCAATGTAGTCACTCTCCAGAAAAACACTGGCTGGGACTCTGGGATAAACTCCCCTTCTCCTGACAACGGCTGAGGGATAATTAAGGTTGAACTGAAGGTCAGAAGTTAGAGTTTGCACGTTCTCCCTGTGACCACGTGGGTTTCCACCGTTGCTCCGTCTTCCTCCCACATCCCCTAGACGTGTGGATTGGTGACTTAATTGGCCACTAATTTGCCCTGCTTGTGGAATAATCCAGGGCAAGAGGCTGAGTTCCTCCAGCAGTTTGTTCTTTGCCTCCAGATTCCAGCATCTGCAATCTCTCATGACAATGTGGGAAGAATAAAAAAGTGGGATTACTGTGGGATCGGTGTAAACGGGTGGTTTTTGGTTGGTACAGACTCTTGAGACTATCAGGAACAGCTGATGCTGGTTTGCTGGACCCTTCTTCAGACTATCTGAAGAAGGGTCCAGACACAAAATGTCACCCATTCCTTTTCTCCAGAGATGCTGCCTGCCCCACTGAGTTTCTCCAGCATTTGGTGTCACTCTTCTGTAACTGTTCTGTTTATAATCACTGCACTGCATGTGCTGTTCTGTGTTTACGACTGAATTGAATGGTACAGCATGGAAACAGGCCCTTCGACCCATCAAGTTCACGCTGACCATTGATCACCCACTCCCACTTGTTCTATGTAGAAACAGATGCCGCTTTACAAAAATAAAGAGACAAAGTGCTGGAGTAACTCAGTGGATCGCGCAGCATCTCCGGATAATGACGTTTCGGGTTAGGACGCTTCTTTAGAAACCTTTCCAAAGTCTCTCATTACTTTGAATAAACATACAGATCAACACGGTTAGATTGTTCATCATAACCTAAGCCTCCTTTTTGCACCTTTCTCACACTTACATCTGGAACGAAGGGAGGGTCCAGCATGTTTGCCTCAAGTCTTTTGAAGTTGACGTGTCGAAATATGGGATGTTGCTTCACCTCGGCCGCCCCTCCACCCTGACATCCCAAACGCTCCTTTGGATCTTTAGTCAGGAGCTAAAAACGGCAATTGGGACACAGAGTTTGGAATCGAACAATGTCACCCATTACAAGTCGTACATTGATATCATTAACTCATTATTAGATGTAATTATTAGATATATAAGCAATGTTTAATGATGCAGTTTTAGTCTTTAGGGATAGAACGTGGAAACGGGCCCCCAGCCCAAGTCCACGCCAACCAGCGATCACCCTGTACACTAGCACTATCACACACACCAGGGACAATTTACAATTTTACCGAAACCAATTAGCCTACAAACCTGTACATCTTTGGAATGTGGAAAGAAACTGGAGCACCCGGAGAAAACCCATGCCGTCACACGGAGAACGTACAAACTCCGCACAGACAGCACCCGTAGACAGGGTTGAACCAGGGGTCTCTGGCCCTGTAAGGCAGCAACTCTACGTTGCGTCATTGTTCCCTCAAGTCTAAAACTCTATAGGACTTTGGTTTCATGATGCAGCTCTATGGGGCACTGGTTAGGCCGCATTTGCGTGCAGTTCTGATTGCCCCGTTACAATGAGGTTGTGGAGGCTTTGGAGAGGGTGCAGAGGAGGTTAATGCTGCCTGGATTAGAGGGTTCCAGCTGAAAGGAGAAGCTGGGTAGACTTGGATTGTTTTCTATGAAATGTCAGGAGTTGAGGGGAGACGAAAGAAGTATATAAAATTGAGAGGCATTGATAGGAAAGACAGTCAGAACTTTTTTCCCCAGGTTGGAAATATCAAGAAATAGAGGGCGTAGCTTTAAGGTTAGGGCAACAATATTTAAAGATGTGTGGGGCAAGTGTTTTACTCAGTGGGTGGTAAGTGCCTGGAACCTGCTGCTAGGAGTGGTGCTGGAGGCAGATACAATAGTGGCATTTAAGAGACTTTTGGATAGACACATGGAAATGGATCATGTGCAGGCAGATGAGATTAGTTTATAGTGGCACCAAGTTTGGCACAGAGTTTGTGGGCCAAAGGGCCTGTTCCTGTGCCATACTGTTCTGTGTTCAGTCATGTCCAGTCCAAGTTCAAGCGAAACACATAATCCAGAATGGTGCTGGAACCAAGGGTGCCGGAAAAATCGCTGGAGTACCTGTATGTATAAGCGGGAATCTGAAACAAACACAGGGCAGCACAGTGGTGCAGGTACAGTTGCTGCCTTACCGCGCCAGAGACCCAGGTTCAATCTTGAATATGGGTGCCGTCTGCACAGAGTTTGTACGTTCTCCGAGTGGGTTTTCACAGAGTGCTCCGGTTTCCGCTCACATTCCACAGACGTGCAGGTTTGTAGGTTAATTGGCTTCTGTAAACTGTACATTGTCCCTAGTGTGCAGGATAGTGCTACTATAGGGGGTGATTGATGGTCAGTGTGGACTCGGTGGCCCGAAGGGACTGCTTCCATGCTGTTTCCCTGAAGTCTAAAACTAAGCGGGAATGGAGAGACTACATTTCGGGTCAGGACCATTCTTCAGACTGTCTATTCCCTCCACAGGTGCTGCCTGATCCGCTGAGTTCCTCCAGCACTGTGTGTTTGTACCTTTTAGAAACCTACCAAATAGTGACCGGCCTGGATAGAGTAGACGTGGAGAGGATGTTTCCACTAGTGGGAGAGTCCAAGACTAGAGAGCACAACCTCAGAACAGAAGGACATACCTTAAGAATGGAGATGAGGAGGAAATTATTTAGTCAGAGGGTGGTGAATCTGTGGAATTCATTGCCACAGACGGCTGTGGAGGTTAACACATTGGGTATTTTTAAAGCGGAGATGGACAGATTCTTGATTAGTACAGGTGTCAAAGGTTATAGGGAGAAGGCAGGAGAATGGGGTTGGGAGAGAAAGATATGATTGCCATGATTGAATAGTGGAGTAGACTCTATGGGCTGAATGGCCTAATATTGCTCCTATGACACGAATATAACTTAGAGCTTTGGTTTTGCAGTTCCTATTGCTAATAATATGCCAACACTTAAAGGGCTCCAGGAGAAGAGTGTTGAATGGGTTTAAAATCTTACTCCAAAGCAAGCAAGAGTTGCTTACCATGCTGCAGATGGAACTTGTCTCATCTGAGAACTTGTCGGAATAATCCTCCCTGTCCTCTTTCACCCGCCGGTCCACCTCCTCCCGCTTCACCTTCTCTTTGCGCTTTCGAAAAGGTGACTGGCCCCGTATCATCTCGTAGAGCAGGCAGCCGAGGCCCCACCAGTCGGGGCTGAAGGAGTAACGTTCGTTGTTGATGACCTCCGGAGCTGGAAGATAAACACGGCGGAGGATCACACGCAGTGCAGAGTAGCACCGAATCCCATCGTAGGGACTACTGCGGCTCATCGGTCAGCCGAGGACGAGGGAAATAGCAGCGTACAGTATGGAATAGGCTGCCAGAGGCAGGTACTATTACAGCAGCTCAAAGACACTTGGACAAGTGTCTTAGGAGCGGCACAATGGTAGAGTTGCTGCCTTACAGCGCCAGACACCCCGGTTCGATCCTGACTATGGATGCTGTGACATCCTTGGAACCATCATCTTCAAGGACTTTAAATGGGAGGCCACCATCAACTCCACAGTCAAAAAGGCCCAACAGAGGATGTGCTTCCTGCGGCAGCTGAGAAAACACAATCTGCCACTGGCAATGATGGTCCAGTTTTATACTGCCATCAAAGAGTCTGTCCTCACCTTCTCCATCATGGTCTGGTTTGGCTCAGCCACCAAGCATGACATCCTGAGGCTGCAGTCCATCGTTCGATCAGCTGAGAAGGTTGGGCAAGAGCCAGGAAGAGAGTGGGTAAGATCATCTCTGACCCCTCTCACCCTGGCCACAAACTCTTTGAAGCACTTCCCTCTGGAAGGCGACTCTGGACTGTCAAAGCCACTACAGCCAGACATAAAAACAGCATTTTTCGACGAGCAGTAGCTCTACTCAACAGCCAAAAAATCTGTAGCCTCCTTTTGCTTTGGTATTTGATTTCATTCTTCACATGTTTAAATTATAATGTTTTATTTTTAATTATCTACTGTATATCGTGTTGTTACTTGCGAGCAAAGCACCAAGGCAAACTCCTTGTATGTGTACATACTTGGCTAATAAAATGTATTCAATTTTCAATTATCCAATAGCTAGACATACAATTGATGGGTTATCTATCAATTAGAGCTATGGATAAGATTTTCTTATTGGAAAGATGGAGGAAGGGGGTGATGTGATGTGGGCAAATAGGAGTCAAAGGATAAGGCTTGGGACTCAATATGGGCTTTTTAAAAAAAAAAAAAATTTAAATTATTTTTATTAGAAGTACGGTAAATTACAGTAATACACAACACTTATATCTTAATACATTTTTTATACCGCTTCATTTTTTTGAGCTTTAAGAGAAAGATGGAAGTAAGAAAAATAAAGAAAGTGCGCAAGAGTCGTGAAGTGCAAGAGAGTGTTGTGAAAAGAAAGCCCCTTAGAAAAGAAGTTAGAGAAGGAAGTAAAGTAAGAAAGTAGATCCTAGAAAAGAAAGAAAAAGAGAGCAGGAACAATCGCAGAAAGGGAACCACCAACCAAGTCTGTTTTTATTGTTTTACCTCCCATTACCAGGTCCTGATACCATTTCTTTATTTATTTATTTTTTAAATTACTGTTGCACCTCATGCTTGTAATAGGTCCAGAAACGTAGACCACGTCTTTTGGAATTGGTCTGCTTTACCTGCTAAGAGGAATCTCATCTCTTCCAGATGTAATGTTTCCAACATATTTGATGTCCACATTTTTATAGTTGGTGTGGGCGCATTTTTCCAGAATTTAAGTATGAGCTTTTTTCCCATTATTAGCCCGTAATTGAATAAGTTCTTCTGATACACGTTTAATTCAGGGATACCTTCCGATATTCCAAAAATGATCCATTCTGGTTTTGGTACCAGTTTTATTTTAATTAATTTTGAGAAAATATCAAATATTTCATACCAGAATTTTTGGATTTTTGTACAAAAAACAAAAGAATGCGCTATGGTAGCTTCTTGACATAGACATTTATCACAGATTGGTGAAACATTAGGAAAGATTTTATTTAATTTAGTTTTTGAATAATATAGTCTATGTAATGTTTTGAATTGGATGAGCGTATGTCGTACGTTGATCAGCTGAGAAGGTTGGGCAAGAGCCAGGAAGAGAGTGGGTAAGATCATCTCTGACCCCTCTCACCCTGGCCACAAACTCTTTGAAGCACTTCCCTCTGGAAGGCGACTCTGGACTGTCAAAGCCACCACAGCCAGACATAAAAACAGCATTTTTCGACGAGCAGTAGCTCTACTCAACAGCCAAAAAATCTGTAGCCTCCTTTTTCTTTGGTATTTGATTTCATTCTTCACATGTTTAAATTATAATGTTTTATTTTTAATTGTCTACTGTATATCGTGTTGTTACTTGCGAGCAAAGCACCAAGGCAAACTCCTTGTATGTGTACATACTTGGCTAATAAAATGTATTCAATTTTCAATTATCCAATAGCTAGACATACAATTGATGGGTTATCTATCAATTAGAGCTATGGATAAGATTTTCTTATTGGAAAGATGGAGGAAGGGGGTGATGTGATGTGGGCAAATAGGAGTCAAAGGATAAGGCTTGGGACTCAATATGGGCATTTTTTTAATGCGCTGTCATAATTCTGTGGGGGGAGGTCTGAAGAATGGTCCCAGCCAAAAACATCACCTAACCATGTTCTCCAGAGATGCTGCCTGACCCGTTGAGTTACTCCAGCACTTTGTGTCTTCTTCAGCATCTGCAGTTCCTTGTTTCTAGAGTTAAAATTGCCCCATGAGAAGCTGGACATTTCCAGACTCACCCATGTATCCCACAGTCCCGACTCTCCCACGAATCCTATCGCCCTCTGGAATATGCATGGCTAACCCCAGGTCCGAAATCCTGATGTGACCTGCGGGTAAAACCAAAACAGGTCAAGCAGAAGGTGGGAGAGATTATTCATGATTCAACAGCAACTAGCATTTATGTAGCACAGTGGCGTAGCGGTAGAGTTGCTGCTTTACAGCTCCAGAGGCCCAGGTTCGATCCTGACCACTGGTGTTGTGTGTACGGAGTTTGTACGTTCTATCCGTGACCGCATAGATTTTTCCAGATTCCAAAGATGTGCAGGTTTGTGTTGGTTTCTGTAACATTGTAAATTGTTCCTAGTGTATAAGATAGTGCTAGGGTATGGGGTGATCGCTGGTCGGCGCGGACTCGGTGAGCCGAACATTGAGACGCCCTGAGACACAAGGAAGGCGAGCGGCTGCCACTTGTTATAGATTTGCGATGAAATGTTCTGCGATTCCACCATGAAAATATCTCCAAAAATGATTTTTTAAATAATTCTTAATTGTGATAATTATCCTCCTGCTAACGCAACCTATATATCGTCAACTGCACGAGTTCTTCAAGCATTCAATTTAATTATTACCCTAATTTTGTGTTTAACCCAAAATGTTAGACTTTAGAGATACAGCATGGAAACAGGCCCTTCATATCACTGAGTCCATGCCGACCAGTGATCACCCCCCAAACACTAGCACGACACTACACACTGGGGACAATTTTCTATTTACATTAGTCTATTATCCTAAAAACCTGAACGTCTTTGGGATTTGGAGGAAACTGGAGCACCTGGAGAAAACCCACGCGGTCACAGGGAAAATTGAAAACTCTGTAGAGACAGCCCCTGCAGTCAGGATCGCACCTGGGTCTCTGGCGCTGCAAGGCAGCAGCTTTACTGCTGCCCACTGTGCTGTCTTCTAGGAACGTCTATTAGATGACTTGAACCCCTATCCTACCCTGTTAGATACAACCTTGGTTTTGCTACTTTGCACTTCAATCTTCATTGCAACTTATAGGGCAGCACAGTGAGGCAACTGGTGGAGGTGCTGTCTCACCACACCAGAGATCCGGGTCCGATCCTAACCTCGGGTGCTCTCTATGTGGAGCTTGTACATTCCCCCTGTGACAGCGTGGGTTTCCTCCAGGTGCTCTGGTTTCCCACCCCCCCCCCCCACATTCCAAAGATGTGCGGGTTTGTAGGTTAATTGATCTCCAGTGTGTAAGGAGTGGATGAGAAAATGGGATAACAGAACTAGTGTGGAAACAAAAGACAAATTGCTGGAGTAATTTAGCAGATCTGGCAGCATCCCTGGAGAACACAGATGGGCAACGTTTTGGGTTGGGACCCTTCTTCAGACTTTTGAGTCTGAAAAAGGGTCCACACCTGAAACATCACCCATCCATGTTCTCCAGAGATGCTGCCTGTCCTGCTGAGTTACTCCGGCAATCTGTATCTTTTATTTGCAGTCCCTTGTTTCTACATAGAAACAGGTTATTGATGATTGGCGTGGACTTGGTCAGTCAAAGGGCCTGTTTCCAATCCTGTATCTATTAATTCAATTATAAGCATAGAGCGGTACAGCACTGGAATAGGCCTTTTGGCCCACAATGTCAGTGCTGAACATGATGCCAAGATATCCTAATCTCAACTGTTTGCACCTGCGCCATGTCCATTCCTTGTGTGAAACCTGAAGATAAAGAGAACAAGAAAGAATCTTACCGTGATCATCTAGCAAGATGTTTTCCGGCTTCAAATCTCTAGGTGAGGAGAAAGATAAAGTTAGTCTCATGTAGGATCAAGCAAGGAGCAGGGATGAATACGGAAAACAAACAAATCTGCAAATGCTGGAATCTGAAGCAAAACAGGAATGCTGGAAGGACTCAGCCAATCAATAGCTCAATGGCACTTTATTTGTCACATTTGCAACTGCACAGTGAAATTCTTTTTGCAAATATTACACATGCGGGCGCTACCATCATTGAAGTCATTATTCAACGTCCAAAGTCTGGTCGGCCAGCGCACTCGATGTACTGGAGCAGTTCAAGCGAACCGACGTCCCACTCCTCTCCATGCTCGGCCATCTTTGTGCCCCGGGGACGCCTCCTGCACCCGGCCCCGAAGGTGCTGGAGGCATTATCCCAGTTCACCCTACCGGCCCACGCACTACGCAGGGTCGGAACCCTTCTTCAGACTGAGTGTAGAGGTGCGATGGGGAGAAATAAACTGGACGCGAGAAGAGGCCAGATGAAATCAGATCCGGCAACAGGAAGGGTGGAGTCCATAATGGCCCACCGTCAGCTGGGGAAGGTGCGATAACAAGAGGGATACAAGGGTGCGAACAGTGGAACTGGTAGAACGACTAGGGTGGGGGATGGAGGAGAGATGGGAGGGGAGGATATGCAGGAGTTATTTAAAATTAGAGAAATCAACGTTCATATCGCTGGCTTGTAAGCTGCCCAAGTGAAATATGAGAGTCAGCTTGTTCTGAAACAGGTTATTTTCATGCTGTGCTTCATGTGTTGAAGAGGCAGAGGAGGCAGTTTACTGCATCAGCAACCTCTCGAGAGCCCAATTATTTTGTGTCAATGAGTTCCAGGGAATGGGGGAAGCAGAAATAAATAAAAAGGGGGTGGAGAGGTTACAGAACCCGTTGGGAGACCAGGGGAAGTGGTGGGATAGAGGCATGGCAGCACAGTGGCGCAGCTGGCAGAGTCGCTGCCTCATAGCGCCAGAGACCTGGGTTCGATCCTGACCTTGGATGCTAGCAGTGTGGAGTTTGTACTTTCTCGAACAAAAAACAGAGTCCTGGAGGAACTCAGCAGGAGCAAAAAAAACAAACGCTTGCAAAAGGGTCCCCACCGAAAATGTTGTCTGTCCATTCCGTCCACAGATGCTGCCTGACCCACTGAGCTCAAACAGCACATGGTTTTTGGCTCAAAATTCCAGCATCTGACGGCACAGTGGTGCAGCTGGAAGACAGACCCTGGTTCAATCCTGTCCTCAGGTTCTCCCGGCGACCACGCGGGTTTCCTCTAGGTGCACATCCTAAAGACTTGCAGGTTTGTAGGTTAATTGGCCTCTAAATTGCCCCTAGTCTGTCGGGAGTGGATGAGAAAGTAGCGTAGAACTAGGGTAGAAAGTAGCGTAGAACTAGCGTGAACAGGTTGATCGATGGCCAGCGTGCTCGGTGGGCCGCAAGGCCTGTTTCCATGCTGTATCTTACAAAAACTGTCGGCTTCAATGGATCCTTTCTCTTCCAACCAGTAAACGTTATTCCCTTTCCCTTGCACAGTCATTGGCTTCTCCCATTTACCTCAAACTCAATGTTCATAGGTTACAAGAGTAGCTTCCTTGCTTGCTCCCCATCCATCTCTGGAAAACATGGATTGGTAACATGTTGCGTTGGGACCCTCATTCACACTACTTCTGTCCCAACCCTAAACATCATCTTATCCATATTCTTCAGGGATGCAGCCTGTCCTCCTGCTGAGTTGCTCGAGCACTTTGTGTCTTTCTTCGTAAGCCAGCACCTGCAGTTCCTTGGCCGGCAGAGGGCCTGTTTCCATGCCGCATTTCTAAACCAAACTAGATTAAAATGGGGGGAATGTGCTCAGTTTTCCAAGCACCTCGCATTACATATACACCACTCTTGGACACTCTAACACTTACCTGTACACGATTCTCTCTTTGTGCAGGTCTTCCAGACCGCAACAGATCTCCGCAGCGTAGAAGATGGCCCTCTTCTCATCAAAGCCTGGGTTGCCCATGTTGTAGATGTGAAACTTGAGGTCCCCGCCGTTCATTAGGGTCAGTACCAGACACAGCGCATCCTTCGTTTCATAGGCGTACGCTAAGCTAACCTGCAGACCAGAGGTAAAGAAATGATTCACTGCACGCAAACGTTTAGACCCTTGTGCGGCATCACTCATCCACACATAATCGTGCTGTGCTCCCACCATCCTCCAAGACTCGGGTTCGATCCTAACAACTGTCCATTCCCTCCACAGATTTTGCCTGACTGGCTGAGTTCCTCCAGCACTGTGTGTCTTTGTCCAAAGCCCGTTATCCTCTTGATCCTTTCCCCTCATGCTCCTCTCCCCAAAACAACTAGGACTCCAAAACACACAGTGCTGGTGCAACTCAGCGGGTCAGGCAGCATTGTGGAGAGATTGGGCAGACAATAATCAAAAGGTACTACACCTTCCCAGTTCAGACCCAATCAAGCACAGGAGGATGAGGGGTGATCTTAGAAATGTACAAGATCATGAGAGGAATAGATCAGGTAAATGCCCAGTGCTCAGAGTAGGGGAATTGAGAACCAGAGTACATAGATTTAAGGCGAGAGAGGAAAGATTTAACAGAAATCTGAGGGGTGACTTTTTTTCACACAAAGGGTGTGTGGAATGAGCTGCCATAGGAGGTAGTTGAGCCAGGTGCTGTCATAACATTTAAGAAACATTTGGACAGGTACATGGATAAGACAGGTTTAGAGGGTTATGGGCCAAGTGCAGGCAGACGGGACTAGTGTGGGTGGGGCATGTTGGTTGGCGTGGGCAACTATGCCACATGTTCAGCATGGTAATTTTGGGCCAAAGGTCCTGTTCCTGTGCTGTACAGTCCTATGTTCTGCATTACAGGACCAATTTCATTGTCAACAACAGAACAGTCACCAGAAACAGACAAAATGCTGGAGTAATTCAAGAGGGTCAGGCAGCATCCCTGGACAACATGGATAGGTGACGTTTCAGGTTAGGACCCTTCTTCAGACTGATGGAAGGGACCCGACCCAAAACCTATCCATTTTATCCCGGGATGCTGCCTGATCCACCGAGTTACTTCAGCACTTGGATACTTGGATAGGCACGTGGATATCCAGGGAATGGAGGGATATGGATCATGTGCAGGCAGATGAGAGATGGTCTTGGCATCATGTGCAGCACAGACATTGGGGCCGAAGGGCCTGTTCTTGTGCTGTACAGTTCCATGTTTTATGTTCCAGATAGAGAAGAGAAAGAATTTATGAAGAAAAGATCCTGAAATTACCTGAGCAGCTAGAAGGATGGGCAGGAAAAGCAAGATGACAAATCTGGGAGACTGCATGAGGGGTCAGAATTAGAGGAACACAAATGTGCTGGAGCATTGTAGAAGGAAATTACAGGGAGAGAGAAGGCCTGGGGTGATTTAGATGTGTGGTAAGAAACTTAGACTGGCTTCTTTTCAATCTGCTATCAGTCGCCCCAGACAGATTCACTTAGTTTTATGCTGAAGCTACAATTATGTGGTTTACCAGCAGAGGGCACTGGTGGGCTATCTTTGGCTTGCCGCAGTTATGCCCCTGTCCCACTTAGGAAACCTGAACGGAAACCTCTGGAGACTTTGCGCCCCAACCAAGGTTTCCGTGAGGTTACCGGAGGTTTTTGTCACTCTCCCTAATGGTCGAAAGTGGTTTCCGCTTCTTCTATGTTCCGGCGATTATTTCAAAAAATTAAAAACCAGCCTCGACTAAAAATAGGTTGCCGTTTAAAAAATCGGTAATTTTTTAGTCGAAGCCGGTTGCGATGCTAGTTGAAGGTGGTTGCCGGAGGTTGCAGGTAGTGGAAGGTAAGACCTCCCTAGTGGAATAAAACTGGGTGAAAAAAAGGTTAATATTAACATAAGCATGTGACCTCTGTCTCTCCTGGGCATGCTCAATCATAGTTGCAGAGTTCTTTTAGCAGAGAAAAGTTTTCTTTTCTTACTATAAAAGCCTCCCAGGTTTTTTTTTAATCTATCTGAACCATGAGAGCAGGGAAGGAACAAGTTAGGTGGACGTTACTAAAAGTGCTACTGCTGTCAGCAGCAGCCCTTTTACTTCATCAGCCTTTCAAGAAGTAGATGTACTTTTAGTAACATCCACCTAACTTGTTCCTTCCCTGCTCTCATGGTTCAGATGGATTTTTAAAAAAACCTGGGAGGCTTTTATTGTAAGAAAAGAAAACTTTTCTCTGCTAAAAGAACTCTGCAACTATGATTGAGCACGCCCACGAGTGACAGAGGTCACATGCTTATGTTAATATTAACCTTTTTTTCACCCAGTTTTATTCCACCAGGGAGGTCTTACCTTCCACTACCTGCAACCTCCGGTAACCACCTTCAACTAGCATCGCAACTGGCTTTGACTAAAAAATTACCGATTTTTAAAATGGCAACCTATTTTTAGTCGAGGCCGGTTTTTAATTTTTTGAAATAATCGCTGGAACATAGATGAAGCAGAAACCACTTACGACCATTAGGGAGAGTGACAAAAACCTCCGGGAACCTCACGGAAACCTTGGGTGGGGCGCAAAGTCTCCAGAGGTTTCCGTTCAGGTTTCCTAAGTGGGACAGGGCCATTACCATCCATAAAGTAGAGAGAATGAAATGGCAGGCTGCAGAAAAGCAAACCCAGGTTTCAGCTCCCACTTCTCAGCCTAGCAATGAGCTCCCAATCTGCATGGTTTGCAGATCAACGGGCAACTTCAAACACACGACTTCCCAACACCCTGAAGCACTATCAGTAAAGGGGAAAGGTCAGTCTAAATGCTCCTGATGTGCAGGGAGTTTAGAGGGGAGAAAGGTCGCTTATCCATGTTCATCAGAGATGCTGCCTGACACGCTGAGCTGCTCCAGCACTTTGTGTCCTTTCCACACAGTAGGTTTGTGCAGAGAGAAAAATGGCGAGTCTGCCCAGGATGCTGAACCTCGAGTCTGAAGGGTCTCGACACGAAACGTCGCCCATCCTTTTTCTCCAGAGATGCTGCCTGACCCGCGGAGTTACTCCAGACTTTGAGTCTATCTGTAGAACAGTGCAGCACAGGTACAGGCGCCTTCTCCCACAATGTCTGTGCCGAACATGATGCCAGCTTCAACTAATTTCCTCTGCCTGCATGAAGCTACATAAGCCTCCATATTCATGTGCGTACCTAAAGCATCTTTAACGCCACCATCTTATACCACGTATTTGAATTATACCACAATGTCAGCACTATGGATACATTCAACACACAGCCAGAGAAAACTTACAACGAATCTGCTGTTGACTTTTTCTAAAATTCGCTTTTCATTCAATGCCATGGATTCTCCTTTCCGTTTTTTTATCCTCTTCTTTTCCAGCTTTTTACAGGCGTACATTTTTCCAGTCGCACGCACTTGGCACGCACATACCTGAAAGAGGTACAGTGAACTCTGAGTCACGCAATAATCCAAGCTTGAAACTGCTGCTCAAGGGTTTAAACTTGACCCAGACACTGGATGGGTGAAACACTCCTGTACTTCATTTAACTGCCATCAATGGGGTTGACAGTCAGAGCCAGAATAGATTGGGAGTCAGAATATTTTTCCCAGGATGGAAATAGAGGGCAGAGCTTAAGGTGAGAGGAACAAAGTTTAAGGGGGATGTGTCTTTTTTTTTTTACAGAGACGGGTGAGTGTCTGGAATGTGCTGCCAGAGGTGGTGGTGGAGGCAGAGAGACTTTTAGATAGTACCTAGCAATGTAGGCAATGGAGTGATGTGGATTATGTGCAGGCAGATAAGAGTTGGTTTTGGCATCATGTTCGATACATTTGTGGGCCAAAGAGTTCCTGTGCTATACTGTGTAGGAAGGAACTGCAGATGCTGGTTTACACCGGAGATAGACACAAAGTGCTGGAGAAACTCAGCAGGACAGGCAGCATCGCTGGATAGCAGGAATGGGTGACATTTCGGGTCGAGATCCTTCTTCCGACTAGAGTCAGGGGTGAGGGAGACACAGAGATAAGTGCTGTACTGTTCTATGCTCCACGTAATAAAGTCATGAAGGTACACAGCAAGGAATTAGAGCATTTTTTTGTCTGTGACCATGCCAACCAATGGCCTAATTCTGCTTCTCTGTCTTGTGACTTTTGGGGAAAGAAGAACAGTCTGTCTCAAAAAGTCACCTATCCATTCCCTCCACAGATGTTGCCTGGCCCGCTGAGTTACCCATTGGGTGGGCGGCGCGACCCACGTCGCAGCGGCCTCTGTAGTCCTTCTGTCTTTTTTTATTTTCTTTGTCCCGTTGAGTGTAGTTTATAGTGTTTTTTTAACTGGGTATGTGTGGGGGGCGGGGTGGGGGAAACTTTAAAATCTTTTCCCTGTACGGGGGACCCGACCTTTTCCCTTTCGGGTCTCCGTTGTCGTTGGGGCTTAGCACCGTGGAGCGGCCTCCAACCGGAACGACCTGGGGGCTCCAGTCGCGGAGCCTGCGGACTCACCATCGTGGGGCTGGCCGAGTTCGGAACGGGAGGAGCTGTGGTGACGCGCGGCTGTGACCCGACTCCGGAGCTTCGGAGGCTCCAGCCGCAGGCCCGGTGGACGGTAACACCGGGAGCTCGCGGATCCCTGGTGGGAGACCGGTTTTCGGAGCTGCCGCAACGGCAACTTCTCCCGCCCGAGTTGCGGGGTTGAAAATGACCTGGAGCGGGGCCTTACATCGCACGGCGCGGCTTTAATGGCCGCGGGACTTGGTAGCACCCGCTGGGGGCTCCAACATCAAGACCCGGAGCGCGGCCTTGCATCGCCCGGCGCGGCCTTAATGGCCGCGGGACTTATTTACCATCGCCCGCCGGGGGCTTTGACGTTGACATCGGGAGGAGAATGGGGAGTGCAGGGGAGAGATAAGACTTTGCCTTCCATCACAGTGAGGAGGAGATTCACTGTGATGGATGTTTGTGTAAATTGTGTGGTGTCTTGGTTCTTTTCTTGTTGTATGACTGCAGAAACCAAATTTCGTTAGAACTTCAATGAGGTTCAAATGACAACAAATAAATTGTATTGTATTGTATTGTTACTCAAGCACTTTCTGTGGTTTACTCAAGCTTTAGAGGGATATGGGCCAAGCGCAGGCAAATTGGGCAGGCATAGATTAGCATAAGATCATGATCATAAGTGATAGGAGCAGAATTAGGCAATTTGGCCCATCACGTCTACTCTGCCAATCAATCATGGCTGATCTATCTCTCCTCCACACCCCATTCCCCTGCCTTCACCCCATAACCCCTGACACCCGTATAGATTGGCATTTTGTTGAATGAGTTGGGCCGAAAGGTCAGTTTCTATGCTGTATAACTCCGTGAATCTAAAAGACAGAGAGGATGCAAAGATGATCCTTTTTTAAACTTAGTTTAGCTGAGAAATACAGAGAGGAAACAGGCCCTTCAGCCCACACCAACCAACGATCCCCGCACACCAGCACTATCCTACACACTAGGGACAATTTACAATTTTATCAAAGCCAAATAATCTACAAACTTGCACGTCTTTATAATATGGGAGGAAACCGGAGCATCCGGAGAAAACCCACGTGGTCACGGGGAGAACATGCAAACTCCAGACAACACCCATTGTCAGGATTGAACCCAGGTCCCTGGCTCTGCAAGGCAGCAACTCTACCGCTGCACCACTGTGGCACCCCTCTGATGGAATATCAGAGCAGGACTGAGAAGTCCTTGTGTAGGAAGGAACTGCAGATGTTGGTTTAAACCGAAGATAGACACAAAATGCTGGAGTAAATCAGCGGGACAGGCAGCATCTCTGGAGAGACCCATTCCTTCTCTCCAGAGAAGCTGCCTGTCCCGCTGAGTTACTCCAGCATTGTGTGTCTATCTTCTGAGAAGTACTTGTGCCAGTTCCCTGTGGTTTGCCTGGAACAGACAACGCTCATAACCACTAGAGCGCGGACTGGAATTTGAAACTGCGCCAAAACACGGAGCCTCTTGCATGTGGGGTCAGTGGACTATTTCTCTTCACTTGCTAATCGTGGATGTGTTTTGGCATGACAATACTCTACTGGACTTTTTCCAAGAAAATAATTTCTCTGTGAGTTTGCACTTGGCACACGTGACAATAAAGCACCATTGAACCATGTTACACACTCACCTCGCCAAATCCTCCTTTACCAAGCACCCGGTAATGCCGAAAAGTATTCTTTGTTGCTGGCTGCCTACAAGACGAAAAGAGGAGAAGCGGTTACTTCAGGTCAGGCATGGAAAAAGGTGGAATCCAGGAGGGATAACTAAGCCCACACTGGGACGGGACAGGACAGACCACAGCCTGACGCTCCCACAGTGTACCTGGTGCCTTTTGGCAGGGCCTACAACTGGCACAACAGGAACGCAGGCTATGATGCCGATGGGCAACAAGGAGGTCTCGGCAAGTCACGGCATACCCCGGCAGCAGGCCTAGCTCACCCGCCGCGGATCCGGGAGAGGGAAGCCGCCGAAGCCCGGCCCCCTGCTCGCCCCCGAAGACCGGAAACCGGAGAGAAGGTGGAGGGTGTCGGCGATGGCGGCAGATGCTGGACAAGGGGCGGTATGAAGAACCGGGGGGGGGGGGGGGGTTCTTACCTTCTGTGCCTCGAGGGCGGCTGCAGGAGATGCCCCGGGCCACGAAGGCTAAAGGTGACAGGGGAAAGAAGGACGACGGTTCACGAGACGACCGGATGGAGGAGACGGCTGCAACAGGCCTTTATGGTCAGCTGCAACTGGGACTGTGAAATGGCACCAAAACCTGCCGACTATTGCAATGACTCAATGGGCAGTTTCTATGCATTATGTACTTATTGTACCTATGTATGACAAAAATCCTATTGATTTCAGTGCAAAAAAAGAATTTCACTGCTCCTTGGTAGACATGATAATAAAGGAACCGTTGGACCATTAAAGAAAAAGTCTGACTTGTGAAATATTATCAATGTGATACTGTGAAAAAGGATATTACCTTTCCAACCATTTCCACTGCAGAAATCTAGAGAAGTACATGGTTTCTTGGAACTCTGTGAAGGGTGCACCGCTCAGGTAATCGTGAACAAATCTGCAATTAAGATCATAAGACCATAAGACATAGGAGAAGGATTGGGCCATTCGGCCCATCGAGTCTGCTCCGCCATTCGATCACGGCTGATCCATTTTTCCCTCTCAACCCCAATCCCCCGACTTCTCTCCATAATCTTTGACACCCTTACTAATCAAGAACCCTATCGCTATCCGCTTAGAAAATACACGCTGACTTGGCCTTCACCGCCGTCTGTGGCAATGAATTCCACAGATTCACCACCCTCTGGCCAAAGAAATTCCTCAACTCCATTCTAAAGATACGTCCTTTCATGCTGAGGCTGTGCCATCTGTGGTCCTAGATTCTCCCACTACTGGAAACATCCTCTCCACATCCACTCTATCCAGGCCTTTCATTATTCAGTAGGTTTCAATAAGAGCCCCTCATCCTTCTAAACTCCAGCGAGTAGAGGCCCAGAGCCTTCAAGCATCCTCCTTACATTAATATAATCATCCGCGGTTAATCAATCTCCATGTAAAATTTGTTGGGATTAAAATACCGGATGCAATGGTCTGGGAGCTATGTATCTACTGGAAGCCAATAACAGGTGTCAAACGAAAGACTAAAAATAATCTTTTGGAACGTATATTGCTGGCAGCGCCACACTGTTGCCTGATCCCACATTGCCCAGAGACTTGCCATGCTCTTTATAGTAGTTTATTAATTGTCGCACTCATAGTTCATTGAGGGTGAATGACTTTTTTTTTCTCTTGTAAAATGCATGAAAAAGAGCACGGAAACAGCCCCATCTGCCCAAGCCGACCATAGTTCTATGTTATCCCACTTTCTCATCCACATCCAGACACACTAGGTGCAATGTACAGAGGACATTTAACTTCCAAGATGTCTTTGGGACGTGGGAGGAAATCAGGGAACTGGGAGGAAACCAACAAGGTCACAGGGAGAATGTGCAGACGCGACAGACCTTCTCCCCATATCCCTTGATTCCGCTAGCCCTACGAGCTCTATCCAACTCTCTCTTGAAAGCATCCAGTGAATCGGCCTCTACTGCCTTCTGAGGCAGAGAATTCCACTGATTCACAACTCTCTTAAAAGTTTTTCCTTGTCTTAGTTCTAAATGGCCTAGCCCTGGTTCTGGACTCCCCCAACTACATTACAACTAATTGAATACGTGGTTCTTTTCAAGAACCAGCCAGATATAATAGACCAGATGGTCTATGCTGTAGGATTCTGCAGTTTGGAATAGTGTCTGCAGGAGAGATCTGAAATTCAGGGTAGGAGGTTGCTGAATGGTGATGGGCAAAGTAAACAGGAAACTGTGACCAATGACTCGGTAACAGCAGGCCCAGAAGGCAGATAATACAACCAGCTTTGAGGGAAAGGAACAAGTATTCAGACCAGGGTAACCTTTTTCAAAGTCAAACAAATTGGCCATTAGATAGGCACAAAAAGCTGGAGTAACTCAGCGGGTCAGACAGCATCTCTGGAGAAAAGAAATAGGTGACGTTGAGACCCTTCTCCAATCTGAAGAAGGATCTTGACCCGAAACATCACCTATTTCTTTTCTCCAGAGATGCTGTCTGACCCGCTGAGTTACTCCAGCTTTCTGTGACTATCTTCGGTTTAAACCAGCATCTGCAGTTCCTTCCTACAAATTGGCCATTAATCGGTCTGAACAAGGGTTCCGACCCAATGCCTAGTCATGTCCTCCATGTATGCTGAAACAAGGAACTGCAAATGCTGGTTTACACAAAACAAAACAGAGTGCTGGAGTACCACAGTGAGTCAGGCAGCATTCCTGGAGAACATGGATAGGTGACATTTCAGACTGAAGAAGGGTCCCGACCTGAAAAGTCACCGAGCCGTGTTCTCCAGGATGCTGCCTCACCTGCTGAATTACTGCAGCACCATGTCTCTTTTTCTCCATTTATGCTGCTTGACCACTGAGTTACTCCAGCACTTTGAGTTCTACGCAAGATTCCAGCATCTGCAGATCCTTGCGTCTACAAATTGGCCATTACGATTTTTAAAAATCTGGTAATGCAAGGGCAAATCAATCAGCAAGAGACTCACATTATTATAATATCCTTCATCTCCCTTTCAGAATGCCTCAAAGTACTTTACAAGCCTCCACAAATTGGAACATTATATTGGCCAGACATCCATTCTGTAGAATGGAAACACAAGGAACTGCAGATGCTGCAATCTTGAGCAAAACACAAAATGCTGGAGGAACTTAACGTGTCAGGCATCGTCTGGGGAGGACATGAACAAACCACATTTCAGATTTGATACCTTTTTCAGACTGAGACAATGTTTCAGTTCAGGACCCTTTGACCCAAAACATCATCTCCACAGATAAAGACCCAAAGTGCTGGAGAAACTCAGCAGGTGATGTTTCAGTTCAGGACCTTTCTTCAGACCGTCCACAGATGCAATCTGATTTGCTAAATTCTTCCAGCGCTTTGTGTTTAGCTCATCCATCTGCTAGATTTGTGAAATAAATTTGTTCAATGAAATTCATGCTATTGCATGTTACCCATAACACTTGTCCATTGTAAACGTGAATGAGTCCATTGTATACAAAGAAATAGGGGCGGCACAGTGGCTCAACGGTAGTTGCTGCCTTACAACGCCAGAGACCTGGGTTTGATCATGACTACCAGTGCTGCCTGTATGGAGTTTGAGCGTTCTGCCTGTGACTGCGTGGGTTTTCTCCGGGTACTCCTGTTTCCTCTCCAAAGGCATACAGGTTTGTCGGTTAATTGGCTTCAGTAAATTTGAAAATTGTCCCTATTGTGTAGGATCGTCTAGCGTACGGGATAATCGCTGGTTGGCACATACTCAGCGGGCCGTAGGACCTGTTTCCGCGCTGTATCTCTCGTCTAATGTGTAATGGAAACTGTACAGAAGTTTCTCTTACTGCCTCAGATCCTACTTCCATGCTTCAAAATTTGTATCTAATAAATAATGTACAACATCTGGCTGCCAACACAAGTAAGCAAATCTGATAATGAAACCATCACTTAAAACCAACTACAGTGCATTCAGAAAGTATTCAGACCACTTTTTCCACATTTTGTTACGTTACAGCCTTATATTAAAATGGATTAAATTCTTTTTTTTTTATCATCAATCTACACACAATACCCAAGAATGAAGAAGCGAAAACAGGTGTTTAGAAATTTGTACAAAGTAATTAAAAATAAATAACTTAAATAAATAAAAATGAAAATAAATAAATAAATAAATAAAGAGGTATCACATTTACATAAATATTCAGACCCTTTGCTATGACACTCAAAATTGAGCTTAGGTTCATCCTGTTTCCATTGATTATGTTTCTACAACTTGATTGGAGTCCACCAGTGGTAAATTAAATTGATTGTACATGATTGGAAAGGTACACACTTGTCTACATAAGGTCCCACAGTTCACAGTGGATGTCAGAGCAAAAACCAAGCCATGAGATGAAGGAATTGTCCGTATACTTCCGAGACAGGATTGTGTCGAGACACAGATCTGGGGAAGGGTACAAATCAATTTCTGCAGCATTGCAGGTCCCGAAGAGCACAGTGGCCTCCGTCATTCTTAAATGGAAGAACTTTGAAACCACCAGGACTCTTCATAGAGCTGGCCGCCTGGCCAAACTGAGCACCCGGGGGAGAAGGGCCTTGGTCAGGGAGGTGAAGAAGAATCCGATGGTCACTCTGACAGAGCACCTCTGTGGAGATGGGAGAACCTTCCAGAAGGACAACTATATCTGCAGCACTCCACCAATCAGCCCTTTATGGTAGAGTGGCCAGACGGAGGCCACTTCTCAGTAAAAGGCACATGGCAGCCCGCTTGGAGTTTGCCTAAAGGCACCTAAAGGACTCGAAGACCATGAGAAACAAGATTATCTGGTCTGATGAAACCAAGATTGAACTCTTTGGCCTGAATGTCACATCTGGAGGAAACCAGGCACCGCTCATCACCTGGCCAATACCATACCTACGGTGAAGCATGCTGGTGGCAACATCATGCTGTGGGGATGTTTTTCAGCGGCAGGAACTGAAATAAATCCTAGTCAGGATCGAGGGAAAGATAAACTGTTGGAGCTATTAATGCTTAAGTCAGTATATTATTGTCATGTCTAGATATTTCTAGTTCTTATGCTGGTAGGTGGGATTTTATACGTAGTGTCTACATCTGGAGAGGCTAGCAGACTCAGAGATTTAGTTTAGTTTGCCTCGAGGGATGGCGAGGACAACAGTTTTTACCACGTCACGTTCACAAGACGCCACACGGAAGAAACAGTAAGAACGAATTATTTCTTTGTTTTATATTACTTCAATAAAAGACCGATTAATCAAGAAACAACGACTGAAAGATTAGTTTTGCTATCTGTTAGTGCGTAAACTATATCTCCACCACATCCCCGAGTAGTAACGGTAATTAAAAGTTGGACATTGAAAAGTTTAGAAATTGCCATTACATGAACGGAGCAAAGTACAGAGAGAAGGTACACAAAAATGCTGGAGAAACTCAGCGGGTGCAGCAGCATCTATGGAGCGAAGGAAATAGGCAACGTTTCGGGCCGAAACCCTTCTTCAGAGAGATCCTTGATGAAAACCTGCTCCAGACCGTTCAGGACCTCAGACTGGGGCGGAGGTTCACATTCCAACTGGACAACACCCTAAGCACACAGCCAAGACAAAGCAGGAGTGGCTTTGTGACAAGTCTGTGAATGTCCTTGAGTGGCCCAGCCAGAGCCCAGACTTGAGCCCGATTGAACATCTCTGGAGGGACCTGAAAATAGCTGTGCATCGACACTCCCCTTCCAACCTTACAGAGCTTGAGAGGATCTGCAGAGAAGAGTGGGAGAAATTACCCAAATACAGGTGTGCCAAGCTGGTAGCGTCATAACCAAAGATACTAGAGGAGCCAAAGAAGACTTGAGGCTGTAATCGTTGTCAAAGGTGCCTCAACAAAGTACTCAGTAAAGGGACTGAATACTAATGTAAATGTGATATTTCAGTTATTTATTTTTAATTACGTTGCAAATTATTCTAAACACCTGTTTTTGCTTTTTTATTATAAGGTATTGTGTAGATTGATGACAAAAAAAAAAGAATTTAATCCATTTTAGAATAAGACTGTAACGTAACAAAATGTGGAAAAAGTGAAGGGGTCTGAATACTTTCTGAATGCACTGTATCAACAGGAAATAACACCCACTAACCCTGAATTATTTTTAATATCTAGTCCTAAACCTCTCTGGGTTGCTGTCAGCTTCTCATTTAACAATGGGGCAGCATTGTGGTGCAGTGAGTTGCTGCCTTACAGCGCCAGAGACCCGGGTTCGATCCTGACTGTGGGTGCTGTCACTATGGAGTTCGCACGTTCTCCCTGTGACCGGCATGAGTTTTCTCCGGGTGCTCGGGTTTCCTCCCACACTACAAAGACGTGCAGGTTTGTAAGTTAATTGGCTTCTGTAAAATTGTAAATTGTGTCTATTGTGTAGGATGGTGCTAGCGTACAGGTGGTTGCTGGTCGGCGCAGACTGGGTGGCCCCAAGGACCTGTTTCTACGCTGTGTCTCTAAACTAAACAATACTATTGTGAAGCATCTTGGAATATTTCACCATCATAAAGAGGCTGTATAAGTGTGAATTTCTGTGCTGTGGTTATCTCAAACTAGAGTTTTAGTAAACCCACAACCTTCGACTCATGGGGCAAGTGTGTCAAAACTATCGCGTCATAAATAGTTGTTTAAAAACCCAGAGCAAATACGAAGTGCTGGAGGAACTCAGCGAGTCATGCAGCATCTGTGGGGGGAGGAACTGCAGATGGCTGGTTTATACCGAAGATAGACATAAAGTGCTGGAGGTACTCAGTGACTCAGGCAGCATCTGTGTGGGGAAAGGACAGGCGACGTTTCGCGTTCTGGACCCTTCTTCAGACCGACTGAAGTGGGGGGGCGAAAGTTGGAAAAGAGAGGTGAGGGTACGACAAAGCCTGTCAAGTGACAGGGAGATACAGGTGAGATTGGTGCAGTAAGTGACAAAGACAAGAGGCGAGAAAGAGACAAAAAGGGTTCAGATAAGAAAGAAGAGAGAGGAGTGAAATGTAAAGCCAGAGGGACGGATATAGGTGGAAGGAGACGGGGGAGAAAACCCATCAGTATGTAACCAGTTTGCTGAGCAAGTCTTGTAGTATTGCCTCAAACTCTTTGCTGCAATGCATGTCAATAATCACCCACTTCAGGAAATGAATAGCTGTGAGCTGCTGCAAGTGTAATTCTTAACTAGCACTTCATTTTCCCCCATCCTCCTCACACCACTCTGTCAGCCTCAACCACCCAGCTTTAATTGCGTCACTCACCCCCTCTGATTAACAAGCAAAGGGAGCAGCCATTTAAACCTAATTGCTTTTATGGGGTAAAAGCAGATTTTGCTTGTTTCCACCGGGTTGGATGCATCATGCACCAACGATTGCCTGCAAACAATATGTAACTGGTGCAACAATTGATGGAAAGTGAAACAATTTTTCAGACCAAATATACCCCCTTACTAACATGCCCTCTCACAATGCATGTTTGACCATGAGTGGAAAGAGTGAGACCAATATACGCTTGACAATGCAGGCATCTGCAAGGTAGAGGAAGAGAGCCTTGATAGGATGAATGCATCGACTCTGCTAACAAAGGCAGAGGAGTCAAAAGGATACAACGTGCTGGAGTAACTCAGCAGGTCGGGCTGCATCTCTGGAGAACTCGGATGGGTGACATTTCAGATCAAGACCCTTCTGACTCGGGGGCATCAAGGTCTAGAGGGGAAAGATTTAATCGGAACCCAAGGAGCATTTTTTTCACTCTAAGGGTGGTGAGTATATGGAACAAGATGCCAGAGGTCATGGAGCCAGGTATAATAACAGCATTTAAAATACACTTGCATAGGTATATGGACAGGAAAGGTTTAGAGGGATACTGGTCAAACATGGGCAAATGGCACCAGCTTAGATGGCACATCTTAGTCAGCCGAGAAGTGTTGGGGTAAAGGGCCTTTTTTCCCATCTGTATGACACGATCAACATTTGCATTAACGGGTGTGTCGTGGGACAAAGATATTATTCACTTTGGAAGCGTGGTAACAAAAGGTTCTCTACAGTTTCTAAAGGAAGTGGGGGAATCGGACGCAGAAATCAACACAAATATTAATTAAAATTTTGAAAACCGTGACATTTTTTAAAAGTATTAAATGGGATTAAAGCCAGAGGCTGGAATTGGAAAACAGGACGGTGCTGGGAAGTGATTTGTGGCACAGTGGCACAGCGGGTAGAGCTGCTGCCTCAGCACCAGAGACCTGGATTGGATCCTGACCTTGGGCACTGAGTGGAGTTTGTATGTTCTCCCCGAGACCGCGTGGGTTTCCTCCGGGTGCTCCAGTTTCCTCCCACATCTCAAAGATGTGCAGGTTTGAAGGTTAATTGGCCTCTGTAAATTACCCCTAGGGAGCAAGTGGGATAACATAGAACTAGTTTGAACAGTGATTGATGGTCAGCGTGGACTCAGTGGGCTGAAGGGTCGGTTACCATGATGTATCTCTGAACTAAATTAAACAAGAATTAACTCTGCTGTTGGAAACCTGAAAGTAAGTAAGTGTGTGTGTGTATGTGTGTGTGTGTGTGTGTGTGTGCGCGCACACACACACACACACACACACACATCTATCTATCTATCTATCTTCTATCTATTATATAAAACTCTCTGGCTGTCGTCCGTCTGTACGTCTGTACGTCCGACGGTCTGCTTGACTTTGTGCCGCGCGGCCTTTGACACCGCCCCGCGCCCGCACGGCGCGCGGAAACGCCGATGTTTTTTACCGTTTCTAAAGAGGTTACGTTTATCTTTACGAATAGACGATCCCGATTAAATTTGGTCGTGTTTATGTACGCTTTTTAAAATAAAATACCTCTCCCCCCCCCCCAAACCAAACATTTCAAAATGTTTAAAAAAACAGCTCAGCCATAGTAAAGTTAGTAAAGATTCCGTTGTGTGATGTCACAATGCACAATGGTCACAGATGTCCAATCGGAATGGATCCATTTACATATGCCTTTGTGGCAGTCCCAGCCCCGGCCCCTCCCCCCCAACCCCCGCAGCGTTGGGCATTGTGACATCACAAAACGGAACCTTCATTTATGTTCTATTGCTGAGAGCTGTTTGTTTAACATTTTGAAATTTCCACATTCCCTATCACCCCCACACACGTGGCGACGCCCTGCGACACGTGTGACAAATCCAAATGAATCCGTTTACATATACCTTTGCAGCAGCCACAGCCCCAGCCCCTCCCCCCAACCCCGCAGCCTGTGTCGAAGTGCGTCGCCACGTGTGTGGGGGTGATAAGAGAATGGGGAAATTTCAAAATGATTAAAAAAACAGCTCTCAGCAATAGAATGTTAATGAAGGTTCCGTTTTGTGATGTCACAATGCCCAATGCTCAAAGATGTCCAATCGAAATGGATCCATTTACATATGCCTTTGCAGCAGCCACAGCCCCAGCCCCTCCCCCCCATCCCGCAGCCTGTGATTACGTTTATCTTTACGAATAGACAACCCTGATTAAATTTGGTCGTTTTTATGTACACTTTTTTAAATAAAATACTTCTCCCCCCCCCCCACCCCCAAACATTTCAAAATGATTAAAAAAACAGCTCAGCCATAGAATGTTAGTAAAGATTCCGTTGTGTGATGTCACAATGCCCGATGCTGACAGATGTCCAATCGGATTGGATTCATTTACATATGCCTTGGCAGCAGCCCCAGCCCCTCCCCCCCAACCCCACAGCCTGTGTCGAAGGGCGTCGTCACGTGTGTGGGGGTGATAGGGAATGGGGAAATTTCAAAATGTTTTAAAAAACAGCTCTCAACAATAGAATGTTAATGAAGGTTCCGTTTTGTGATGTCACAATGCCCAATGCTCAAAGATGTCCAATCGAAATGGACCAATTTACATATGCCTTTGCAGCAGCCACAGCCCCAGCCCCTCCCCCCACCCCCGCAGCCTGTGTCGAAGGGCGTCGTCACGTGTGTGGGAATAGAGAAAGAGGATTGGGGGTGATAGGCAATGGGGAACTGATGGACTGTCCCTACCCCTCCTACTTCAACTCTCCCTCCCCACTCTTCCCCCTCTCTCCTCTCCCCCTCCCTCCCCTCCCACACCCTCTCTTCCCCCTCCACCACCCCTCTTCACCCCCATCTCCCCCCCACCCCCTTCACCTCTCTCTTGCACCACTCCCCGCTACCCCTCTGCCCCTCCCCACTGTTCCCCTCTCCCTCCCCCACCTCTCTCCCTCCCCCTCCCTCTCTCCATCTCTTCTCCCTACTCCTCTCCCCTTCCCCTCATCCCCTCCCCCCCTCTCCCCCCTTCCTGCCCTCCCTGCTCTCCTCCCACTCCAAACTCTCCTCCCCCTCCCTCTCACCCACCCTGAACTCCTCTCCCTCCCCAATCTCTCCCCTTTCCTCCTCCCCCTCTCCCCACCGTCCCCCTCTTCCCTCCCCTCTTCTCTCCCCACCCCGTCTCCTTCTCTCCCCCTCCCCTCCTCTCCCCAACCCCGTCTCCCTCTCCCCCACTCCCCCCGCCTGTGTGTTTGGGGGGTGGTTAGTGTGAGTGTGATGCCGCAGCCGCAGCCGCAGCCCCCCCCCCCCCCCAAACGCAAGGTAAACAAAAAAATGAAGTATAAACTCAGCGGGTGCAGCAGCATCTTTGGATCGAAGGAAATAGGCAATGTTTCATAACAAAACACGTCTGAAGATGGGTTTCGGCCATAAACATTGCCTATTTCCTTCGCTCCATAGATGCTGCTGCACTCGCTGAATTTCACCACCTTTCTTGGGTGTACCAGTCTCTCTGTCTCTCCCCTCTCTCTCTCTCTCTGCCCTTCTCTCTTCACAGCCCGCAGCTTAACTCATGAACACCAGCTCAAAACACCCCCCTTCACCTATCTCCAACATCCTCTCCTTACTCTCTCCACACCCTTCTCTCTATCCCCCTTCCTCGCACCCCTTCCTCTCCCCCCTTCCTCTCCACCCTCCTCCTCCCCCTCTTCAATTTTTTTAAATTCTAACATTAAATTTTCACTCTCTGCCCCCCCCCCTCTAGACGCACCTGAGAGGTGAGGGCTATTCGTCAGTGGATAGGGTGGAGATGGGATAAAAGAAGCAAATTAAAAAATTAAGATAATATCAAGGGTTGTTATGAGTGTGTGTGTTCGTGGGTGCCAGATTCCCACCCCGCAACCGTGCTTTGGAGCAAAGGGGGTGGTTACTGTGACGCCACAGCACCCCCCCCCCCACCCGCAAACGCACGTTCGGTGTCCAGACCCAACGGGTCTGCACTTGGTCTAGTATATATATAAAACTTGATTTTGATATTTATTATGGGTTTTACAGACTACTATGTTTACATATCTGTTGTGCTGCTGCAAGTAAGAATTTCATTGTTCCATTTCAGAACATGTGACAACAAAACATTCTTGACTCTTGCACCTACACCTTTCATAATCTCAGAAGGTCCTAAAGCGCTCGTGCCAGGGCTGTCATGAAGATTGTGTTCGTGTCACTGGACATGAGCACAATCTTCTGGCACAGATACAAGTCAAGTCAAGTCAAGTGAGTTCATTGTCATGTGTCTCTGATAGGACAATGAAATTCTTGCTTTGCTTCAGCACAAAATAACATAGTAGGCATTGACTACAAGGCATTCTATAAATATATATACACATGAATCAATATACTGATAAAGTGCAAATAACAGTATTGGCTAATAAAGTTCAGTGTTATGTCCGAGCCAGGTTTAATAGCCTGATGGCTGTGGGGAAGTAGCTGTTCCTGAACCTGGTCGTTGCAGTCTTCAGGCTCCTGTACCTTCTACCTGAAGGTAGTAGGGAGATGAGTGTGTGGCCAGGATGGTGTGGGTCCTTGATGATACTGCCAGCCTTTTTGAGGCAGCGACTGTGATAGATCCCATCGATGGAAGGGAGGTCAGAGCCGATGATGGACTGGGCAGTGTTTACTACTTTTTGTAGACTTTTCCTCTCCAGGGCGCTCAAGTTGCCGAACCAAGCCACGATGCAACCGGTCAGCATGCTCTCTACTGTGCACCTGTAGAAGTTAGAGAGAGTCCTCCTTGACAAACCGACTCTCCGTAATCTTCTCAGGAAGTAGTGTCGCTGATGTGCTTTCTTAATAATGGCATCAGTGCTCTCGGACCAGGAAAGATCTTCAGAGATGTGCACGCCCAGGAATTTGAAGCTCTTGACCCTTTCAACCATCGACCCGTTGATATAAACGGGACTGTGGGTCCCCACCCCGATACAAACCGCAAAGCCACAGTGCTCTCAGAAGGAGCAAGCAGAGGCACGATAAGGTAGCAACATGGATGACGGTGTGTGGCAAAAGGAAGTGGAAATGGGGACGAGAAATAAGAAACCTTTGTTGTTCATTTCGTACCACCGATGCTATTGTTTCAGCTGCCCAGCATGCAAAGACTTTTCACTTTGTTGTGCGTTGCTTTGCACAATCACAATGCTTTTCCTTTAGGTTTATTATTGTCACATGAAGCGAGGAAGAGTGAAAGCTTTGTTTTGCATTCTCTCCAAACAGATCAGATATACTGTGCATAGATACAATCAGTTCAAACTCAAGTACAATGGATAGAGCAAAGGGGAAGATACAGAGTGCACACTATAGTTCTCAGCATTATAGTTCCTCTGATAAAGTACAATGTCCTTTTATGTAAAATGATGGGAGGCATAGATAGGGAAGACAGTCTGAACTTTTTCCGCAGGGTGGAAATATCAACGAGGGCTTATTATCTATAGGGGAAGAGGGGGAAAGCGTGCAGGGCAATTGTTTTTAAACAGATAGTGGTGGGGGCCTGCAATGCATTGCCAGGGGTGGTGATGGAGGCAGATGCAATAGTGGCGTTTTAGAGGCTTTCAAATGAGCACATGGAAGTGTAGGGAATTGAGGGATATGGATCATGTACAGCAGATGCGATCAGTTTAACTTGGCATCATGTTCGGCACAAACATTGTGGGCTGAAGGGCCAGTTCCTGTGCTGTAGTTCTATGTGTTAATGGGGTAGAGGTGAATTGGACAGTATCACAGATTATGGAAGGACCGGCCAGAAGCCTGAGAACGAGGAGAAGCAGCTTCTCCCGAGTCTGGTGGGGCGCACTTTCAAGCTTCTGCACCTTTTTCTGGATGGGAGCAGGGAGGAGGAGGAATGAACGGGATGGGACAAATCTTTGACAGTTTTAGTGAGGCAGTCTGAAGTGTAGGTGCAGTCAATGGTGGGGAATTTGGTGTGATGTACTGGGCGACATCCACAACTGTGTCTTGCTGTCTTGGGCACAGCTATTCACAAAACAAGCTACAGACTTGGTATTAGTTTAGTTTTTCATTTTAATTCTAGACATATAGCGTGGAAACAGGCCCACCAAGTCCACGCTAACCAATGATCATCCATACCCTATCCTACACACTAGGGACAACTTACAGAAGTCACTTAACCTACAAACCTGATGTGACAGGAAACCGGAGCACCCATAGAAAACTTATGCAGTCACGGGGAGAACATACAAACTCCATACAGACTGCAGCCGTAGTCAGGATCGAACTCGGGTCTCTGGCGCTGTGAGACAGCACTCACTGTGCCGTTCCATTGCTGTGGGAGTGCGAGTGAAGGGTAGGGATTCACAGCAGGTCACTTCAACAAGCAAGGGCAGAGGATTGCACCAGATTCCTGGCACCATTTCCCCTACAATAATGCTCAGCAGACAGCCCAAGCGAATTTCGTACGGACAGCAGCTGTAGTCAGGATAGAACCCGGGTCTCTTGCGCTCTGATTGGTATCCCAATGTAATCAAACTACAGGCTGTTAAATTAGCTTAAAAAACTTACAGTGATCATTTTGAAGAGTAAATAATCTGTTGATTGCACAAAAGAATGGAAAGTCCAGAAGATCATAACACAGAGTTTGCACATGCTCTGTGTGTGGCATTGGGGAGGCATTGATAAGCATCAACAGTGGGTTCTGCTGAAAATCACAGAAGCATCACCGACCAGAGATAGTCTCTCCTGCTGTGTCACCTCCAAACCCACCACATCCACTGATTCCTCGTTATCTGTTCTACTCATCTCAGTCCTACTGTAAGGTAAAGGGCCCTTCGGCCCAACTCATCCATGCTAACCAAGATGCCCCTATTGGTACATGTTTGATCTATATCCCTCTCAATCTTTCTTCTCCATTTACCTCAAAAAGACTCCAGTAGATTACGCAATCTGAAGAAGGGACCTGACCGGAAACGTCGCCCATCCTTTTTCTCTAGTTACTCCAGCACATTTCAGATTACAAAGACACGTTTTTTTCCTTCATAAATCCATGCTGACTGTGCCATCTTAATGTACAAACAAGAAACTGCAGATGGTGGTTTACCAAGGAAAGGCCTAAATTGCTGGAATAACTCAGCGGGTCAGGCGACATCCCTGGAGAATATGGATTCTCTTCTGTCTTAATATTTTGGGTGTCATTTTATTGTAGGCCAATTAGGTCTACCAATTAATGTAGGCTAAAAGATCACCTTTTATTGTAGACCAACATGTTCCCTACATTGAAATGGGGCTACCAGTTGAGTAGATTCCAGTTTTTGTTTAGTTTAGTTTTAGAGACACAGCGCGGAGAGAGGCCCTTCGGCCTACCGGGTCTTCACCGACCAGCGATCACCACACCCTAACACTATCCTACACACACTGGGGACAATTTACACACATACCACGCCAACTGACCACAAACCTGTACGTCTTTGGTGTGTGGGAGGAAACCGACGATCTCCGAGAAAACCCACGCGGTCACGGGGAGAAAGTACAAACTCCGTACAGACAGCACCCGTAGTTGGGATTTAACCCGGGTCTTCGGCGCTGCAAGCGTTGTCAGGCAACAACTCTACCGCTGCGCCACCATGCCGACCATGTTCTCCCTTCCTTCTTTAAATACCAGATCACATTTGCTATCCTCCAGCGTATCAACTCCACAATTTACGGAACTTTCAAAATTAATAATCAAATTGATTACTATCTCTATTGCCACCTCTAACAAAACCCTGTGTTGATCATCAGGCCTTTGCAATTCATCAGCTTTTAGGAACACCAACATCACCAGTACATTCTTTTTAAAATGAACATTTATTTATTGTTCCTTATTTTTGCTGCAGAGACATTTAACCACTCCAATCTTCCACCTTCAGGGGTTATTCAGCTGTTGCTGCACAGAGACCACTCTGGCTTCAATGGTGTCAAAGGTTATGGTGAGAAGCTAGGAGAATGGGGTTAGGAGGAAGAGATAGATCAGCCGTGATTGAATGGTGGAGTAGACTTGATGGGCCAAATGGCCTTGTTCTGCTATCACATTACCTTAAGGCATAAGGCGATAGGTTTAAATCCCATATCAGAGCATTTCTTTGGCTGCTCAGCATTTTAGGATGTCTAGCAACAGATATGAAAGCTCTATGAAAATGCAAGTCAAGACACAAAGTGCTGGAGGAACTCAGCGGGTCGGGCAGCATCTCTGGAGAACAAGAATAGACAACGTTTAAGGGTAGAGAACTCCTTCAGTATGAACGGCACAAAACTAGATCAACCATGGCCATCATCACAGCTGGAGAAAGGTTTAGCACTCAAATTCCTTTTGAAAGGCCGGCCTCCCACACAGTTAACAATGACCAGATTAACACAAAACGCTGGAGTAACTCAGTGGGTCAGGCAGCATCTCTGGAGAAAAGGAATAGGAGATGTTTCAGGTCTGAAGAAGGGTCTGGAGTTACTCCAGCACTTGGTGTCCATGTTCAATGTAAACCAGCATCTGTGGCTCCTTCCTACACCAGTTACCAGATTAATCCTGATCAACCCAGCCTTTTTGCAACAAAAAAAAATCAATCCCCATGTAAAAAAAATTGGGATTAAAATACCAGATGCAATGGTCAGGGAACGAAGTATCAACTTGAAGCCAGTAACAGAAAGCCTAAAAATAATCTTTGGGAATGGATATTAACATAAAATGTTGGAGTAACTCAGCGTGTCAGGCAGCATCACTGGAGAGAAGGAGTAGGTGATGTGCAAAAAATGTTCTCTTTAGCCACATAGCACAGCCCGAGAGTGTGGACAAACATCAAGGATTATAATCATGGAAATTGCAGCACGCATGGAAAATATTTTCCAGCCTTGGCTAAGGAATGGCCTGCTCGTCTCTTAGCGAGGTGCCTTTTGGATGAATCTCACCATTGCCACGGCTTTTTGGCAGAACTGGCGAACTATCTTGTGTGGTCGAGCCAAGACCTGCTGACCTCCGGCTGCACTGTTTTGATTACAGCACAGGAGGTGGTCCACCTGGCCCATTCTCACTCTTTGAACAACTTATCCAATTTCTTCCCCTTCCACAAGTTTCTCCCACAGCAGTGCAAAATATACGTCCAATTGTTCCTTTTAAATAGAATAGAATTTCATTCCGTCACAGTTTCGGGTATGAGCCCCGTCTCGTCTTTTACTGCTCAGGCCAATAAAGATACTTTTGCCTTCAGTTTTCACTTCAGGCAATGGTCACACAACAAACCTTTAAAGTAGTTCTGTACCACGTCCAGTATTTCAATTTCCAGCAATTATTTTTTTCCTTTGCTTAAAACGTAAACTGCAAGTTGACAAAGTAGCTCTACCAACTTCCCAGCACTGCAACCCTTTTTTCCCCCTGAATAAACAAGGAACTGCATGTGCTGGTGTACAAAAAGAAAGACACAAAGCGCTGGTGTAACTCAGCGGGTCAGGCAGCAACTCTGGAGAACATGGATTGATAGAAAATAGGAACTGCAGATGTTTGTTGACAAAAAAAAGTACTGGAGTAACTCAGGCAACAGTCTGAAGAAGGATCCCGACCCAACACATCACCGACCCATGTTCTCCAGGGATGCTGCCTGACCCACCGAGTTACTCCAGCATTCTAACAAAGAATGAGTGTCTTTTCTTTGAGGTAAAGAAGCATTCGTCCTTCCTCTAAACTAACACTTCCTTTAAAGTAGATCCATGCATGTCCAGTAATTCAATTACCAACATTTTTTTTTTTCCTTTGTTTAAAAAGCAAACTGCACTGTGGCAAAATATCTTTCTTTCCCCAGTTGTGTAACGTTCCATTTTTTCCTTCCTCACAGCCACTCAGATTTCTGGCCATGGGGTTCACTATCCGAATACATGGACATTTTTCATTGTCCCCTCCTTCCGCTTTTATCATAACGTTTAAACTTTTCAGTCTATGTTAATTGAACACCTGTGTAGAAAACGGACACTTACTTAGCACACTCCGTAAAGAGCTCCTTGCAAGGACTTTGCTCCAGTTTCTCCTTGCATTGCGTCATGGTATCCACAGGCACTTCTGGTAAATGGGCCGCAGACTGCAAACAGACATTGCCAGAATTAATCAAAGCATGCAACATTTTTGAACTCGTCATAGTCATACAGCGTGGATACAAGCCCTTCAAGTCCAACTTGCTCACGTCAACCAACGTGCCCCACTGACACTAGTCCCACCTGCCCGCGTTTGGCACATATCCCTCCAAACCTATCCTGTCCATCTCCCTGACCAAATGTTGTTCAAACATTGTGATAGTACCTGCCCAAACTACCTCTTCTGGTACCTCATTCCATATGCCTACCAGCCTTTGTGTAAAGAAGTTATCCCTCAGATTCTTATTAAATCTCCTCCTTAACAGAGGGGAAAAAGCTGTTCCCGAGTCTGGTGGTGCACTCTATCTAGCTTCTATATCTTCAGCCCAACGGAAATGCTGAGTGAAGGTATGACTAGGATGGGGAAGGTCCTTGATTATGTTAGCTGCTCTCCTGAGGCAGAATGAAGTGCAGATGGAGTCAGTGATGGGTTGTCTGGCCTGTCTGTGTTGGGGACCTCAACTCAATGCATCAAGAGGGCATAGAGACCCTGCACAGACAGTAGTCAGTGCACACCTTCTCACAAACTACCTGCTACACTCTTTAAAACTGCTACCTTGCAATTTATCCATCTGCTAATTCACATAAAGACATTGAAAATTTAATTGTTCAAATCTATACGAGTCAAATAAATAAAATTTATATTGAAACGGCTAATTGAAGGTCATCAATTTTAGGTCCTGGAAAGACTTTTGTCGCTACTCTTGTTCAATTTGCACCTGTACACATGGGCTCAGACATATTTGGCTCAAATAGTTCCATAGAAGAATGTACTTGCATTTAAACGGAGACATTGTTTACAGCAGGGAAACAGGCCCTTCAACCCATCTTGTCCATGCCAACCAAGGTGCCTACCTGAGCTAGTCCTATTTGCCCATGCTTGGTCCATATCCCTCCAAACCTTTGCTATCCTGTCCAAATATCTTTTAAGTATTGTGAGTGGACCCGCCTCCAGTACTTCCTCTGGCAGCTTATTCCATACATCCACCTCCCTCTGTGCGAAAACCGTGTCCCTAAAGTCCCCTTTAAATCTATCCCCTTTCATCTAAAACCTGTGTATATAGTTTTATTGAGATTGCAAATCGATGACTACGTTTAAGCATATAACCAAGCACTCAACCTTTCTGGCATGAGAGGAAAGTGGTAATTTAAAAGAAAACCAGTGAGAGAAAACAAGCCTGGATGAATTTTGGAGACTACGGTTTAGGTTTATTATTGTCACGTGTACTAAGGAACAATGAAAAGCTTTGCATGCTATCCAAATAGATCAGATACCATACACAGATACAATCGGTTCAAATTCAGCTGCAATAGATGGAGCAAATAGATGGTGGCGGCAAGGTCTGGGAAGATACAGAGTGCAGAATATTGTTTTCAGCATTGTAGCGCATCAGTTCCATAGACAAAGTCCCATGTCCGCAATGGTGTTGAGGTGAATCGGACAGTACCCTAGCTTATAGTTTACGGATGGATCGTTCAGGAGCCTGATAACAGAGGGGAAGAAGCTGTTCCTGAGTCTGCTGCTGCGTGTTCTCAAACTTCTGCACTTTCTTCGGAAGCAGGGAGGAGGAGGAATGACTGTACACAGACAACATTTCCCAATTGTGTAATAAGATGCATAGCACAGAATGCAAAGAAAAAATACAAAAATCATACCCCATTGTTGAAAAAGGTCTCCAAGAGCTGCAGTCCGCAGTCCTGCCTCTTCTCATCAGGGGCTACTTCATAATCTGCCTGGAAACAAACAGCATCGCACCCATCAGCTATAGAGCTTTATTGTGTTATTACTTCATACAACTTCTCACTCTTCCTGCCACTTCAGAGGCCTCAGCTATCTACTTCATCTGCCTGCTAGCTGTCTATTCCATCAACCACAGTGTTTCAACAATACTTTATTGTCACATATACCTAGGTACAGTGAAATTGTGTTTTTTTGCATGCAATACACAAAGTACACAAAATAGTCACCACGTTTCTGGCGCCAACAAAGTTATAAAAGTACTCTTTAAAGTCATGTTGGTCCCTCATTGTTCTCAGGGTTCTCACCAGCCCCCTCTCCCCAACGCAGGGTTCCTCATAGTTCTTGGCGACCCACTCACGCTAGGCCCCACATAGTTCTCGGCTGCCCACCCACACTGGGTCCTCTTAGTTCTTGGCGACCCCCTCACCCAGGTCCTCTTAGTTCTCGGCTGCCTACTCACGGCGAGTCCCTCTTAGTTCTAGACAACCCATGCACACTTCTTCAATCTGAAGATGGGTCCTGACCCAAAACGTCACCAATTCATAGAAACATAGAAAATAGGTACAGGAGTAGGCCATTCGGCCCTTCGAGCCTGCACCGCCATTCAATATGATCATGGCTGATCATCCAACTCAGTATCCTGTACCTGCCTTCTCTCCATACCCCCTGATCCCTTTAGCCACAAGGGCCACATCTAACTCCCTCTTAAATATAGCCAATGAACTGGCCTCAACTACCTTCTGTGGCAGAGAATTCCACAGATTCACCACTCTGTGTAAAAAATGATTTTCTCATCTCGGTCCTAAAAGACTTCCCCCTTATCCTTAAACTGTGACCCCTTGTTCTGGACTTCCCAACATCGGGAATAATCTTCCTGCATCTAGGTCTGAAGAAGGGTTTCGGCCCGAAACGTTACCTATTTCCTTCGCTCCATAGATGCTGCTGCACCCGCTGAGTTTCTCCAGCATTTTTGTGTACCCTTAATAATGTTGTAAGTTTCTATAAGATCCCCCCTCAATCTTCTAAATTCTAGCGAGTACAAGCCGAGTCCATCCAGTCTTTCTTCATATGAAAGTCCTGCCATCCCAGGAATCAGTCTGGTGAACCTTCCCTGTACTCCCTCTATGGCAAGAATGCCTTTCCTCAGATTAGGAGACCAAAACTGTACGCAATACTCCAGGTGTGGTCTCACCAAGACCCTGTACAACTGCAGTAAAACCTCCCTGCTCTTATACTCAAATCCTTTTGCTATGAATGCTAACATACCATTCGCTTTCTTCACTGCCTGCTGCACCTGCATGCCTACTTTCAATGACTGGTGTACCATGACACCCAGATCTCGTTGCATCTCCCCTTTTCCTAATCGGCCACCATTCAGATAATAGTCTACTTTCCTGTTTTTGCCACCAATGTTCTCCAATGATATTGCTTGACCCCTGAGTTACTTCAGTACTTTGTATCTCTTTTGGTAAACCAACAACTGCAGTTCCTTGTGAAAGAAGGAACTGCAAATGCTGGTTTCAACCGAAGATCATCTGAAGAAGGGTCTTGACGCAAAACGTCACCCATTCCTTCCCTCCAGGGATGCTGCCTGTCTCGTTGAGTTACTCCAGCTTTTTGTGTCTACCTGCAGTTCCTTGTGTCTACATTCCTGATTTTATTTTATTTGGTTTCGGCAGCACAGTGGAGCAGCTGGTAGACCTGCGGCCTCACAGCGCCAGTGACCCAGATTTGATCCTGATCTCGGGTGCTGTCTTGGATTGAGTTTGCAGGTTCTCCCTGTGACCGTGTGGATTTCCTCCGGGTGCTCCGGCTTCCCCCCACATCCCAAAGACGTGTGGGTTTGTAAGTTAATTGGCCCTCTGTAAATTGTTCCTCATGTGTAGGGAGTGGATGAGAAAGCATGATAACTTACAACTAATGTGAACAGGCTATCAATGGTCGGCATGGACTCGGTGGGCCGAAGGGCCTGTTTCCATGTTGTCTCTTTGAACTCAATTGGTCGCAATAGCTCACATGGTTTGGTGTCAAATCTTTTTATGGTCACAGGTTTAAACAATTGGTGGTTTATCAATTGTAAGCCACATGTTCGAAAGGATAAATGGCATTTCTCTTCAACAGCAGGTCATTTGCAGTCAGTATGATGATTATATTTGCCAAGAAGAGGCAGGCAATGTGCCAGTGTTTCCCGTCAGGTACTTAAACAGCCTTAGGTCATCAGTACCAATTGGTCAAGCTTGGTCAATCTCCTACACATCACATGCAATCCCACTGAAGAGATTCTCCCAAGCCTCTGCACAAAGTGAGGAATGTTTAGATAAGGATATGATGGCTTTGGGAACGATGCAGAAGAGGTTCACCTGAATTTGGGGGAATTAGCGACAAGGAGAGTCAGAGTCATACAGCATGGAAAAAGGCCCTTGCACCCAACCGTGCCGACCAAGATGCCCCATTTATACCACTCACCTGCCCACATTTGGCCCATATCCCGATAAACATTTCCTATCTATGCAACTTTCCAAATGTCCAAATGTGGATAGTATTCTCTGGAGCTTCGGAGGTTGAGGGTAGACCAGATAAAAGTTTATAAAATCAAGAGAGGCTTAGATAAATCAAGAGAGTAGATAGGGTCAGAATCACTACCCCCCTCCCCACCCACCCTCAAATTAAAAATGTCAAAGACTAGAGGGCCTGGCTTGAAGGTGAGAAGGACAGAGTGGGTGGAAACCCACGTGGTCACAGGGAGAACGTACAAACTCCGAACAGATAGCACGTGGTTAGGATCGAACTTACGTCTCTGGCGCTGTGAGGCAGCAACTCTACCGCTGCCCCACTCTGCCATCCCTTTAAAAAAAAAAACTTCGACCAAGTCTCCCCTTAGCCTCTGATGCTCCACAGAAAACTATCCAAATTTTTCTCTCTCTTTTTCTTCCCCTTGCCCTGCAGCCCAAGAAACACAAGCCAAATATAAAAGCATATTTTCAAACAGACTTCACTTCCTTGGCAGGATTGTGGAAAGGTTCCATCATCACATGTCCTGCATCGTAAAATTAATTCATCTGCATCACTGCTCATTACACCTGATTACATCCCCAACCAGGCATTCTGTCAGCATGCACTGGAGTGGAAGCGAACATCTGGAACCCACTCCCACCAAAGGCCACAGAAGCTTTCAAGCAAGTTACATTTCATGCTTGAGGACCTGAAATGTTAATTGGTTCCACTTTCCACAGATGCTGCATGAAGGAACTGCAGATGCTGGTTTATGCGAAAGATAGACACAAAGTGGTGGAGTAATCGGGACAGGCAGCATCTCTGGAGAAAAAGGATGATTGACGTTTTGGGTCCTTTTCTTCAGAGGGTTTGGAGCACATCCTTTTTCTCCAGAGATGGCATGTGACTCGTTGAGTTATTGGAACACTTGGTCCCTCCCTCCCTCCCTAACTCCCTCCCTATCTCCCTTCCTCCCTCCCTATCTCCCTCCCTCCATCTCTCTCTCTCTCTCTCTAGGTTTGATGAGTCCATCCAAAATGTCCTTGTCAGGGCAAGAAGATGCCTTTCCAGTTGTGGCTCCCAGCACTCTCACTCATTGAAAATCAATAACCTATTTACACTAATCCTGTTTTACTCTCTACTTATTCACTCTCCTACACCCATTGATGGGCGGTACAGTGGCACCGCTGGTAGAGATGCTGCCTCACATCAAAGTTCAAACCTGACCTCAGGTGCTGTCTGTGCAGAGTTTGCATGTTCTCCCTGCAAAGACGTGTGATTTTGTATGCTAATTGGCTTCTATAAATTCTCTCTCGTGTGTGGCTGAAAAAGCATGATGATATAGAACTTGTGTGAATGGATGATCGAAGGTTGGCGTGGACTCAGTGGGTCAAAGGGCCTGCTTCCATGCTGTATCTATCAAACAAACGGATTGAAAACTGATCGATTGATTGATCGATCAATCGATTGAAAGATATGGGATGGAAACAGGCTCTTCGGCCCATCGAGCCCACCATCGGTCACCTGTTCTCATTAGGTCCACCTTATCCCACTTTCTCAACCGATCCCAACACACTGGGGGCAATTTACAGAGGCCAATTAACCTACAAACGCACCCGTCTAAAGAGAGAATGTGTAAGCTCCACACAGATAGCACTGGGGGAGGGGAGGGGGGAGGGATCAAGAATAAACCCAGGCCACTGCAGCTGAGGCAGCGGCTCTACAAACTGCACCACTGTTGAATCTCCATCTGGATTCGCAGACAATCATTAGCAAACCATGCACCCAGCAGGATGGTAGAAGTGAAATAGGCATATCAGAGGCTTTCACCTTGGGTGCAAGGGTTGGTCAAAGGAAAGTCTTACCACTGCATCCAGGAATTCAATGCATCTCTTCAATTCTAGTCGCGACTCACAGAACTGCCGGAAAAGGTGTCTGCCTATCGGTTGCTTGTCACAGAGGTTACTGTAATCCCTTTCTGGAAAAAAAAGATTCACTTCATCAGCACACTAGTCACAAGGCAGGCGATACCGTTCAAAATAAAGCAGCCCTGGTCTTACAAACCAATGCTCACATTTTCAGAAACTACAGATTCATGTCTCTCGGAGATATAATTCAACAGCAAACAAATATTCTACAGATGAAACATCTGCAGTCCTAATCAATTTTCTCCCTGAGGTAGGACCTTTAAGTTCATAAGTTCTAGGAGCAGAATTAGGCCATTCAGCCCATCAAGTCTACTCCGCCATTCAATCATGGCTGAGCTATCTTTTCCTCTCAATCCCATTCTCTGGCCTTCTCTCCATAATCCCTCACTAATCAAGAATCTGCCAATCTCCACCATAAAAATATGAATTGACCTGGCCTCCAGCCACCTGTGGCAATGAGTTCCACAGATTCATCACCCTCTGACTAAAGAAATTCCACCTCAACTTCCTAAAGGAATGTCCTTTAATTCTGAGGCTATGACCTCTGATCTTAGACTCTCCCATTAGTGAAAACATCCACTCTATCCAAGCCTTTGACTATTTGGTAAGTTTCCATGAGGTTCTCCTCGACCTTCTAAACCTCTTCTAAATCCTTCTAAATCTTAAGGCTTCATATTATGGTGATACAGTATGTTATTATAGGACCATTAAGTTTAATTAAGTTCAGAGTTACAGCACAGAAACAGGCCCTTCGGCACACAGAGTCAACACTATCCTACACACACCCGGGACAATTTACATTTATACCACGCCAATTAGCCTACAAACCTGTATGTCTTTGGAATGTGGGAGGAAACCGAAGATCTCAGAGAAAACCCACGCAGGTCATGGGGAGAACGTAAAAACTCCGTACAGCCAAGCACCCGTACTCAGGATCGAATCTGGATCTCCAGCGCTGTTAGGCAGCAGCTCTACCACTAAGTCATCATGCCACCCAAAGTGAAGTGGGAAGATCCAGCACGAAAGTTGTTCGGTGCTGATGTTATCTCAATATTACTAAAGCCAATTAGCCTACAAACCAGTACGCATTTGGAATGTGGAAGGAAACTGGAGCACCTGGAGGTGCATAAGACTTCATATTATGGTTACAGTATATGTCCTGATAGGACCTTTAAGGACTTTTCATATTATGAAGAGACGTTATGTAAGACATGATAGATTCAGACATATTATCAAGATGCCACGACTGTCATGTTGTTTAGATCATTGTGCACACTTGCCCCGTTTTGACCTGGCCCACAGTGACTCAGTAATCAAGATGTTGGTGACACAACACTTGGGAGCATTGCGAGCAGTTCTGGTAACTGAGCTGTAGTAATGATGTCGTTAAGTTGAAGAGGGTAAAGAAACGATTCACGAGGATGTCACTGAGACCAGAAGGCTCGCGCTGTCAAGAAAAACTGGACAGACCGAGGTACTTTTCCCTGGAGTGTGAAAGGAATGTCCTTATACTGGAGTGTGAGAGGAGCCATCTTGGGGAACGGCTGCTAACCAGCAGCCGTCCGTTAAATCCACTTTTTTCTTAGTTTTTAGTTTTTTAATGTCTTTGTCTGTTGGTGGAGTTTTGACTTTTAATGTGGGGGGGTTAGGGGGAAACTACTTCTAGGTCCCTACCTGGTCGGTGAGGCAGCTTTTTCTCCGGGCTGCCCCGTCGACCCGTCCTTGCGGCCTACCAGCAGGCGGCGGCACAGCGCTGGAGCGCCATCGCGGAGCGGAGCGGGCGATACCTTGCCTGGGTCGCCGCGCTGGATCGACGCGCTGGAGCTCCGGTGAGCTGCGACCGCCAAGCTCAACACCTCCGGGCTGCAGGACTGCGGAGCGACCAGCCGCGGGTGGCGGTGCCGATTCCAACATCGGGAGCCTCTGAGCTCCAAATCGGCACGGCCTTGTCGGCTTCAGGTGCCTCGGACTCCGGTAGGGAATCGGCCGTTCCAGCCGTCCCAGCCGCTGTGAGGACTCTCCCGACGCCGGGGCAACTGCACCCGGCGAGAACAGCCAGGAACATCGGGCCTCCGTAGAGGCAATGGTGGAGGCCTCAATAGGCCTGACTTTTGGGTGAACTGGGGTTGGGACTTGACATTGTGCCTTCCCCCACAGTGGTAATCATTGTGGGGGGATGATTTTGTGTGTAATGTGTAGTGTCTATGTTAGTCTATGGCGGTCGGAAGGGAAAGTGGACGCTGGCGCGCTTTAGCAGCCGCTGCTCTCTCTTCCATATTGTGTTTTTGATTTTTGTTTTTGGATTTAATTCTATCTTTAATTTGTGTACTGGTGATGTCTTTGCTATTTATTTCATTCCGCTTACATGTTTCTTGTTAAACTTTGTAAGGTGTCCTTGAGACTTTTGAAAGGCGCCCATAAATAAAATTTATTATTATTATTATTATACTGATGTGGGGGCAGGACAATGGTAAAGCCACTGCCTCACAGCACCGGAGACCCGGGTTCCATGCTGGCTTCTGGTGCTGTCTGTGTGGAGTTTGCATGTTCTACAAGTGACCACGTGGGTTTCCTCCGGGTGCTCCGATTTCCTCCCACATCCCAAAGCCGTGCATGTTTGTGGGTTAATTGGCCTCGAAAAATTGCCCCTGGTGTGCAGGGAGTAGTTGGGAAAGTGGGATAACATTGAACTAGTAAACAGAGGATCCATGATCGGCATGGACTCTGTGCCCAAAGGGTATTTTTCCGTGCTATATCTCTAATCAAAATTAATATATATAAAATCATGAGGTGCATGGATAAGATGAATGGCGTCTTTTTCCCCCCAGGGTAGAGAAGTCTAAAACTGGAGGGCACAGGTAAGAGGTGTTAGAGGAAACATTTGAAGGAGACCCAAGCAACAAGCTTTTCACCCAGATCGTGTGCGTTGGTGGAATGAGCTGCCAGATGAAATGTGGAGTCAGGTACAATTACAATGTTTAAAAGACATTTAGACAGGTACAAAGGAAAGGAAAGGTTTAGAGGGATATGGGCCAAGCACAGGCAAACGGTATTAACTCAAGTGGGCAACATCGTCAGCAAGGACGTAGAAACAAGGAACTGCAGGTGCTGGTTAATACACAAAAGGACATAAAGTGCTGGAGTAACTCAGTAGGTCAGGCAGCATTTCTGGAGTGCATGGATAGGTGACATTTCGAGTTGAGACCCTCCTTCAGAAATGTCTGAAGATCCGAAATGTCACCTATCCATGTTCTCCAGAGAGACCTAATAAGTCGACAAATGGGTTGAGCGAGTTGTTTCCGTGCTGTAAGACTCTTTCGCTTTAAATGTCAAAGAATAATTTACTAGACAGAATAAAATGTGAAACAATTTTACAAGCTAAACTCAACAGGAAAGGGTGTGCACAATAGTTTTTTTTAACTTTAGAGATACAGTGCAGAAACAGGCTCTTCGGGCCCACAGTCCACGCCAACCCCGCACACTAACACTATCCTAAGCACACTAGGGACAACTTACAATTTTACCAAGCCAATTAACCTACAAAGTTTAATGTCTTTGGAGTGTGGGTGGAAACTGGAGCTCCCAGAGAAAACCCACACAGGTCACAGGGAGAACGCGCAAACTCAGTACAGACAGCACCCATAGTCAGGATCGAACCCGGGTCTCCGGCGCTATAAGGCAGCAACTCTACCACAGTGCCACCATGCCTTCTGTTGCTGTTGATAGGCACACAATTTGTAATGACTCAGTAACAACTGGAATGGACACTTCCATTAAAGTCCCATCACATAACATGTGCAAACCAATTTTGTGCCCACCTTGAATGATTATAATGAGTTACTGAACAGCCTGGGCCTCATTCTAGACAAACTAACACGAATGGCGGTACATCTACCCAAACCTCACTGAATGGCAAAGCAAGAAATCTCACATCAATCAGTGAAAGGATACGTGGTGTGTTCCAGTTTTCAGTAAGAACAGCAAAAGAACAACATGGATATTAAATAGTCACTGGGTGGCATGGTGGCACCTTACAACACCAGAGACCCAGGTTTGATCCTGACTGTGGGTACTGTCTGTACGGAGTTTGTGCGTTCTCCCTGTGACCTTGTAGGTTTTCTCCGGTTTCCCGACATGCCTTCCTAATTGGTTTCGGTAAAATTATAAATTGTCCCTAGCGTGTAGGATGGTGTTAGTGTATGGGGTGATATTTGGTCGGCACAGACTTGGTGGGGTGATATTTGGTCGGCACAGACTTGGTATCTCTAGAGTCTAAAGTCTTGTCAATAAATGCATTCAACACAAATTTCAGGAGGTTGACGATTGTTGGAAGAACCCCTTCCCAATGAAATGAAAGCATGTTAAAGAGATACATTAAATAAATTAGCTATTTAGTTTTATTTATTTATTGGCACCTTTCGAGGTACAGTGGAAAGCTTTTTTGTTGCATGCGATCAAGTCAATGGAAAGACTACACATGATTACAATCAAGCTGAGCATGGTGCAATGAGCCTCATGTTGAACACCAATACTGGCCTTAATCTGTAGGGCTAATGGTTTCTTTCTGTGTTGTAAATAAATAGTACAATCTGTACATATTCCAGTTTTAATTTTGTTCCCGGGATGTGGGTCATGTCACATTTTAACGCCTGTCGCTAGGTGCCTTCAGAAATGAAAGCCATCCTCGTTGTGACCGCCCCCACAGCAGGAGTGAGTGGCGATTGACAACGATGACGGAAATGTAGAGTGGGTTGTGCGACTTAGAGGTGACGACCTTGCCACAAACAACCACTCTTCTTGCCCTCGGTGGAAGAAATGGTGACAAAATGCTGCAGCACAACAAGAATATAGATAGAGTAAATGCACGGAGTCAATTACCCAGAGAAGGGGAAATCAAGAACCAGAGGACATGGGTTTAAGGTGATAATAGACAATAGACAATAGGTGCAGGAGTAGGCCATTCGGCCCTTCGAGTCAGCACCGCCATTCAATGATGGGAGAAAGATTTAATGGTAACTCAAGGGCAACTATTTTTACACAAAGGGTGGTGGGTGTATAGACGAGCTGCCCTAGGAGGTAGTTGAGGCAGGTACTATCACAACATTTAACAAACATTTAGACAGGTACATGGATGGGAAAAGATCAGAGAGATATGGGCCAAATGCAGGCAGATGGGACTAGAGTCAGATGGGGCATGTTTGGTCGGCGTGGGCTCGTTGGACTGAAAGGCCTGTTTTCATGCTATATGATTCTATGAATCCATTTGATTATAGTCTAGATTATTCTTGTCACGTGCAGCTTTTTGCTGCCTGCCATCCAGTCAGAGAAAAGGCTACATATGATTACAATCGAGCTGTCTCTCCACAGCGTTAAGATACAGGATAAAGGGAGTAACGTTTAGTGCAAGGCAAAGTCCTGCAAAGTCTAATTAAAGATAATTCGAAGGTCTCCAATGAGGTAGATGGGAGGTCAGGATAACTCTCTAGTTGGTGAAAGGACAGTTCAGTTCCCTGGGAAGAAACTGTCCCTGAATCTTGAGGTGTGCGTTTTAAACTTCTGAAAACACATACGTCATATATAACCCCCACATTTAGACAGTGTTGCAGCAGTGATGAGGATTAGATGTTGACCACAGCATCAAGGGGTCCACATTGTTACACGAGTGCGAGAAACCCCAGTCCTTAGAGCAGGGGTGTCAAACTCGCAGCCCGCAAAGGGGTCCAATCTGGCCCGCGGAATGATTTCCCCGATGCCAGAGCGGGCTGCAGCTGTCCCTGGCGCCGGTTCAGACTGCGTTTGTGCGTGCACGGCACGAACCGGCGCGCATGAAGTCGCAGTTTGCCCTTGACCTAAAATGAGTTTAAATGAGTTTGACACCCCTGCCTTAGAGCAACCAGAGGAAGTTCATAATTGAGGTTAGTGTTGCCTAGTTTAGTTTATTGCCATGAGATACCGAGATACAGTGAAAAGCTGTTTCATCGCGTGCTCTGTTGGAGTCGAGGTATAAAAAAGTGGAGCAGTTTTAATGAGTGATAAAGATCCATTTCTGGGACCAGCATGTCGAGAGTCGTCTGGCTTCGGCGCCATCTTGGGTGTATTGTTCTAGTGTTCAAGAACCATGCTCATCAGGGAAAGGCAAGATGCATTTTTCATCAGCTTAATTTGTTCATTTTTTCCAATTTATACGCAAGTTTTAGAACCAAAAAAAGCCGTGAGAAACTTATCAGAAGGCTGGATGCTACAAATATGAGGTGATGGGGTCCTAACTTTGCCGATTGCTTGCAATTACTCCAAAGGTTTAGTTTACGGTCAGCATGGAAACAGGTCCTTCGGTCCATGCCAGTTCACACTAGTTTAATGTTATCCCACTCTTTCATCCACTCTCTACACATTAGGGGCAATTTACAGAGGTCAATGAACCTACAAACCTGCACATCATTGGGATGTGGGTGAAACCGGAGGTCACTGGGAGAACGCGCGAGCTCCACGCAGATAGCACCCGAGGTCAAGATCTCTGGCACTGTGAAGGGCCTGTCCCACTTACGCGACTTTTCAGCAACTGTCTTCGACCTTCAAGCTCGAGGGCACTCGCCTGAAAAAACGCGAGCTGGATCGACCGTCAGCAACAAACACTTCGCAAAGGCGGGGGCCAGGGAAAGCGGGGAAGTGCTGTCTGAAATTCATACCCGTGATGAACAGGAAGGTAAAAAACGGCTGGCACAGTGTATGGTAAGTCCTTTAAAAGAGCAGGGAGGGGGGGGGGGGGTTATTATTATTAAATTATTTTATTGAACATGTTAAAAAAAAAGTTTTAAAAATAAAAATACAAACACAAATAAACTTAAAGCAATAAAAAATAAAATAAAACACAAAGGAAAACAAACAAATAAGTACCTCAAATAATACAAATAATATCGTTCATGTTCAAAAGGGGTAAGAAGAAGTTCGAAAACTTTTCTGGTCCTACCCCCTCTTATTTTCTATACATTTTCATGGAAAAACAAAATAATGGGAACAAATGGACCCAAAATCTGTTGAACAGTCCACAAACAAGAAATAACCAAACAGAAAAGAAAATTACTGGTCCAGCTGATAACCATTCAATCTTTTGTTTCTGAAGAGTGTTTTTAGTTTGAATAGAGTCTTACATTTTTTCAGCTCATCATGGCAGTTATTCCAGAGACTAACACCCTTTGCTGTAATACAATGGAGTTTTGCATTAGTTCTTATTGCCGGTTTTTCGAATATATAGGTTCCTCTCAGGTTGTGTTTGCTTTCTCTGTTGGAAAAACCCCTGGATATTACAAGGCAATTGCTGATTTGCTGCTTTGAACATAATTTGGATAGTTTTATAATCCGTCAGATCTTGAAATTTTAATGTTTTTAGTCTGTTAAATAATGGTTTTGTTGATTGTCTGTAGGTGGTTTTATGTATAATTCGTATTGCTCTTTTTTGGAGGATGAAGATTGGATGTGTATTTGTTTTGTATGTGTTTCCCCATACCTCCACACAGTAGATCATGTATGGGAGTATGAGGGAGCAGTACAACATATACAGGGAGGCTTGATTTAGTAGGTCTCTGGCTTTATTCAGTATTGCAATTGATTTGGATATTTTGGCTTTAATATAATTTATGTGAGATTTCCAAGTTAATTTGTTGTCAATTAATACTCCAAGAAATTTTATTTCAGATACTCTTTCTATTTCTGTGCCATTTATCATGAGCCTTTTCTGTGTTGGTTGATCGATTTCCAAATATTATGAATTTTGTTTTACTTAAATTCAATGTGAGTTTATTTTCATCAAACCAGATCTTCATCCTGCTCAATTCCTTTTACATACTATCCAGGAGCTGTTCCAAGTTGTCTCCACAGCAGAGTAAGTTAGTATCATCAGCGAAGAGAATAGTTTCAAGAGTTTTTGACACTTCACATATATTATTGATATACAAAATGAATAATAATGGCCCTAACACTGAGCCCTGAGGCACCCCACACGTAACCTGCAGTAATTGTGATTTATGGTTTTGTATTTCGACATATTGTTCCCGGTTCTGTAGGTAGCTGAATAGCCATGATAGTGTGATGCCTCTAATGCCATATCTTTGTAGTTTCTTTATTAATAACTCGTGTCTACGGTGTCAAATGCTTTTTTAAAGTCCAAAAAAATCCCTACTGCATACTCTTTATTTTCTATTGCCTTAGTAATTTTTTCTATAAATTCAATAATTGCAAATTAAGTTGTTCTGTTAGCTCTAAAACCATATTGTTGTTCGTACAGTATGTTATGTTATAAATTCGTCCAGTCTTATGTAAAATATTTTTTCCAGTATTTTGGAGAACTGTGGAAGCAATGAAATGGGTCTGTAATTTGAAAGTACATGTTTGTCTCCAGTTTTATATATTGGTATGAATTTTGCTGTTTTCATTTTGTTGGGAAATACACCGGTTTGAAAGGACTGATTACAAATGTGAGTCAGAGGTCTTGCTATGCATTCTATAATGTTTTTAACTGTAAACATGTCAATATCATGACAGTCTGTGGATTGAGAAAGAGGAGGGGAGAAGGGGGGTAGGGGAGAAGGGGGGTGGGGGAGAAGAGTGGAAGAAGGAGTGGAGACATTTTTAGAAGCCAGACAACTTATAATAAAGTTTAGCGGGCATTTAACATTACCGGTCGGTTTTCCTTGGTTCTGAAAACTTGTGCTTACGTTTTTTTCCCCCAATGAGCCAATTGAAATGCCCGGTCAGCAAAGGAGATTGCCTACGGCTACCTCGACTACCTACAATTACTTGGCGACTCCACTAGCACTGCACTACGAGTTCAAAACAACCATGCCGACCAATTTTTAGTCGCGGAAAATATTTCCACGACCAAACTGAGGCCGCGAGGATGCGGGAACTTCTCTCGAGCATGAAGGAGAGTTACAGTGACCTCCTAGGACCACGTGTCGACCATGCTGCGAGTGTGGCGAGTGCAAACTCTTCTAAACTCGCAAATTAGGTCGCCATAGTGGGACAGGCCCTTGAGGCAGCCTCTCAACCAGCTGCGCCACTGTGCCGTCAGATGCTGTAATCCTGAGCGAAAAACCAAGCTCTGGAGGAACTCAGCAGGTCAGACAGCATCTGTGGGGGAACGGGGGGGGGGGGGTGGACAGACGACCTTTCAAAATCGAGCGCCAATCTCTGGAGTTGAGTCAGCAGCTCTACCCGCCGCGCCACTGTGTACGGTAATGATTGGCAGCTCCAAAACTTTGAACCAGCAAATAAACGCAAGCGATAATAAACGCAAGTGGTGTGGAACTCAAGTCTGAAGAAGTGTCCTGACTGGAAACGTCACCTTTCCACGTTCTCCTGAAATGCTGGCTGACCCACTGAGCTACTCCAGCACTCTGTATCTTCCCATGGCGTGGAACTTGCATGTTCACATGTACCTACTGCCTGAGCCCGTCTTGGTGGCAGTGATGCTGGGTTTGAGGGTACTGCCAAAGTAGCCCAGGTGAGCAAATGCTGTCCATTTTGCCGATGGGCTACACTGCATCCACTGTGCAGCATTGGCAGAGGAAATGAACGTTAAAAGTGGTGGATGGGATACCAGTCAAACAGGCGCCTTTCTCCAGGATTGAACCGAGCATAAATGTTTGCGGCAGATGCATTAATACAAGTCGCAGAAGGACAATTTGCGGGGTTTGGACATATAAAGGCACCACAAAGGCCAACCGCACTGCACAACACTATGAGAAACTGCAGAGGGTCGTAGACGCAGCTCAGTCCATCAGGCAAACCAGCCTCCCCTCCAGTGGCCATCTATTCTTCATGCTGTCTCGGAAAGAGCAACCAACATCATCGAGATCAATCACACCCTGGTCTTCCTCTCTTCTCCACTCTCTCATCAGGCAGATGACACAAAAACTTGAAAGCACGCGCCACCAGATCCGAGAACAACTTCTTTCCTCACTGTCATCAGGCTCTCAGGTGCCAAGAATGAATTTCCGATCTTCCGATCTACCTCTTTGCCGTCCTTGCGTTTTGTTGAACTGCACTTTCTCTGTAGCTATAACACTATATTCCGCACTGCTTATTTTCTCTTTTGCATTACCTGATGTACTCGTGTATGGTAAGATTTACCTGGACAGCATGCAAAAACACTTTTTCACTGTTTCTCTGTTTGCGTGACAATAATGAACCCGAAACAATACAATTTCTGCAAGTTAGAGATAAAGTCAGAACGGCAGTACCAACACATGACCAGACATAATTTTCACAAAAATCAACAACTGCACATCCTGTGCTCCTCAGTATTAGTCCGATTGGCCTTCACTTTGCAGCAGTTTAAGTGTGCTGACTATCCAGAATCCTCAACCACTTTAATAATCTGCCTAAGCATTTGAACGCAAATGGTTTGCAATATAAACCAGCATCCTGTTTACTCTCATCGTGAATATGACTCTCAGTCAAGTGAAATATGCCGATGCAATTGTAAGATGATTAGGAGTTCCCCAGTAGCGAGTCCTACAAACTATGTAAGCCATCTGTAATTTTTGCTACGCTATAAGAGCGACCAAATACACGTAATTGGCGATAGACCACTTTAGACTTAGACTTTAAACTTTATACTTTATAGATCCAGCACAGGAACAGGCCCTTCGGCCCACCGAGTCCGTGCTGACCCCGTACACTAACACTCTCCTACACAAACATACAGTTTGCACCCATAGTCAAGATGGAACCCGGGTCTCTGGCGCTGTAAAGCAGCAACTCTACTGCTGCGCCACTCCCAAAGGGGGTTGTTTGGGACACGGGCAATGTGAAATACACCACACAAAAGTAAGCCTTTGTCATCAAAATGGCTATCACCATCTCTGAAATCGTGCTGGCAGGTTATCTGAAATATAGCACAGGTATTTGTTTTTGTTTTTGTTTTGAGGCTCACCCCGAGAGATTATCCTGGACCTGTTATCAAAAATCTCAGGAGTATACACAGTGCATCTTCGATGTTTTTCCAAAAACATGAAAATCACATTACATAATATGTTTACTACCTCCCTTCGTCCTTCTTTCCAACATGCCCGCTTTCTCCTGGGATACTTTGGGTCAGCTAAGGAATTATCCAATGATCAGCAAGGAATGATCCAATTTTTTGTTTTCCTTGTCAGTTCCTTCTCCAAACCGTTATAGATTAGGATTGGAATGGGTGAAGGAGGGAAGGATATATGGAACAAACTGCCAGAGGAGATAGTTGAGAGAGGTACTATAATAACATTTAAAAGACATTTAGACAGGTACATGGATAGGAAGAGTTGACAGATATGGGTCCAACGCGGGCACGCTACAATGCTGAGAACTATATTCTGCACTCTGTACCTTCCCATCTGTTTTGTTTAGTTTAGAGATACAGCGCAGAAACAGGCTAGTCGGCCCACCGAGTCCGCGCCAACCAGCGATCCCTGCACACTAAAGGGCCTGTCCCACTTGGGCGTCATTTGCGTGTCATTTACGCGACATCATTTACACGTGGTGGCGTAGGCAGTGACGCGCGGTGCCCCAGGATTTTGGGATTCACAAAATCTTCGCGCGCCACCTGCGTGACGCACAAATGACGCACAAGTGGGACAGGCCCTTAACACTATCCAACACACATTAAGGACAATTTACAATTTTACCACGCCAATTCTCCGGAGCTTGCGGAGAAAACCCACGTACGTCATGGGAAGAACGTTCGTAAAGATAGCACCCGTAGTCAGGATCGAACCTGGGTCTCTGATGCTGCACGGCAGCGGCTCTACCGCTGCGCAACCGTGCTGCCATTGTTTATTTGCTCTACCTATTGTACTTGAGTTTGAACTGATTGTATCTATGTCTGGTATATCTGATCTGTTTGGATAGCATGTAAAACAAAGCTTTTCACTGTACCTCGGTACATGTGACAATAATGAACCCAACACTAAACCGGGCTGGGACCCTTCTTCAGACTGTGTTCCCCTGTATTAGTCCGAGTGGTCATTACTTTACAACAACTTAAAATGTACAGTGCTAAATGTACTCACTATACTGAGCCAGAAAAAGGGCTTAACCCAAAACATCACGTATCCATTCCCTTCACAGATACTGCCTGACCTGCTGAGTTACTCCAACACTGGTTGGAGTAACTCAGCAAGATTCCAGCATCTGCACAGTTCCTTGTGTCTGCATCGGGTTAGGGACAGGCTGACTTGACTGGTGGGTCTTCTCCCAGTTCCAATGCCCATTTTGGTCTTTCCCAGCTGAGGTTTCCACCCAACAGCAGACAGATATAATATTGGAAGAGTTTGCCTTAATGTCCTGCTGCCCTTTCAGTTGGCATCCAAAATAGGTTATTTTTGGATTCACAAGTTCTAGGAGTAGAATTAGGCCATTCGGTCCATCGAGTCTACTCCTCCATTCAATCATGGCTGATCTCTGCCTCCTAATCCCATTTTCCTGCCTTCTCCCCATAACCCTTGAAACCCATTCTAATCAAGAATTTGTCTATCTCTGCCTTAAAAATATCCGCTGACGGCCTCCACACCCCTCTGTGGCAATGAGTTCCATGGGATTGCCTCTGTGCAGTCAGCCCAGTTGATATCGCTCTTGTTTTCACTTTCTCCTTCCAAGATTTGAAAATCCATTGTGAAATTCTATTACTTCAAATTATATCCCCACCCAACATCTTTTGTCCAGACTGAGATCGCTTTCCTGTTCATTCATCGCACTTATCATACTGAAGGAAAATACAGATTAGAATCACACCACCCACAAAAAAAGCAAAAAAGACCAATCTCATTGCACGCCATAGGGAGACAATCTTGGATTACTGGTCATTGGAAACAAGTATTGATCTATCCGTTAACCCAGATATTTCCTTTATCCTGGACCTGTACACTGGACGGCTTGATTGGAATCATGTGTAGTCTTACTCTGACTAGATAGCACGTAACAAAAATGCTTTTCATTGTATCTCCGTACATGTGACAATAAACAATAATCAACGAGATCATCAATATAACAAAGATAGACACAAAGTGCTGGAGTAACTTAGGCAGCATCTCCGGAGAAAAAGGATGGGTGACGTTTCGGGTCGGGATCCTTCGTCAAGCTTTTTCCCCCAGAGGTATTGCCTGACCTGCTGAGTTACTCCAGCACTTTGTGTCTATCTTCGGTATAAGCCAGCACCTACAGTTCCTATCTATACATTCATCAATATATTAACTGCCTCAAAAGCCAAGCACTTTTCCAGCGTTTACGGCAATTTATCAATTGACAGGAACAGAATAAGCCACTGAGTGACTTAAGCCTCTTCCATCATTCAGAGAACATTGAATATCTTCACTCTATAACAGATTTAACCTGATTTAATGTTTTTCTAACCTGGTTAATCCAAAATCCAATGATTTTAGTTTTACTTTAGAGATACAGCTAGGAAACCCGCTTTTGGCCCACCGAGTCTGCGCCGACCAACAATCACCCGTACACACTAGTTCTATCCTGCACACTCGGGATAATTTACAGGAAGCAAAATAACCGACAAGGCTGTACATCTTTGGTGAGTGGGAGGAAACCGGAGCACCTGGAGAAAATGATCATAGGGAGAACATGAAAACTCCGTACAGACAGCACCCGTAGTCAGGATCAAACCAATGTCTCTAACATTGTAAGGCAGCAACTCTACCGCTGCGCCACGGTACCACCTTCTCAATTAATTTAACATTAATTGAGCCCGGATGCAACACCTTCTGTGGGAAAACATTTTCAGGTCTTTGTCAAAAGGTTTCCAATTCCTCTCCCAAATTGCTTTGGCACTGGAAAATACTCGTAACTTCTCAACTTAATTAATGTCTTTCAAAGTCCAATATAAATTTACCTTAGCCTTCTATATCTCAGTTCATTCAAACCAAGGTCACACAGTTTCTTCTTAATCTAACCAGCAATGATAAGGATGACTGCAATAATTTACAGGAAGGCAGAAGAATTTTGGCGCAAGTTAGCTGGGCTGCAGCAACCTGTTTCTGGATTGTGTCTCTTCACAACGCCAACAAATTTGTAGAAGAGGTAATAACTGGTCAATAAAGTTCAACACAAACACAAAGCCGCACTTTTAACTGGAGGAAAAGAAAAGGAGCTGGGTGGAGTGGAGGATTAAAAATAGTTTGGATTCCGGATACATCAATCCCTGAAATTGGTGCCAGAGGTTAGCAAGGCTATGAGAAAGCAACCTGAGCACTAGAAATGATTTCAAGGGAAATAGAATTGAAAAGTTGGGAAGTTATGCTAATCCTGAATTGAACCTTAATTAAACCATATGGCTGAGTGTTCTGGACACAATATTACATAAAGTAAAGAAAGGCACAAAGTGCTGGAGTCAGGACCCTTCTTCAGACTGATTGTGAGGGAGTAGGGGGGTGGAGGGGTGGGGTGGCACAGGCAAGAAAGTTGGCAAAGAGGAGGGGCAGGTAACAGGCAAGGGGGGGTTTGATAGGCAGATTGTTGGATAAATGCCAGAAATGAAAAGGTGTGAGCCCAAAAGAATAAAGAGTTCCAAATTGTTAAACTCGAGGGTAGAAAACTTACAAATTGTCTAGCCGATGGAAGGAAAGTAGGTAGAAAGTGGAGGGGGAGGGGGGGGGGAGGGAAAGGGAGGATCTTGAGGGGAAAAACAGGAGGTGAAAGGGAGTGTTTGTGGGTTAGTAAGTGTGAACACATCAGAAAAGAATGAAAAGAGTGGATCTACTTAAGAAATAAAGAGTGATGGTTAACCAAGGGCCTTAAAATGACAGAGGGTTATGATATTGGGAAACCTAATGTTTCTACGTTCAGTGTAGATCAAGAATAAAGGCCATCAATACACAAAAATCATTTTTAAAAAATGCATTAAGGAAATGAGCAGGAATCATTTTTATGCAAATATTGGTGAGATACATTTAGATCAGGGGTCAGCAACCAGGGCCCGTAACGCAAAATCATCCGGCCCGCAGGCGGATTTTTTTTCGCCGTAATCTTCCGGTCCGCCGCGCGCCCCGAGCACGGCCAAGCTCTGGCTGTACCGCATCCTGTGCAAAGCCGCCGGCACGGCCACGCACCTTCAGTGAACACATTTAAGAAAGAACTGCAGATGCAGGAAAAATCAAAGGTAGACCAAAATGCTGGAGAAACTCTGCGGGTGAGATATGCAAGGATTGCATGAGGCTGCCTCACCCGCTGAGTTTCTCCAGCATTTTTGTCAACCTTCTGTGAACACATGATTTGATGCCTGCCATCCGGGGCGGGATGGGGGCGGGATCCATGTGTACACGTGATAGATGTGGCCCGCCATCCACTCACAGACATGCATCCCGGCCCCTATGCAGAACAAGGTTGCCGACCCCTGGTGTAATAAGGAGAGGGTGCAAAAATGGGATAATATAGAACGAGTGTGAATGGGTGATCGATGGTCAATGTGGTCTCAGTGGGCCTAAGGGGCTGTTTCCGTACTTTGTTTAGTTTAGTTTAGAGATACAGCGTGGAATAAGGGCTTTCGGTCCACCGAGTCCACGCCAACAAGCGATCGCCTGTACATTTGTTCTATCCTACACACTGGGGACATTTTACAGTATCCAATTAACCTACAAACCTGCACTTTTTGGAGTGAGGGAGGAAACCGGAGCACCCGGAGAAAACCATCCCTGTCAGGGCGAACGTGCAAACTCCGTACAGACAGCACTGGTAATCAGGATCAAACCTGGGTTTCTGGCACTGTGAGGCTGCAGCTCTACCACTGCGCCACTATCTGTAAATTAAACTAATCTAAACCGAGTCATATAGCACAGGAAGAGGCCCTTTGGCCCAACATGCCCACGTATGGATGTTATGTTGATTTACTCTTTTCAGACAGTGGCAGATCACTCCACCCGATGGAGGTTTTGGCAGACACACTTAGCTTGCCTACAAACTCTTTGGAACTTCCTAATCCCATCTAAGCAATTTCACTACAACTCGCAAAATAAAACAAAGACATTGTGATTTGGAGCTGCCCAGAGCCCACAGTGTCAGCGGACAGTCCGGAGCCACTTGGTGGATGTGCATCGTCGCTGCTCAGGCAACGTCTGCTCAAATGTGCTGGGCTAATCAGACAAGACGATCTCTGGCACTGCTGTCACATGCCTGGGCGGTTCGCCAACCAACAGAAATGACTTTTTTAATTTACAAGCAGAATTTTGAACCTTTTCCCCCTTTCTAACCTATCCATTTATTTAGACTTTAGGGATAGAGCGCAGAAACAGGCCCTTCGGCCCACCTAGTCCGCACCGACTAGCGATCACCGCATACACTAGCACCATCCTACACACTCGGGACAATTTACAGAAGCCAATTAATTACCCTACACGCCTGTACTTCTTTGGAATGCGGAGGCAACGGAGAAAACCCACGCAGTCGCAGGGAGAACGTACAAACTCTGTACAGGCAGCACCCGTAGTCAGAAACATAGAAAATAGGTGCAGGAGTAGGCCATTCGGCCCTTCGAGCCTGCACCGCCATTCAATATGATCATGGCTGATCATCCAACTCAGTATCCTGTACCAGCTTTCTCTCCATACCCCCTGATCCCTTTAGCCACAAGGGCCACATCTAACTCCCTCTTAAATATAGCCAATGAACTGGCCTCAACTACATTCTGTGGCAGAGAATTCCAGAGATTCACCACTCTCTGTGTAAAAAATGTTTTTCTTAGGACGGAACCTGGGTCTCCGGCGCTGAGGCAGCAGCTCTACCGCTGCGCCGCCGCTCCGGCTCATGAAATAACAATAATCTCCATGAAAACGCACGGATATGCAGATGCCGGGCAACACAAAATCATATGGTGACTTGAACAGAATAGCTCCTTTGGTCCTTTTCAGCAGACTGCAATGGATAAATTCCAAAAAGACAATCCAGGAGAATCGTACTGCCAAAAATCAATAGCTAACCCCAAGAGACTTCGAATCTGGAAACTAATTTTTGGTTTATATTATTTATAATTAGGATATGGTCAATGCTAGTAAAGCAAGCATTTATTCCTCAACCCATAATTGCCTTCAAGAAGGCCTTGAATGACTGTGATCAAACTGACGAAGACACAAGCAGTAATCCATGGTACGACGGGTCCTGGCTGAAAGTAGCTAATGTTATATTGCTTGAAATAAAGAAAAGAAGCAAGGAATTGCAGGTCGTCCTAACTTCAGTGTGGAAAGTATTGATATCATTTCTGAGGAAGCAGTATTTACAGGTCCACCACTGATTACCCGGCAACTGATGGTCCGGCACCTCCTTTAATCCAGACAAAATCATGAGAGCGTACTTACAATCCCACCCGGAAATCCCCCCAAAAATGTTGGGGCCCATCTCGACCTCATTGGGACTTTTGCACCGATTGGCGGGTCAAATGTACCCCCTGTGGCCGGGGCTCTGGGACTCCAGCCTGGCTGGAGCTGGCAGATCCGTTCACATAGCCGACTTCTGCAGATGGCTTTGTGGGCTGGTGTCTCACACGATCACAGGAAGAACATACAAACTCCACGAGGTCAGGATCAAACACGATACTCTGGCACTGTGAGGCAGCAGCTCTACCAGTCCATTGTGCTGCCCACATCTTCTGTAGCCCTTGAGCAAAGAATTTGAAAACATTCGTTACATTTACAAGACTTTTGGCTGAGCAGATGGATATGCAGGGAATGGAGGGATATGGGTTATGTGCAGGTCGACAAGTGATAGTCAGCACTATACTCAACACAAAAATAGGCCCTTTGGCCCACAATATCTTTGTTCTTTCTGTCATTAACGTTTTCTTGGTTCTTACATAGTCTTTGTAAATTAGTTTTACCAATATTCCAGTCTGTAACCTTTTTGTATGTGGAGGAGAAAACGGTATACACATGATCTAATCAAGGTTCAGTACAAGCTTGAGCCAACTTCACCGATTTGCACTTCTCCAAATTTTAAGAATGCTTGCTTTGACGTCTTTCATGGCCTTATTAATCTGCCGTGTTACTTCGTGATTAGTGAATACGTAATTCTATATCTCCGTGCCATAGACTCACCACCAATTAGTAACTTGACCTTATCCTTCCTACTAATATTTAACATCTCAGCTTTCTGTAAAAAAACAAAGTGCTGCAGCATCTCGGTAGGCCAGGAAGTATTCGTAAAGGAAATGGACAGATGATATCTCAAGTTTGGACCTGCTGAGTTTCCCCAGCACTTGGTCCCATTTTTTTCCCATATCGTTCCCTCTTGATTCTCCTTCCTCATTTGCCCTGCATTTTGAAGCTCATTTCGTCAAAGAGTTTTATGGCAGTGCTGCCTATCTGCCCCCCTTGTCCATGCTGACCAAGTTGGCATACTGAGCCAGTCACATTTGCACATCGTTCTCTGTACCCTTCCTATCTATGTATCTTCCTATCTATGTCCAAATTTCTTTTGAAAGTCATAATTGTATCTGCATCCACATCTCTAGCTATTAACAGCTCTGACAAAAAGTCGTTGAGTAGACATATTAACTATTTTTCACTCACAGATACCACCTGACCGGCTGAGTATTTCCACTGTTTTATTAAAGATTCCCAGTACCTGCAGTATTTTGTCTCTGTCCAGATGAAAATGGTTGTGCATTGTTATCCTATCGTCAATGTCCAATGACAAAGCTCAATTCTATATTTGCACGTTCGTCACTAACACCCGAAATGAATGAATATTAAATGAATGAATATGAATAAATGAATGAATGAATATAACTTTAATTGTCATTCAAATATACACATAGACACAGTGCACATTGAACGAAATTTCGTTGCATTCTCTTCCAAGTAGCAGCAGAATATACCATTTATATCAGGCGATCAGTAAAAATGCTTAGTGTGTCCATAAAAAGTGCTTCATGTGCATAGTTAAAAAAGGAAAGTTTTTTAAAGTGGCAATGTATAAGAGAGTTTTTTGCATCGGTTTGATTGTGAGTTCAATAATCTTATGGCCTGGGGGATGAAACTGTTGCAGAACCTGGTTGTCTGGCCCTTCATGCTGCGGTACCTCCTCCCAGAGTTCAGCAGTGTAAACAGTCCATATTGTGGGTGTGTGGGGGCTCTGGTAATGCCCTTAGCTCTTGACAGACAGCATTTGTAACCAATGTCCATGATGGAGGGAAGAGAAGTCCCAATGATTTTTTCCGCTGTCCTCACCACTCTCTGAAGGCACTTCCAGTCCGCAGCTGTACAGCCGCCGCACCACATAGAGATGCAGCTGGTCATGACTGATTCAATGGTGCTTCTGTGGAATGTGGTGAGGATGGGAGGGTGGAGGTGTGATCTTCTCATCCTGCGGAGGAAGTACAAACGCTGCTGTGCCCGTTTTACCAGAGATGTGATGTTAGTAGTCCAAGTTAAGGTATCCGTTATATGCACACCCAGGAACTTGATGCTTTTCACCTGCTCCACTGCTAAGTTGTTGATGCACAGCAGAGTGTGACTGGGCTGATTTTTCTTTCTGAAGTCGACGACAATCTCCTTGGTTTTGTCCACATTTAGGAGAAGGTTGTTCCTGCTGCACCAGCTCACCAGCTGCTCCACCTCCTCTCTGTATGCCTGGTCGTCGTTGTTGCGGATGAGGCCCACTACTGTTGTGTCATCCGCGTATTTGATGATATGGTTAGTAGTGGACTTGGCGACACAGTCATGTGTCATCAATGTGAAGAGCAGCGGACTCAGGACACAGCCCTGAGGGGAGCCGGTGCTCAGTGTGATAACCGAGGAGGTGTTCTTCCCCACCCGCACAGACTGGGGTCTTTCAGAAAGGAAATCCAGGATCCAGTTGCATAGTGTGGTATTGAATCCTAGGGGTGCCAGTTTGCTCACCAGATGCTGGGGGATTATCGTATTGAATGCTGAGCTGAAGTCAACAAACAGCATCCGCACGTTGGTGTTCTTCTCCTCCAGGTGTTGTAGGCTCAGGTGGACTGCAGAGGAGATAGCATCCTCTGTGGAGCGGTTCGGGCGATAAGCAAACTGGAACGGGTCAAAACTGGGGGGTAGTTTAGAGACCATGTGCTGCTTAATAAGCCTCTCAAAGCACTTCATTATTATTGGTGTGAGTGCTACGGGGCGGTAATCATTCAGGCAGGTTATTGTAGACTTTTTGGGAACTGGTATGATGGTGGCTGTCTTGAAACATGATGGAAGAATGGCCTGGTTCAGGGAGGTGTTAAAAATGTCTGTCAGAACCAGGGCCAGCTGGTCGGCACATCCCCTAAGCAGACGCCCCGGTATGTTATCTGGTCCGGCTGCCTTTCGCTTGTCAATGCCCTCCAGGATTCTGCGGACTTCAGCAGTTTCAAAAGACAGTGTCTGTTCTCCTGGTTGAGGCTCTAATTTCCTCACTATAGTGGTGTTCAGTGCCTCAAACCTGCCGAAATAATTATTGAGTTCATTGAGAAAGTCTGTGTCATCCTTACAAGACATCTGAGGGGCCTTGTAGTTTGTTATGGCCCGGATGCCTTCCCACATGTTCCTGGTGTTGGTATCATCCTGGAAGAAACCCTGGAATTTCTGTCCGTGGGCGCGCTTTGCTTTCCTTATTTCACGGTTAAGGTTGGCTCTCGCTGTTCTCAGAGCCCCCAAATCACCAGATTTAAAAGCCGCATTCCGTGCTTTCAGCATGGCACGCACCTCTGCAGTAATCCAAGGTTTGTGGTTGGCCCGGGTTATGATGTTCCTGATGACAGTGACGTCCTCCATGCACTTCTGTATGTATCCCGACACAGACATGGCATACTCATCCACATTGATGTTTTGGTTGTAAGTGGCTGCTGTCTTGAACATGTCCCAGTCCGTGCACTCAAAGCAGTCCTGGAGTGCTTCTATAGCTCCCTCAGACCAGACTCTAACCTGCTTCACAGTGGGTTTCTCTCTGATCAGCAGGGGCTTATAGGCTGGGATGAGCATTACAGAGAGGTGGTCAGAGGAGCCGAGGTGAGGCCGGGGTGCTGCTCTAAAAGCCTGCTTGATGTTACTGTAGACCCGGTCCAGCGTATTCTCTCCACGTGTAGCAAAGTCCACATATTGATGAAAATGAGGGAGGACAGTCTTCATGTTGGCCTGGTTAAAGTCCCCAGCAACAATGACAGCGCCCTCTGGATGATTTCTTTGCAACTCACTGATGGAACGGTAGAGAATACGCAGAGCCTCCTTAGTGCTGGCCGCGGGGGGGGGGATGTATACAGCAGTAATGCTAACCACAGTAAACTCCCGAGGCAGATAGAATGGCCTGCATTTCACAGTCAAAAACTCTATGTCCGGAGAGCAGTGGCTGGAAACAGCGGTGGCATTATTACACCAGCTGTTGTTTGTGTAGATGCACACACCCCCACCCCGGGATTTACCAGTCAAAACAGTGTCCCTGTCGAGCCGGAATGTTGTTAGCCCCCCTAAGCTAACAGCCGCATCAGGTACAGATGAGTTTAGCCATGTCCCTGCAGCAATCTCTCGCCTCCCTTTTTGTTGAGAGATCCAGATGTAAATAATCCATTTTATTTTCCAGAGAGCGGACATTCGACAGGAGAACGGATGGGAGCGGTGTCCTCCACGGGTTAGCCTTTAGCCTCGCCGTTAGCCCACCTCGACAGCCCCGCTTCTGTCTTCTGTAGCGCCGCCTCCGTATCCTTCTGTAGCGCCGCCTTCGCGTCCTTCTATAGCGGCCAGTGTTTGTGAATGTCTCCGCGGCTCTGCAGGCCGCTGAGTCCTCCCTACGCAGCAGTCCGAGACAGTGCAGGCGTTCCTCAAGTTCCTCAAGTTCAACGTCCACGTAGTCTCTACTGCTCAACTGTTGTAATTCCAGTAATGACCCATGATCGTACGTTAACTTGCACCCTGCCCGCTGCAAGTTATGAAGCCGGATTGTAGAAAATTTGTCGCTATCGCTATCGAGAGTCAAAGCTCGATAGCGATAGCGACAAAAAGAAACTGAAAACTACCCAATTGCCACAAACTCAACTGGAAAGGAAACTAATTTCCGCCCAATGCGGCCAAAGTATGACTCTTGCTAAAGTAGGCCTAAATCTCCATTCAACTGTACATGTTACTCAAGATTATCTACCTTGGAAAGCAACATGCAATTCCAACATCAACCATTTCAGTGGAACAGGTGACACCACAAGGAACAACAGAACATTTAAACAGTAATGCAAAACATGGACGTCCATGTCCTAATGCATTTAATTCAGTTTTGGTTTCGATACAGCATGGCCCACCAAATCCACGCACCCGTTCACACGAGTTCTATACTATCCCACTTTTGCATCCACTAATTTACAGAGGGCCAAATAACCTACAAACCTGCACGTCACAGGGAGAACACGCAACATTCTTCACTCATGATCTAATGGAGTGCTAGGAATAAGGGGAAGTCATTAATGCTCAGAGCTTGTTCTGTTTAACGGGAACATATCTAATCTAGTTCAGCTATCTTAATTTGTACCTTACTTCATTGAAGTTTCAAATCAACTGAATTCATCATTTTGGGAAAGATTTCAGATATTGATTACACTGTCCAAAAAGTGTGGCCTCTTCATCAAGCTCCAATTCTAGCTCTAATTTTAATGTTATAGCATCCTGTTATAAATCTATAATGCTATAGATTTTCTCCACTATGAGCTTCTCCATGTCCAGAATATCAAATCATTAAATACTTCAATTAGATTTCCCATTGCTGGCTCTTCTGGTCCTGTGTATTGTTTTCATTGGAGGAGTTCCATTCCGACAGTCTCTTGCTTGAACCTAACTGACCATTAAAGGTAGTCAGACCACAACATAAGAAAAACAAGTAGGAATGGACCTTATGAATCTTCAAACATTTGCAGCAATTCCACGGCAGCTCAGTTTTCTGTCTGAAGAACGCATTTGATGATTAAAAGCAAACACAGCCCCCTAGGGTGGGAAATTCCAAACGTGACACTGGTCGCCCTTGAAATTTATCTTCACCTCCATCACTGATATTGCTCAGATCTTCAGAGTACAAAGAGCAGGAAGTTGTTAATTCGAAACATAAGAGAGACTGGAGATGCAAGAATCTGGAGCAGCATACAATCTGCTGGAGAAACCCAGCAAGTTAGAAATCATCCAACACAGTATCCAAGATGGCGCCCAAGCCAGGAGGTTCTGTGTGTTGGTCACAGAAGTGGATCTACATTCACGCATTACTATCGCTTTACTCTTTTAAATCTACACAGAAGGCTGTGGAGGCCCTCAATGGATATTTTTAAGGCAGAGATTGATAGATTCTTGATTAGTATGGGCATCAGGGGTTATGGGAATAGCACATAACAAGAAAGACTGGAGTTGAGAGGGAAAGATAGATCAGCCATGATTGAACGGCGGAGTAGACTCGATGGGCCAAATGGTCTAATTCTGCTCCTATAACTTGTGAACTTAACACTGGATGGCTCAACTGTGTTGTCATTCCGCCGACTGGTTAGCACGCAACAAAAGCTTTTCACTGTACCTCGGCACATGTGACAATAAACTAAACTATCGGGAGGGATAGGTGGAAGGGAATTGTTAAAGTTTCAGGATCAATTGAGAGGGGAGATGTCTGGGGAAAATCCACGCAGTCACAGGGAGAAGGTAAAACTTCAATACAGGCAGCACCCGTAGTAGGATCGAACCTGGATTTCTGGCACCATAAGGCAGCAACTCTACCACTGGCCACTGTGCTGCCCAGGTAAAATGTTGATGGAACCAGAAGGAATAAGGGACTGAAAATAGCTGATGGGGGGCTTAAGGGGGGGGCATGCGTGGCAATGGGGACAAAACTGGGAGAACCGGAGATAGATATTGAGATATTGGGGGGAGTGGATAGTGTTGTTAATTATATCTTTCTGGAATTAAATACATTCATTCGGCCAAGTTAGCAGCAGTATCCCATTTTAGGATTGTAACTTCATTTACTGCTTCAAAAGTGGACAACATAACCTGAAGTTAAACCAAATCACACACTTCATCTGGACCATCGACAGGAGGGACGCATTCTTTCAGTGCCACAAGATCCATGTGAACACATCTGTACCAGTTACATCGTGGGCGAGACTGCAAACCACTAACTAAGAGCGAATGTGTAAACATCCCTTTTGCCAAAACTCTGAAAACTACACGTCATTCCCAGCAAAGTTAATTAGAAACAAGAAACCCAGCCAATTCAGGGTCAGGCCAAACCGTTGCTTTTTCCAAACTGTTATGACATTATTTATTTTATTTTGCTTGAAGTCTTGCTGGTTGCGGTTTGGTGTTTTATTCATTTTGAAAACTGGGAACCTCTGACAAAAGGCTAAGTTCGTAAGGGAAACTAACATTTACAAAGCAGGATTCTGGATTTTGAAGAAATTGTGGCAAAGGCAGCAAAGTTGAGTTTAGTTTATTGTCACGTGTACCGAGGTACAGTGAAAAGCTTTTGTTGTGTGCCAACCTGTAAGCGGAAAGGCTATACATGATTACAAGCGAGCCATCCAGTGTACAGATGGGTCGGGTACTTTTCGGCTGCGCCGTATCGGCACCGCCATTTCGGCGCTGCCATTCCGGCGCCTCCCTTTGGAGTTCTAAATCTTTGGGATTCTGTACCCTGTACATATTTGGGATGTGGGAGGAAACCGGAGCACCAGAAAACCCACAAGGTCACCGGGAGAACATACAAACTCCGTATAGACAGCACCCATAGTCGGGATTCTCCGGGTGCTCTGGTTTCCTCCAACACTCCAAAGACATACAGGCTTGTAGATTAATTGGCTTCAGTAAAAAATGTAGGACACAAAACGCTGCATTAACTCAATGGATCAGGCAGCATCTCTGGAGATTTCACAGCATTTCTCCAGATAATCTGCCTGATCTGCTGAGTTACTCCAGCACTTTGTGACCTTTATATCCACATCCTAACCCAAGTTATTTTGTCTATCACCAGACTTTGTTCCTTCAGTCTTCAGTCTGAAGAAGGGTACCGACCCGTCATCCATCTTTGTTCTCCAGAGATGCTGCCTGACCCGTTGAGTTACTCCAGCACTCTGTGGCTGTTATGTCCACGTCCTAACCTTAGTTCTTTTCTCTATCAGACTTTGCTCCTTCGGTCTTCAGTCTGAAGAAGGGTCCCAAATCGAAACGTCACATCCATTCCCTCCACAGGTGCTGCCTGGCCCACTGAGTTCCTCCAGCACTTTTTAAAACTTTTTTTTTACATGCAAGACTTGGCACTCTGGGTCACGGAGTTTCTCCCTCTCTGCTCTATCGCCCTTCACGTCATTTAAACACTTTGACTAAATCTTGCCATCGCCTTCCGTGTTCAGCTTCTCCGAAACGGCGGCGCCGAAACAGCGGTGCCTAAACGGAGGCGCCGAAACAGCGGCGCCGAAACAGCAGTGCCAAAACGGCGGCGCCGAAACAGCGGTGCCAAAACGGCGGCGTCAAATGGTACAATTCCGGTACAGATACATTATGAAGGGAATAACATTTATTTAGTGGAAGATAAAGCCCAGTTAAGTCTGATTAAATATAGTCCGAGGGTCTCCAGTGGGGTAGATCATAGTTCTGGACTGCTTTAGTTGGTGTTAGAATGGTTCAGTTGCCTGATGTCCCTGAATCTGAAGGTGTGCATTTTCACACTTCTGTACCTCATGCTTGATAGGAGAGGAAATGACCAGGATGCGACTCGTCCTTGAAGTTGCGACAATGGCAGGAAAGTAACAACTCTAATTTCAACAGAGCACATTAATACAAACACCGCTGACACAATCAACAACAATCTGATTTCAGTGATGGTGGTCGAAGAATAAACACTTCCCAGGGTACAGGATACAATTGACCCCTGCGCATTTTAAAAATAGTTCTGAGGGATCTCTATGTCCGTTTAAATGGACAGATATGGCCTCAGTTTAAATGTCTCATTGAAGTTTAACCCATCATGGAGAAGCTTTAAGAAACAATGAATAGCTGCTCAGAGAAGGCCTGAAGTTGTTAAAGAGCCAGCAGGGACTTGCTCTTGGAAATAGTGCTTGATTGATTAGATTTAACTTCTCCTGAAGTAATAAAGATACCTAAAAGAATGCAACAGGTATTGTCTATGTGGATTTGCTAAAGGTGCTTCATAAAAAGTCCCACAACAGGCTCATGGAAAAGGAATTGGCTTAAAGGCAGAAAGCAATGGCAAACCAGAAGAACAAGCAACTGCAGATGCTGGTTTATATCAAAGAAAGACAAAAATGCTGGAGTAACTCAGCAGGTTGGGCAGCATTTCTGGAGAACATTGATAGGTGCCGATTCATGTTGGGACTCTTCTTCAGACTCTGAATTGATAACTGGAAAAGGATCCCAACCCAAAACATCACCCATCCCATGTTCTCCGGAGATGCTGCCCCCAACCTGCTGAGTTACTTCAGCACTTTGTGCCTTTTTTTTTAAAGCAGTGGCAAAAATCTGTTCTTCCATGTTGACATTTGGTAGACAGAACTCTTGGTTATTTTTGCACACATTATTAATTTAGATATAATTATAGTGTGAAATTTCCTAATTTGAAGATAACAAGATGTATGGTGAACAGCGATGAGGGACTACAAGACAGAAATGTTCGACAGAGAGGTGACAAGTAAAATTTGATATAGCATGAAGAGATGCATTTAGGTGTTAGTTTATTATTGTCACGTGTACTGAGATTCAGATTCAGATTCAACTTTATTGTCATTGTGCAGTGTACAGTACAGAGACGAAATGCAGTTAGCATCTCCCTAGAAGAGCGACATAAATATGAGCAGTAAATAAATACATCTAATAAATCCTGGTGGGAGGAGTGTCCAGGGGGGGGGGGGTGATTGGTAGTCACCGATGTACAGTGTTGAGTAGTGTAACAGCCGCAGGGAAGAAGCTGTTCCTGGACTTGCTGGTCCGGCAACGGAGAGACCTGTAGCGCTTCCCGGATGGTAGGAGGGTAAACAGTCTGTGGTTGGGGTGAGAGCAGTCATTGGCGATGCTGAGCGCCCTTCGCAGACAACGCTTGCTTTGGACAGACTCCATGGTGGGGAGTGAGGAACCGGTGATGCGTTGGGCAATTTTCACCACCCTCTGCAGTGCTTTCCGGTCGGAGACAGAGCAGTTGCCATACCATACTGTAATGCAGTTGGTAAGGATGCTCTCGATGGTGCAGCGGTAGAAGTTCACCATAATCTGAGGAGACAGATGGACCTTCTTTAGTCTCCTCAGGAAGAAGAGACGCTGGTGAGCCTTCTTGACCAGAGTTGAGGTATTGTGGGTCCAAGAGAGGTCATCGGAGATGTTGACCCCCAGGAACCTGAATCTGGATACACGTTCCACCTCCGTCCCGTTAATGTGGATGGGGGTGTGCGTGCCGCCCCTAGACTTCCTGAAGTCTACAATGAGCTCCTTGGTCTTCTTGGAGTTAAGGGCCAGGTTGTTGTCAGCGCACCATGCTGCTAGGAGCTGGACCTCCTCCCTATAGGCCGACTCATCGTTGTTGCTGATGAGGCCAATCACCGTTGTATCATCTGCATACTTGATGATGGTGTTAGTACCATGTACAGGTGTGCAGTCGTAGGAGAAGAGGGAGTAGAGGAGGGGGCCCAGCACACAGCCCTGTTCAGGGTGAGGGTTGAAGAGGTGTGCTTGTCTAACCTAACAGACTGGGGTCTGTTGGTTAGAAAGTCCAGTATCCAGTTGCAGAGGGAGGGGTCGATGCCCAGGTCACCGAGTTTGGTGATCAGTTTAGAGGGTATGATGGTGTTGAATGCTGAGCTGTAATCGATGAACAGCATTCTAACGTAAGTGTCTCTGTTGTCGAGGTGGGAGAGGGCGGAGTGAAGTGCCGTTGAGATGGCATCCTCCGTACTCCTGTTCTTGCGGTAGGCAAACTGATAGGGATCCAATGTGGGGGGTAGGCAGCCTTTGAGGTGCGCCAGGACCAGCCTCTCAAAGCACTTGGCGATGATGGGAGTAAGTGTAACTGGGCAGAAGTCGTTGAGGCTTGCCGCAGTGGAGTGTTTGGTTTGGAGGTACAGTTTTGCGTGCTATCCAGACAAATTATATTGTACATGAGTATTTAATCAAGGTAATCAGGTAGTGCAAAGAGAAAAATACCAGAATGCAGAATATAGTGCTACAGCGTTACAGCTGCACAGAAAGTGCAGATAAAAAAAGCGCAAGGTACTAAACGAGGTAGATTGGGAGATGGGGACGACACCCTTAGTTGAGAGGTCCGTCCATTCAGTTGCCTAATATCAGCAGGGAAGAAGCTATTCCTGAATTTGATTGTAGCTTCTGGCTGACATAAGAGGGGAGAAGAGGGAATAACCGATGTGTAAGTGGCCCTCGATTACATTGGCTTCCATTTTATCAAAACCCTTCTTCAACAAAGAAAAAACAAATTGCAAGGGGAGCTCAGCTAGACAGTGGAGAAAAGGACGACGAAGTTTCAGGATGGAACCCTTCTTCAACAAAAAAACAAAGTTCTGGTGGAACTCAGCAGAAGCAAAAAAACAAACAAACAAAATGCCTGAAGAATGGTCCCCCCACCCAAAATGTTGTCTCTCCAACCGTCAACAGATACTGGCTAACCCGCCATGTTCCTCCAGCACTTTGTTTTGGGCTTAAGATTCTAACATCTGTCGGTACAGTGTTGCAGCAGGTAGAGCTGTTGCCTCTCAGAACCGGATTTGATCCTGACCTCTCTGGGTGCTCCCATTTCCTCCCACATCACAAAGACGTGAGGGTTTGAAGGTTCAACTGGCCTCTGTAAAATTACCCCTAATGTGCAGGGAATGGATGAGAAAGTGGGATAACATAGAACTAATATGAACAGGTGATCGATGGTCGGCATGGACTCGGTGGGCTGAAGGGCCCGTTTCCATGCTGTATCTATAAATTGAGCTAATCTGCAGTTAAGAACAAAGTGCTGGGCTAACTCAGTGGGTCAGGATGCATCACTGGAGAAAAAGGACGGGTGATGTTTTGGGTCTCCATTGTTGACTAGCACATCTGAGTGGCAGCACGACGGTAGTGTTGTTGCCTCACAGCGCCAGAGACCCGGGGTCGATACTGACTACTGGTCCTGTTTGTACGGAGTTTGCACGTTCTCCCCGTGACCTGTGTGGGATTTCTCCAGGTGCTCCGGTTTCCTTCCACACCCCAAGACATTAAGGTTTGCAGGCTAATTGGCTTGGTAAAATTGTAAATTGTCATGTTAGTGTGCGGGGATCGCTGGTCAGCACAGACTCGGTGGGTCGAAGGGCGCTGTATCTCTAAACTAAACCTTTGCTCGCCAACAATGGACCTACCAGGCAACACACAGCCCAAGATTTTTTCTCACCTCCAGCTCTTCACCTCCCCTTTCCCACCCCATCCCACCCCCTCCCATTCCTTACTTTTAGTCTGAAAAAGGGTCCCGGCCCAAAACGTCACCAATCCTTATGGTCTTATGGAATATTGTGGCATGTTTAATGCTTTTCCTTGACCGACTCTCCAACACATTTCAAAAATAACCTCTCCCACCCACCCACCCAGTCTGAAGAAGGGTCTCAACCTGAAACATCACCTATTCCTTTTCTCCAGAGATGCTGCCTGACCTGCCGAGTTACTCCAACACTTTGTGTCTATCTTTGTTTCTCCATTTAATCTGTAGTTAGTCTCTCCAAATGTTTACCTGCCTCTAGAACATTTTCATAGCACTTTTAAGCATAAGGAAACATCCCAAGTCCCTTCACAAAGGCAGTATTAAACAAAATTGTGACTGAGCTACATTAGTTGACAAAGCTCAAAGAGTAAAGGGCCTGTCCCACTTAGGCGATTTTTTAGGCGACTGTCATAGTCGTAGCAGGTCGCCGAAAAACCGGCCACTGGACCCCCTACGACAATGTCTACGACAAGCTACCACTTAGTCGACGTCAAGCTACGGCAAGCTACTGACAACTGGCGACCCATTAGGACGTCCACCTCCGACCACAGCTACAACAACCTACGACCACACAGGCGAAAACCTACGACAAGCTATGACTCTGTCGCCGACAACTGAAGACAAATCAGTCGCTCGGACCTGTCGCCGGTTGACGTAGGTTGTCGCCAATGGAATTCACCGAAGTCAGCACCGGCGACAACCTACGTCACCTGGCGATGCTCTACGACAGCACCTACGTCAGGAGAAGTCAAGCTACGCTCATTGGCATCAACCCGCTGTCGCCGACTTGGCGTATGCCGAACATTTTTGAACATGTTGATAATCCAGCGGTGACCAGAAAGACGTTACGACTCTTTGGGCGACTGAGGAGACTACTCACGACCATACATGTGACACCCCGGCGACCATGTGGCGACAGCCTAGTCGCCTGTAGTCGCCTAAAAAAAGTAGTGGAACAGACCCGTAACAATTTAATGCCTTTAAGGAAAGAGGCTGTGAAGCCCAGGGAAGGAACTCCAGACTTTGGGCTGAGGCAACCGAAGACACAGTGGAGCACAGGAAATCTGAAGCACAAGTAGTCAGGACTGGAGGAGATCCAAGGCTTCAGAGTCAAAGGAGTGGTGTGCAAGTCAGAGAACGTTGTGGTCAAACAATGTGTGAGAAAGAACTGCAGGTGCTGGATAAAATCGAAGGTAGGCACAAAATGCTGGAGTAACTCAGCGGGTGAGGAAGCATCACCCATTCCAAGGAATGGGTGATGTTTCAAAATGTCACCCATTCCTTCTCTCCATAGATGCTGTCTCACCCGCTGAGTTACTCCAGCATTTTGTGGTGAAACGATGCTGTTTGACCAACTCGACTCTACGTCAGACCACAATATGTGGACTATCCACCGACAAACGCCAAGAAACACCCCGGTCTCGGAGACCGAACAGAGCTGCGAGACTAAACCTCACACACATCAAGGATCCAAGCTGCACGTCAAAACTCGGGACAAACTCTGGCTTTTTATAGTTTGCCCGGAAAGCATCCGGCTGGCCAGATTCCAGAGGTGCATTCTATTTATGGGAATGCAAAAAAGTATTGCTGGAATGTACTTTTAATTTAAACTGTGAGAGAGGACAAAGGCTCAGACGAGTACATGATAAACTATGACATCAGTCCTAAATTTATTTTCAACACCAAGACAAACGACACTTGTCATGGACCTCAGCAGGTACAAATTCAATAAACATTTGGACAAGTTAATGGGGGGGGAAATACGTTGATTATCATGGAGGACAAAATCAGTTTCTACACTTGTAATTATCTTATGAAAGGTAGATGGTTTCATCAGAACTTTTGATATTGCAGCACTTTCATCTATTATCATAGAACATAGGTGCAGTAGGTTGCAGATTGCAATAGGTATAAAGCCAATTTACAAAGACTAAATTCAAACCAGGAGAATGTAAATGCCACGAAGAACATAGCACGTACAGTACAGCACAAGAACAGCCCCTTTTAGCCCACAGAGTCTGTGCCAAACATGATGCCAAGGCCAACTCTTATCTGTCCGCACATAATTCATATCCATGTGACTATCCAAAAGTCTCTTTGTGCCTATCCATGAAGTCAAGGCCAAAGAAGTATCTGTGTCTCAGCTCTGGGGATCATTCAGACAGGCAACCCTATTATGACCAGTTGAACTATCACCACAATACATGCCAAAGCAAAGAAACACAATTTGGCAGAAAGACTCAAGATGAAGAACATCCAAGACATGGCCACTTGAATTGGTCGCTTGCTGGAGCCAAGGTCAAAGCATACTAATGGGCCTGTCCCACTTAGGTGACTGCAGGAGACTATACAGTCGCCACCAGGTCACCACATGTTCGAGGGTGGTTGCCGGGGAGTCGCCTTCATGGTCGTGAGGAGTTCCCACATTCTGGTAAGTAGTCGCGGCCTCATTATGGTCGCCGTGAATTTTTCAACATGTTGAAAAATTAGCGGCAACTAGAATGAAGCCGCCATGTAGAATAGCGAGAATTCTCGAGCCGTAGGTGGGTCGCAAGGAGGTCCTAGTGGGTTGCCAGGAGGTCGAAGGTTCTCTTAGGTTCTCGTAGGTTGCAGCCAGTGCTGACTGGTGAATTTCATTGGCTCACTGGGGGAAAGAAACGTAGGCAGCAGTTTTCAGAACCAAGGATAACTGACCGATAATGTTAAATGTCCGCCGAACTTCACAGCTGCGTATCTCTGGCTTATGAAAAAGCTGTGTGGCTTCTTAAAAGTTGTCTCCAATCTCCCCCCCCCACACGTATGTGCGTGTGCATGTGCGTGTGCGTGTTTTTTGTCGGTTTTTCAAGCGACTGCTGGCAACTTGACACCCGCCGGCAGTCCGCTGAAAAATCGCCTAAGTGGGAAAGGCCCATAAGTACCATGTGACTGGCACCCACAGGAAAAACCTTCATTCTTCACACACGAATAAAGGTCCCAGCCCAAATGTCAAATATCCATGTTCTCCAGGCATCTTGCCAAACCCGCTGAGTTAGTCCACCATCTTGTGTCCTTGGTAAACCAGCATCTGCAGTTCCTTCTTTCTACATTCTCCCTTTGCCAAACTTGGGCACCATAACTATTAATCAAGTTTTCAAGTCCAGCCATCAATTCAATTCAATTCAATTCAATTTTATTTGTCTTTTGGACAAATTTGTCATTTGGACCCCTTGAGGTCCAAACGAAATGTCGTTTCTGCAGCCATACAATACAAAACGAAGAAGACCCGAGACACAACACAATTTACACATACATCCATCACAACGCTGTGATGGAAGGCAAAAAAAACGTATCTCTCCACTGCACTCCCCCCCCCCCCCCCCCGATGTCAGAGTCAAAGTCAAAGCCCCCGGCGGGCGATGGTGATTGTCCCGCAGCCATTAAAGCCACGCCGGGTGATGCAAGGTCGCGCACCGGGTCTTGGTGTTAGAGCCCCGGCGCGCGCCCGCAAAGTTCAGTGGCCATTCCAAGCCGCGCGGGTGGATAAAGCCCCGCTCCAGGTGCTCTTCAACCCCGCAACTCAGGCGGGAGAAGTCGCCGCTGCGGAAGCCCCGAAAAGCGGTCTCCCACCAGGGGACCCGCGGGCTTACGGTGTTGCCGTCCGCCAGACCCGCGGTTGTAGCCTCCGAATCTCCGGCGGTCGGGTCGCAGCAGCGCTCCACCACAGCTCCACCCGCTCCGGACTCGGCCAGCCCCGTGACGGTGAGTAGTCCGCAGCTCCACAACTGGAGCCCCAGGTCGCTCCTGCTGGAGGCCGCTCCACGTTGCCCAGCCCCAACGACAACGGAGACCCGACAAAGAAAAGGTCGGGTCTCCCGTGCAGGGGAAAGATTTCAAAGTTTCCCCCCCCCACCCCACCCCCACCCCCCCCCCCCACACACATACCCCGACAAAAAAATAATAAAAACTACACAAAAACGAGACAAAAATAATAAAAAGACAGACGGACTGCAGAGGCCGCTGCTGACGAGAGTCGCGCCGCCCATCGAGTTGTGTTTAAATTCCACAGATACAACAGTGGGATGGGATCTCCGGCCTGTGGGAAATTAGGCTGGCAATTTAACTTCTGCACAAAATAAGAGCAGTAGGACTGAGGGGAGATAACATGGACTTAAAAAAATGTTAGAATTGGCCCTATTTTTTTTTTTTAAATGTGTTACTAGTGGAATTGATAAAGTAGAACCAACAGATGTGATGTATTTGGACATTTAGAAAACATTTGATAAGGTCCCATACCTATCAAAAAGTCTCTTTAACAAAATTGGAGTACAATTAATAGCGGTTACAAAACCTACCATCAGTGGCGCTCCAGATCTGCCTGCTGCCTGTGCGTGAGATTCCGGAGGCTCTGGAGGGGGCGGGATAAAAATGCAGGTTTTGTATTGGTTGTCGGAGAGGGATTTCTTCGGGCTGCTAGCTGATGAAGAAAAATCGTTCGCACTTCCATTCCCGTTTTTTTTTTTTTTTTTAATTTGCTGGACGATTGCATTGCTGGATTGAAGTTAAACGCGACTTCTAACGCCTTCAACATCATGGATCGCAATTGCAGGACAAAACAAAAGGTATGTCGTTTATTTAACATATTATCTTGCTTTTTGGTGTGGCTTCATTTTAATCTTATGATGCGAAAAATGTTATTTAGGCCCCCATACGAATCGGCCATTTCTTGCCTGCCGATATCGGGGCTTAAATCATGGCAGCGGCCACATTCCAATCGATCACAATCCAGACACATCCACTCTCAAGATAATCAAATTCATTATTTTTTTGCACAATCATGTCATAAGAACATCTAAATCATCTATATTTTGTGTTATTGTCTATCTAAGATCAATATTTTCATACTAAATATCCACAGTACAGTTTTAGATGTATTGTGCAAAAAATAATGATTTTGATTATCTTGAGTGGATGTTTCTGGATTAATTTATGAGAATTAAACATTAAATTCCTTCCATTTGGCATATAAATTCATGACAACGTGAGATTTAAAAATCATGTTATATTGTGAATTCTTGTGTGAATGGGATCAGTTTGTTACTTGTTATTTGGATACTTAGGCTATATAAATTTTTTAGCCTTTTCTTAAGAAATGGATAGATGTTTAGATCTAGTAATTGAATTTGATTAAACTGATGAATATGAATTTTTTGTTGGGTATTTACTATTTGTTTTAGCGTTTAACTTTATCATTTCTACCTTTTTGTCTAAAACTGCAAATAATAACTTGTTTTTGTTAATACTGTTCAGTGGTTTTTTTTCCCTTTACATTTTAAACAGATGTCTCCTAAGAAGAAATGCAAAATTGTCAATCCAAATGCCCAGCAAAAGAGTCTGATTTAGACAGCATTCGCAGAGATTATCTGAATTTGGACTACTCCATATGTGATGATCGACAGGGCATTCTTAATGGGAAAGTAGTGGGCAGAAAGGCATGTCATGCGTGGTTTGAAGAGCAAAAACTTGTAGTTTACAATGCCAAAATTGAAAAGTTGAGGAAAAACAAGATGTGTTAGAGTTGCTTATTGGTTACAATCTGAGGAGTATGATGATGCTACTGATTATGATATGCCAATGTACCAGCTAGCAACTGATCGTCTCCATAAAGACTTGGTCTATTGCTAGAAATTGTAATTTATTTACCTATCTGTTACGGACTTACAGCATATAATACAATAATATTAAAGTTCTGATCTTGAGAAAATCACATTTTTTGAATTTTCAAGGCAGTCTCGGTGGTTATTACTTTTTCCGTCACAACGGTCAATTTTGTAATTAGCTACAATTAGGTAACTAACTAATGATATGCTTTAATTTCAGGTCATCCAAGTAAGATTGTTTCATATTTGTTTCAGAATGCTTCAATCTATAATAACTGAACATTTCATTCAGTTCTCTTAATCTTTAAGAAAGTTATGGGCTTTTGACTTTCCTCGATCACAGCTGTTGTGTTAAGTCAATGGAAAAGCAATAGGGAACAAGAAGCGAATTTCCAAGTATGAAAATGACCATAACTTTTTTAATACTGAAGATATGAAAGTGAATTACGTATCAAATTAAACTTCTTTTTATGCTTTATCTGATGGGATAAATTACAGGTTTGATTTTTTTAATCTCAAATTGTTTTAACATTCCTACAATTAATTGGAGGAAACATGAGAATTTCTTATCAGTAAGAAAACAAAGTGCAAATAAACAGGCTGTTATCAGGCTGTAAGTGGTATAATATCATAACCATCAGTGTTTGTGCCCCGAATTTGTACAAGTGATATCAATCATTTAGCCAGGCAAAACCGTCACTCAGGGGATTCCAGAGTAACAAGTGGCCTAACTTTGCACAACCGCTACCATACATTTTTAAAGCATTCTTGAAGTTAGTAATAATAAGGAAATATTTCACAGTAATCTTTAATGTCTGGATACAGTATTTACTCCATTGGTTACGTCAGTGCAGACACATGATTGACCTTCCTGAGGGTGAATCTGCAGAATGAAACTGGTCCGAATGTCCCTGGCCACTTCCCCGGGACCTCTGTGGATCCGCTGACAGAGATATACACGGACATCTTTTATCTCCCATTACACCATTCTGAGGTTCCCACCTGTTTTCAAGATTGCAAATTGGAGGAACAGCGCCTCATATTTTGCTTGGGCAGCTTACACCCCAGCAGTATGAACATTGACTTCTCTAACTTCAAGTAACCCTTGCTTTCTCTCTCTCCCCATCCCTCCCCCTTTCCAGTTCTCCAATCAGTCTTACTGTCTCTGACATTTTATCTGTTTGCTTTGTTGTTACCTTCTCCCAGCTAACAATGATCTATTCTACTTTTTCCATGATCTCCATTCCCTTTGCCCTGTGTTCACACCATCACACTTCCTTATCTATCTATCTCTCTCCCCCCTGATGTCAATCTGAAGGTCTCGACCTGAAACGTCACCCATTCCTTCTCTTCAGAGATGCTGCCAGTCTCGCTGAGTTACTCCAGGATTTTGCGTCTATCAAGAAGACTATTAACGTCCCGGTGCCAAAGAAAAGTAAGGCAGTGTGCCATAATGACTGCTGTCTTGTGGCGACATGGGTTACTATAGAAAACAAAAATTTTCGACAAGGAGAACGACACAAAATGCTGGAGTAACTCGGGACAGGCAGCATCTCTGGAGAGAAGGAATAGGTTAGATTTCGGGGTGAAGACCCTTCTTCAGACCAAGAGTCAGGGAGAGGGAGGCATAATGGAAGATTAATCTGTGAAAACACAGATCATTTGAAGGCGCTACGGTGTGCTCAGAGTCGTACAGCACTGAAACAGGTCCTTCGGCCCAACTCACTCATGCCGACCAAGATGACCATCTAAGTCCCATTTTCCCGTACGGGTTTGGCCCATATTCCTCTAAACCTTTCCTACCCATGTACCTGTCCAAATGACTTAACTTTCGTTACCCGCCTCAGTACCTCCCTTGGCAGCTCCTTCCAATAGAAGCACCCCACTCTGGGCGAAAAAGTAGCCCCTCAGGTTGCTATTAAATCTTTTTCTCCTCTCGCCTTAAACCCCCTAGTTCATGATTTCCCCACCGACGTTTTTTACACCACATCCTTTTGTTAAAGCAATTCAATTAATTTTGCTCAATTTCTCTTTCCTTGTGACTGTCAAGAAAATCAATTACTTAAGTCTTTTAAAAGCTACAATTGAATCTAACTTTATTGCATTTTCAGGGAAAGCACTTCAGATCGCCTTATTTTGCGTTTTAAAATCGCATCGACCCTTGACTTCTTAAACTAATTACCTAAATCGGTCTCCTCGAGTTACCAACCTTCCTGCCAGCTGAAATAGTTTGCCTGTACACAATCCAGCAAAGAACACCACACTGAACCTAATTCTCTTTTTCCATCTTCAAACAAAATCATAAAAGTTTATGACTCACTCAACGATAAGGTTTATTTGACAACGTTAATGAACAGGCTGAGTATCATCCGTACACACACAGGTGCCTGGCAGAGTGATCCATCTGCACAAATTGAATGGCTTCAGGAGTGGATAGTCTCATTAACAAGCTGTGTTTTTAAAACAAGAAAGGATTATCCAGTAATTCTTAACTGTATAAATTGTCCGATTTATGAGGGCAGAGTGGTTGGCAAATAACTGGCTAGATTACATTCCACACAGCAGAATTCATCCCAGATACTCAAAGTATGATATGAAGTAAAACCTTTCAATGCAAAGAGAAGGCACAGTTGTTCAAATAAGAATTTTTAAGTCGGTAGTGTCATGACAATCACTAGCAGCTACCTGTATTGGATGGAAAAGGTATCAGAAATGGCAAGGAAGAGACTATGGAGATCAAGGAAGGAGGGTGTGAAGAGGGGACAAGAAAAATTAGACTCAAAGGCAGAGTTTGCACAAAGAATGGTTCAAGTCCGGAATGGACTGCCAGGGGAGTTAGAATCAACAATGGTAGTCAAGATGGAGATGGAGTAGCATGTGAAAGAAAGAGGGGGGGGAAGATAGTGAGAGAGGGTGGCAGGGGCAGAGAGAGGGAGGCGGAGAGAGAGAGAGAGAGAGAGGGACGGAGAGAGAAAGCGAGAGGGGCGGGAGAGAGAGGGGCGGGGGGAAAGAGGGGCGGGGAGAGAGAATGGCGGGGGAGAGAGAATGGCGGGGGAGAGAGAATGGCGGGGGGAGAGAATGGCGGGGGGAGAGAGGGGCGGGGGGAGAGAGGGGCGGGGGGAGAGAGGGGCGGGGGAGAGAGGGGCGGGGGGAGAGAGGGGCGGGGGGAGAGAGGGGCGGGGGGAGAGAGGGGCGGGGGGAGAGAGGGGCGGGGGGAGAGAGGGGCGGGGGGAGAGAGGGGCGGGGGGAGAGAGGGGCGGGGGGAGAGAGGGGCGGGGGGAGAGAGGGGCGGGGGGAGAGAGGGGCGGGGGGAGAGAGGGGCGGGGGGAGAGAGGGGCGGGGGGAGAGAGGGGCGGGGGGAGAGAGGGGCGGGGGGAGAGAGGGGCGGGGGGAGAGAGGGGCGGGGGGAGAGAGGGGCGGGGGGAGAGAGGGGCGGGGGGAGAGAGGGGCGGGGGGAGAGAGGGGCGGGGGGAGAGAGGGGCGGGGGGAGAGAGGGGCGGGGGAGAGAGGGGCGGGGGAGAGAGGGGCGGGGGAGAGAGGGGCGGGGGAGAGAGGGGCGGGGGAGAGAGGGGCGGGGGAGAGAGGGGCGGGGGGAGAGAGGGGCGGGGGAGAGAGGGGCGGGGGAGAGAGGGGCGGGGGGAGAGAGGGGCGGGGGAGAGAGGGGCGGGGGGAGAGAGGGGCGGGGGGAGAGAGGGGCGGGGGAGAGAGGGGCGGGGGGAGAGAGGGGCGGGGGGAGAGAGGGGCGGGGGGAGAGAGGGGCGGGGGAGAGAGGGGCGGGGGGAGAGAGGGGCGGGGGGAGAGAGGGGCGGGGGGAGAGAGGGGCGGGGGGAGAGAGGGGCGGGGGGAGAGAGGGGCGGGGGGAGAGAGGGGCGGGGGGAGAGAGGGGCGGGGGGAGAGAGGGGCGGGGGGAGAGAGGGCGGGGGGAGAGAGGGGCGGGGGGAGAGAGGGGCGGGGGGAGAGAGGGGCGGGGGAGAGAGGGGCGGGGGAGAGAGGGGCGGGGGGAGAGAGGGGCGGGGGGAGAGAGGGGCGGGGGGAGAGAGGGGCGGGGGGGAGAGAGGGGCGGGGGGAGAGAGGGGCGGGGGGAGAGAGGGGCGGGGGGAGAGAGGGGCGGGGGGGGAGAGGGGCGGGGGGGAGAGGGGCGGGGGGGAGAGGGGCGGGGGGGGAGAGGGGCGGGGGGGAGGGGCGGGGGGGAGAGGGGCGGGGGGGAGAGGGGCGGGGGGGAGAGGGGCGGGGGGGAGAGGGGCGGGGGGGAGAGGGGCGGGGGGGAGAGGGGCGGGGGGGAGAGGGGCGGGGGGAGAGGGGCGGGGGGGGAGAGGGGCGGGGGGAGAGAGGGGCGGGGGGAGAGAGGGGCGGGGGAGAGAGGGGCGGGGGAGAGAGGGGCGGGGGGAGAGAGGGGCGGGGGAGAGAGGGGCGGGGGGAGAGAGGGGCGGGGGGAGAGAGGGGCGGGGGGAGAGAGGGGCGGGGGGAGAGAGGGGCGGGGGGAGAGAGGGGCGGGGGGAGAGAGGGGCGGGGGGAGAGAGGGGCGGGGGGAGAGAGGGGCGGGGGGAGAGAGGGGCGGGGGGAGAGAGGGGCGGGGGGAGAGAGGGCCGGGGGGAGAGAGGGGCGGGGGGAGAGAGGGGGCGGGGGGAGAGAGGGGCGGGGGGAGAGAGGGGCGGGGGGAGAGAGGGGCGGGGGAAGAGAGGGGCGGGAGGAGAGAGGGGCGGGGGGAGAGAGCAGGGCCGGCCTTAAGTCGATTGTGCCGATTTCTCCCAATTGGGCCCCGTATTTTCCGTATTTCGTATGGAAATACAAATTCGCTTTGTTAAATAAAGATTTTTTTTTTAAACATTCGCTATACGGATTTTTTTACAAAACGAACATGGATAACAACCGCTGCACGGCCATCAGACACATACGATTTGTTAACTACTACTATAGCACTTGTTAACAGCCAGTAGTTAACAAGTAGTTATACAATGTGTCATCAATGCATCGATCCTCATTCCTCAGTAAATGTAATTGTGTTTTGAACAAGTATTAATGACGCTGCATTCCTTTGAATACAATTCACGCGGCGTCATTAATACTTGTTCAAAACACAATTACATTTACTGAGGAATGTAGATCGATGCATTGATGACACATTGAGAATTTCTTAAAACTCACCATCATGATTGAGGGCTTCTTCTTGATGAGTTTCTTGGTGTGCAGCAGGTTAGTCATTCAATTTACCTACCACCCCATGTTGTGTCTCTCTGTCTTTCGCTCTCTCTCTCCCTCCCTCTCTCTCCCCATCTCGTCTCTCTCTAGCTCTCTCGGCATTCCCGGAATCATTGATGTTTTGCGGTAGATAAAAATGCTGGAGAAACTCTGCGGGTGAGGCAGCATCTATGGAGCGAAGGAAATAGGGAACGTTTCGCGTCGAAACTCTTCTTCAGCCCGACCCGAAACGTTGGCTATTTACTTCACTCCATAGATGCTGCCTCACCCGCTGAGTTTCTCCAGCATTTTTGTCTACCTTTGATTTTCCAGCATCTGCAGTTCCTTCTTAGACATTTTGCAGTGACGGCTGCATCTGCGGTTCCTTTCTGTTGGGGGGGGGGGGGGGGAAGAGTCCTGGCCCGTGGCAGCTCCTGATAAGTGATATGTTCCCTCCGCGGGTGCTGCCTTGCCTACTGAGTTCCTCCAGCACTCTGTGTTTTTTGTTTGGCTGAAGTTGAAGGTGACCCTCCTGTGTCTACCTTCAACTCCCTGTCTGTGGTGGCTCAGCGGGACAGGCAGGGGCTCTGGGGAGAGGGTTGCGTTTCTGGTCGAGACCCTTCTTCAGACAATCACAAGTACTCTCACCGACAAGAGTTCAGTTCAGTCTGAAGAAGGGTCTTCTCTCCAGAGTCGCTGCGCTGCCTGTCCTGCTGAGCTACTCCAGCTTTCTATAGCGGCTAACCCCCCCCCCCCCCCTCCCACACCCTCCACACCTCAGCCTCACGGACCTTAGCGTACCCCCAGTTCCTAAAACCCATTTCCATCACTGATTGCAATATATATGTAACACCACATTGCAGGTTGTACAGAGGCTCTGGGGAGAGGGTTGCGTTTCTGGTCGAGACCCTTCTTTAGACAATCACAAGTACTCTCACCGACGAGAGTTCAATCTGTAGAAGGGTCTTCTCTCCAGAGTCGCAGTGCTGCCTGTCCTGCTGAGTTACTCCAGCTTTTGTCTATCCTCAATTTCAGAGTTAAGTAAAATTTCTCATGGGGGGCTTATAGCGTCTACCCCACCCCCCCCTCCACCCCCTTCCTGAGCAACCTCAGCCTCACGGACCTTAGCATATCCCTAGTTCCTAAACAAGGTGTACAGAATTGTTTATTGGTTACAATCTGAGGAGTATGATGATGCTACTGATTATGATATGCCAATGTACCAGCTAGCAACTGATCTTCTCCATAAAGACCTGGTCTATTGCTAGAAATTGTAATTTATTTACATATCTGTTACGGACTTACAGCATATAATACAATAATATTAAAGTTCTGATCTTGAGAATATCACATTTTTGAATTTGAATATTTGATAAAGTGGGAAGTGGCTGTAAAAGGACAGCGCTGCTGGGGGAGGGGGGGGAGTTCCTTTCACAGCGTGTGGGTAGTCTATCCAGGGGTAAAGTTGCGGGGAGGTCAGGAGCGTTGAGAAGGAGGGGGTCGGGAATCATGCCAGCATCCAGCTCAAGAGCGGGTCAGCGGGCGATGGATAATAGGACAGCGGGCGGTGGAGCTTACTCCATATGTCAGTGCGAGTAACCTCAATTGATCCCTTGTTCGCGCTGACACAGGAGTAAGCTCCATTGCCCGCTGTGATGTTATCCATCACCCGCTGACCCACTCCGTTCTATGATCTTTGCTCTTGAGCTGGTCCCCTCACTGTTCAGACAGAGAGCACTGCCAGAGGTGAGCGGGCTGGCAGAAGGCACTGAGATGGCAGTCGGTTCCGATGTCCGTTGATGGCGGCCGCTCGTAGCCACGCGAGCTGCTTCCCTCCCGGCCACAATGCGGTGGCTCCACGCCCAGAGCGCCGCGGCAGCGGTCAGTGAGTGGGTTACTGGTATGAACCCGACCCCCTCCTTCTCAACGCACCCGCCCTCCCCGCAACTTTACCCCTGGCCAGACGCCCCACACGCTGTGAAAGAAACTCTCCCCCAATTGGTCCCTTGAACTAGTATTGTCATTCAATAAGATGACAACTGATTCAACTTGTCCCGGTGTGCTCCCGTTTTTCCCACCATCTTTCCACCTGCCGTCACCCTCCACCCCCCACCCATTCAGTAATTCAGAATGAAGGAGATTTGGAAGCCTTGGGCACATAGAATTGTTACTTTATTTATTTTTATTTTTATTTTTATGGAGAGAACAATCTGCGCATGCACGGTTTTAAGATTTTTTTAAAGACGACTGACTGTCATATTACTCACGACACGTGACTCATTTATAATTATTTATTTATATTTCTATGAAATTGTTCCCAATTGGGCCGCGCACCTCCTAAGGCCGGCCCTGGGAGAGAGTGGCAGGGGAGAGAGGGACGGGGAGAGAGAGAGGGGCGCGGAGAGAGTGAGTGATGCGCGGAGAGAGAGAGGGGCGCGGAGAGTGAGAGAGAGGGGGGGGGCGCGGAGAGAGAGAGAGGGGCGCGGAGAGAGAGAGAGGGGCGCGGAGAGAGAGAGGGGGGCGCGGAGAGAGAGAGGCACGGGGAGAGAGAGAGGCACGGGGAGAGAGGGGCGCGGGGAGAGAGAGAGGCGCGGAGAGAGAGAGAGAGGCGCGGAGAGAGAGAGAGAGAGAGGGGGGGGCGGAGAGAGGGGGGGCGGAGAGAGGGGGGGGCGGAGAGAGAGGGGGGCGGAGAGAGAGGGGGGCGGAGAGAGAGGGGG
>CM075977.1:221700326-221744183 GCA_038087875.1 Malacoraja senta | reverse complement strand
AGAGAGAGAGAGAGAGAGAGTGAGAGAGAGAGAGGTAGCGAGAGAGGGGTAGAGAGAGAGAGAGAGAGGGGTAGAGAGAGGTGCAAAGAGGGAGAGAGATAGAGATAGAGAAGGAGGAGACGCACAATGTGGTTTGCATGTGCCTCATGGTGCAGTAGGTTCCAGTTTCCCCTCCACCCTGCTGTGTCCCTATAATAACAGCAGATGACTCATGTTGATAAATTAATCTAAATAAAAAGCTGCTTTGCAATACTGAATCCATCTGTATTGTGAATATTTCTTTCATCGCTGGTTTTTAAAGAATAAGGAATTTAATTAACCTTTTTCATTTATGTATCACCTGCCAAAACATCCCAAGGCATTTTTACAGTCCTAGCACTTTGGGAATAGCTGTAGGAGTATTGTCGACCAAATTTCTCAATTTAACCTGGGGTGATAAATTGAGCAAGGTTAAAGAAGGGAGAAGCGGATAGGTCTTCAAACATAGACCAGTACAACGCAGGAATAGACCCTTCAGCCCACAATGTCTGTGCCGAACATGATGCCGAGCTAAATTAATCTCTTCTGTCTGAACATGATCCATACTCCTCCATTCCCTGCAGATACATGTGCCTATCTAATAGCCTCTTAAATGCCACAATCATATCCATCACTTTGTGTATCTTCGGTATATACCAGCATCTGCAATTCCTTTCTACTCTGCCTCTCTTACCTTAAAGCTATGCCCTCCAGTCTTTGATATTTCTACCCTGGGAAAAAAAAGTTCTGATTGTCTACCTATGTCTCTCATAATTTCATATGCGATCATGTCCCCCCTCAGCCACTCCAGAGGAAATAATCTAAGTTTATCCAACCTCTCCTCAAGCTAACAACCTCTAATCCAGGCAGCATTCTGGTGAACTTCTTCTGCACACTCTCCAAAGCCTCCACTTCCTTTCAGTATTGGGGTAACCATTGCTGCAAGCAATGCTCCAAATGCAGCTTATCTGAAGACCTACAAAGCTGCATCATGCCTGCCTTGGCCTCCTCCATTGCCAAAGTGAGGGCAAATGCAAACTGGAGGAACAGCACCTATCAAAACCCCGCTCGCCTGTGTTCACCTGTTGCCTGCCACGCCTTATCCTGCCTTTCCTCTCACCCAGCTTTCTCCCCCCAACGCCAGCCACAATCAAGCTGAAGAAGGGACCCGATCCAAAGCATCAACTATCCACGTTCTCCAGAGATGCTGCCTGATCTGCTGAGTTACTCCGGCACATTGTGTCTTTTTTTCCCCCTGTGATATTTGCACATTAGCTGGCTCAGATTTCTACCAGAATGTCACTTGGGGACACCCTGCTGCCAAGGATAATCTGTCAACAGGGCATTGCAAGATAGAAAAGAAACCTTTGTTTGTTCAGGATTCATGCCATCACCAGCCAGAGAGTGCTTCTCCATTTATTTTCTCCATTGTAACGACATATCTGGGCAAGGGAATGGATGGCAAAGGTTATCGCGATGCTTACTCATTATTTATCATGTGCAAACATAGATTTCTGCCTTGCTGCCAAGTGTTTGGTGTGCTGCAATAGCAAACAGGAACAGAAAATGGCAACGGCAATCAGTCTCAATAAATGACACCGTACCACGTTAGGCATCGCTCCCCATAGCCCGTCTCCAAATTTCAAAGAGTACATGGGACGCTGGAGGGAAGGCACAAGAGATTTTGCAGGAATCATACCAAAGGATTGCACCCATCAAAGTCAGGGGCCCCTTTTAAGAGAAAAGGGAAGAGTTAAAGCTGATTGAGCTCAAGGGTTTAAGAGGGCAGGGCTGATGTTTGTTCGAGGAGGAGCTCCAGAATCATAAATTTATGTAATTCTCTCGTAAATCCAAGAAGGGATTCTGAAAAGCGACTTCACCCAGAGAAAGAATGTGGAAATGGATACCATAAGCAGCAGCTGGTACAAATGCATTTTTTTGATATTGCTTATTATTGTCATACAATGAAAAGCTTGGTTTGTGTGCTATCCAGTCAAATCATACGACACACAAGTGTAATCAAGTCATACACAAGTACAACAGGTAGTGCAGAGAAAAATACTAGAGGACAGAATAAAGTGTTACTGCATTATGGTTACAAAGAAAGTGCAGATATGAAAGAAGTGCAAGTCCGCAACAGTGTGAGCTGGAAGATCAGGACAACACACTAGCTTATGAGAGAACCATTCTGTAGTCTCACAACAGCGGGGAAGAAAGAAGCTGTTCCTGAATCTAGTGGTACATGCTTTAAAGCATTTGTAATTTCTGCCCAACGGGAGAGGGGAGAAGAGGGAAAAACTGGGATTTAATTACAGGCAAAACAATAACAGAAGATAGGTGAACTACGGCAAGTAGAATTTGCACACATCAATGGCAGCACAGACAATAGGGCTGAGATTAATATGACAGTCAGTCGTCTCCATTGTGTAAATTATTTGTACGGAAAGACGGTCGGAAGCTAATTCACAGGTACAATAAACTGAAGGCGAGGCGGGAAGAGAAAGAGTCAACTGAGCTCTAGAGAGGTTGAGCCGGGTAGGACTTTATCCCTTGGACCTTAAGGGCCTGTCCCACAGTACGAGGTAATTCAAGAGTTCTCCCGAGTTTTCCCCGATTCGAACTCGGAGAACATAGATAGGATAGGTTTGGAGGTATAAGGGCTGAACATGGGCAGGTGGGACGAGTGTAGATGGGGTATGTTGGGCGGCATGGGCAAGTTGGGTCGAAGGGCCTGTTTCCAGGCTGTATTACTCTATAACCTGATTTAAGTACGCAAGATCCTGAGCAGTCTTGATAAGGTAGATGTGGAGAGGATGATTTGTTTTGTGGGAGGATTTAGAATGTAACTGTTTAAAAAATAAGGGAATACCCTTTTTAGACGGTCTGATTTTGTTTTTAATCTGAGAAGATGGCGAGTTATCAGAACTCTTTTCCTCAAAGGGTAATGGGAAGAGTCTTAAATACTTTTAAGACAGAGATACGTTGATACTCAAATAAGTGAGCATGAGTTTACCAGGAGTAGGCATGAATGTGAACTTCAGTTTACAATCAGTCATTTCTTTACAATTACAATCATTTCTTTAGTCAGAGGGTGGTGAATCTGTGGAATTTGTTGCCACTGACGACAGTGGAGGCCAAGTCATTGGGTATTTTTAAGTCAGAGATTGACAGATTCTTGATTAGTAAGGTTGTCTGGGATTATGGGGAGAAGGCAGGAAAATGAGGATGAGTGGGAAAGATAGACAGGCCACGATTGAATGAAGGAGCAAACTCGACAGGCCGAATGGCTCACTTCTTCTCCAATTATATCACATCAGCCACGATCTTCTTGAATGGCAGAACAAGCTCGAGTGGCTGAGTGGTCTACTCCTGTGCCTAATTAGTGTGTGTGCATGCTCGTAATTGAGGGGTAGGAGTTCACTCCACCCACAGGAAGAATAATTTCATCCTAATGCACAAATTTTCCCACTTTCATGTCTCCGTTCGCTTTAACATTCGAGCTGATTCACCACATCATCAAGCAGTTTCCATTAAATTGCGTAAATAAATCATTAAAATAATTGCAGGGTTATCAGGAAGTAGGAGGTTGGCATGTTGCGCTGTAACAATCCGATCATCCTATCCCTTCCAACAGCAAGAGTTAGCAACAACCACCATTATCAACACTGTTAACCCAGCAAAAGGACCCTGGTGAGGTTACATTTAAAGTATTGTGTTCAGTTTTGGTCACCCTGCTATTGGAATGATGTTGTTAAGCTGGAAAGGGTGCAGAAAAGATTTACGATTATAACGCCAGGACTGAGGATCTGAGCTCTAGGAAGAGGTTGAGCAGGCTGGAACATTATTCCGTAAATCGCAGGAGGATGATCTTGCAGAGGTGTACAAGATCAGGAAGACAATAGATAGGGTAAATGCACAGAATCCTTTACTCAGAGTAGGGGAATCAAGAACCAGACAACATAAGTTTAAAGAGGGGAAAGATTTCATAGGAACCTGACGAGCAAAATTTTTTAACACAAAGGGTGGTAGGTATATAGAATGAGCTGCCAGAGAAGGTCGTTGCAGCAGGTACTGTCACAACGTTGAAAAGAAAAACATTTGGACAGGTTCATGAATGCAGGCAGGTAGGACTAGTGTAGATGAGGCATGTTGGTCAATGTGAACAAGTTGGGCCGTTTCCACGCTGTATAGGCTTCTGTGCGTGATAAGAAGATTAACAGACAGAAAATAGGTTAAGGGAGGGAATTCAAGAGTTGTTTGCAGTTGTGTGCATGACTTCTGAGGGTGCAGGTACAGAAACCAGAACAAACCCAGAGACACAAGGAACTGCAGATTTAGTTTAGAGATCCAGCGTAGAAACAGGCCTTCGGTCCACGGAGTCCTTACTCGCCAACATTCGATCACCCATACACTAGTTCTATCCTACGCATTAGGGACAATTTTTACAGAAGCCAATTAACAAACAAATCTGCAGGTCTTTGGAATGTGGGAGGAGAAAGCACACGGGGTCAAAGGGGGAAAATGTAAACTCGGTACAGACTGCACCCGTAGTCAGGATCAAACCCAGGTCTCTGCCGCTTTAAGGCAACAACTCTCCCGCTGCGCCACTGTGCCGCCCTGATGCAGGTGTTGGAATCATCAGGAAACGAGTGCTGGAGTAACTCAGCAGGTCAGGCAGCACCTGTGGAGGAAGTGGACAGTGTTTCCGGTCGGAATCCTTTGTCACACAGATAATAGGGCGGGGGGGGGAAGGGGAAGAGAGTCAACGTTTAAAGAGAGGTGGCGGTGGATCAATGCTTGTCGAGTTACTCCAGCACTTTGTGTTCAAAGCTGGAAGAGAGATGCAGCTTTCCCTGCCTACCCATAAGAATCTTTCACTCACAATTTAACTTTTCCTCTCGGGTTTGCTCCAAATTCCTCCCACATCCCAAAGCTGTGCGGATTGGTAAATTAATTGGATGCTGAAAATGTGTAGGTGAGTGGTGGAATCTGGAGTACATTGATGACAGTGTGAAGAGATTAAATGTAATAAAAAGGAACTGCAGATTCTGGTTTACACCAAAGATAAACACAAAATACTGGAGTAACTTGGCAGGTCAAGCATCTCTGGAGAAAATGGATAGGTGATGTTTCAGGTCAGTCTGAAGAATGGTCCCGACCCAAAACTTCACATATCCAGAGATGTTGTCTGCCCCGCTGAGTTACTCCGACATTTTGTGTCCATCTTTGGAGAGAATAAAGTTGGATTTTATTAGCATAGTGTAAATGGGTGATCGGTGGTCAGTGTGAACCTGATGGGACAGGGCGTGTGGTCATAGTATCTCTCGCTTTCTTCGAGAATGAACACAGGAATGATTGGGTTAACATATGATGAGCATTTGAAGGCACTGGGCCTCTACTCACTGGAGTTTAGACAGATGAGGGGGGACTTCATTGAAACTTACCGAATAGTGAAAGGCCTGGCTAGAGTGGGTGTGGAGATGTTTCCACCAGTGAGAGGGTCTAGGACGAGAGGTCATAACCTCAGAATTAAAGGACATTCCTTCAGGAAGATGAGGAGGAATTTTAGTCAGAGAGTGGTGAATCTGTGGAATTCATTGCCACAGAAGGCTGTGGAGGCCAAGTCAATGGATATTTTTCAGGCAGAGATAGATAAGATTCTTGATTAGGATAGATGTCAGGAGTTATGAGGAGAAGACAGTAGAATGGGTTTGAGGGAAAAATAGATCAGCCATGATTGAATGGCGGAGAAGACTTGATGGTCCTAATGGCTTAATTCTGCTCCTATCACTTATTAACATGGCTGTGACAATTCCATTCATCACCTGCTTTACTCCATTCACTGAACATAGCATCAATACACTTTATTTATCTTCAAATCGAAATTTGATTAATATCTAATAAATGCCAATTAAAAGATCATTAGTTCTATAATTCTTCCAAGTAACCCTCAAATGGCTCAGCAAACTTATTCGCATGAATCTAGTGCAGAACTTGTAAACACTTTTGACACAGCCAAAGGATATCACAATGTGCAGTCAATGTGGTACTTACATGAAGTGCAATACATGTACCCAAAACCACAAACTATGATATCATCTTTGAAGCTTTATTTACAGAAGAGGCTGGGGTGGAGGTGGGGGAGGGAGGGAGGAAACAAGAACCCTCTCGCTGGTTCTAAATAATGAGATCTTAACCTTGACAAGTACAATTCATCTTGTCGGAGTGCCACACGCCCACAATACTGAGTGTTGGCCTAGATTTCGAGCTTGTGTCGTAGACCATAGGAAAGTACAGCACAGGAACAGGCCCTTTGGCGGACAATGTCTGTGCTGATCAGAATGCCAGACGGCTGTGGAGGCCAAGTCAATGGATATTTTAAAGACAGAGACTGACATATTAGTTCGGGTATCGGGAGTTACGGTGCAAAGGCAGGAGAACAGGGTTGAGAGGGAAAGATAGATCAGCCATGATTGAATGGCGAAACAGTCTTGATGGGCCGAATGGCTCAATTCTGCTCCTAGAATTTATGATCAACTAATATCAGATGGAACCGGGTTAGACAACAAGAATAAGGTCAATAACATATCCACACTGCAGTTGGGCAAACTTAGAAATTAGTAGCTAGAGCATGCAGCTTGGGCCCTCACCTCTGCCCCACCGTTCAATAAGATCATGTACGATCCCACTGTAATAGCAACTACAATTTCTGGTTCACATATGGTAATTTTTTAACACTTTATCAGGAATCTATCCACTTCTGCCTTAAAAATATTCAAACACTTTACTTCCACCATCCTTTGAGGAAGAGTTCCTAAAGTCCTCCAAACTCAAAAGGAAATTCACCTCATCTACCTTAGTGGGTGACCTCCAGATCTAGTTTCTCCCACAAGCGGAAGCATCCTCTCAGCGCCCAGATGGCCAAGACTCCTCAGGGTCTTGTACGTTTCAATAAAGTCTTTCCTCACACTTTGAAACTCCAGCAATACAAACCGAGAAACAAGGATCTGCAGATTCTGGTTTAAAAAAGAACACATAAAGTGTTTGAGTAACTCAGCGGGTTAAGCAACATCTCAGAAGAACATGGGTAGATGGTTTTGGGTCAGGACCCATCTTCAGACTTTGCAGATGCTCCCATTTTTCTTTCAGCTTTCGACCCCCACTACAATCAATTTGAAGGAGCATCTCAACCCAAAATGTCACCTATCCACGTTCTTCAGAGACATTGCCTGACCCACTGAGTTATTCTAGCAATTTGTGTCTTCTCAAATACAAACCTAGCCTGGCTATCTTATCCACGTAAAATAATCTGAGCTTTCCAAGTATCAGGTTAATATATCTTCTTTGAACTGTTTCCAACATATTAAGAAACAAATAACTGCAAATGCTGATTAATACACAAAAGGTCACAAAGTGCTGGAGTAACTCAGCAGGTCAGGCAGCATCCCTGAAGAACATGGATAGGTGACATTCCTGGTTGAGACTCTTCTTCAGGGTGATCGCTGGTTGGCGAGTGGTCCGAAGTCCACCTTTCCGCGCTATATCTCTCAAGTCCAAAAGTCTGAAGTCTACTCTATTCACCTGTTCTGTGCGCATTCATTGAATCTATCTGTCCCTTTATAGCCGCCTATATCCTCTTCACAACCTAATTTCCTTCATATTTCTCATTCAACGACCAAACCTTACATCCAAGTAATTTCCAATAACACTCTGACAATCCACCATCCGACTCTATGGAAATTCCAATGGGAAATCCTTGGTGACATTTCCCACGCCTCCCAGAACCTCACTGGTGCCCCGATACCTGTCCTAGTTACTGGAAAACTTGTTAGCACTGAAACGTGAAAAGTGAATTTAAAGTGTGTTGGGGTATCCAATAGTCTGGAAAATCTGCCAGTCCAGCACGAGCTAAATCCTGAGCTTGCTGGATTATCAGAGTTTTTTCTTCCAAGTAGCAACGATGAAAAGTCGTGGCCTCACTCTTGCAGTGGAGGAGGCCGAGGATAGAGGGCAGTCTGGGAATGGAAAGGGGAAAATAAAAGAGTTTGCAACTGGGTGTTGCAGGTGGCCCTGGGCGACAGAGCGCAAGTATTCGGCAAAGCTGTTACTCAGTCTCACCGATTTAGAGTAGGCCCCATCAGGAGCGTCAAATGCAATAGAAGAGGTTGAAGGTGGTGTAGGCAAATCTCTCTCTTGCACTCCCTGGAAGGGCTGTTATAGTTTTCAAAAGCAACATTTCAAAAATTAAACAAATTCAAAACAAGGGATCAAAAACGATTACAAGTGCTGCAATCTTGCGCAAAAGAAGGATCCCAACCAAAAATGTCATCTGTCCGTTCCTTCCACTGGTGCTGCCTGACCTGCTGAGTCCCTACAAAGCAACCATTTGTGTTAACGCGGTTCCCAAAACTCTGCACCCAGGACGTGCCACCCACAGCTAAAAATGGAATTCCATTTTCATGCTTTAAACTTCTTCCCTGTTTTATTTTTACTTTAGGTTCATTTATTGTCACGTACACCGAGGTATGGCGAAAAGCTTTTTGTTGCGTGCCATTCAGTCAGCAGAAAGACTATACACGATTACAATCAAGCCGTCCACAGTGTACAGATGCAGGAGGTCAGATGGGCCAATTGTGACAACTGCTTTTCAGCTTAAGCCTTTTCAAAAAATATTCTCCTTGACGATTAAAATCTATAGAAGAGTTCCAACCCCCCCCCCCCCCCCAAATCTCTATCCGTTCCCACCACAGACGCTGCCTGACCCGTAGAGCCCCTCCAACACAGTGCGCTTGGCTCAAGATTCCAGCACCGGTAGTTCCTTGCGGTTCTGATTGCGATTCAGATAATTGTGCATTACCATACAATAAAGGCTGCAAGAACAATCTTTCCATCCATTTATTGAAAGATGTTTGTATCTAAAAAAATATTTGAGATTATTTAAAAAAAGGGAAGACTTACACATCCCTTGGAGAACAACCAAATTAATCATTGGAAGTGCCGTCTCAGCAATGATGTAGAAAACACATTGAGTAACTTCCTCACGGTAGTCTCCCTCAAACTGATCTAATAGGGTATGGGAACAGCACTGCTCAAAACCACAAGAAATAGCAGAGAATTGTAGATAAAACCCAGTCCATGACAGAACAGATTTCCCATCATTGACTCCTCCTGCACTTCACTGGCTTGAAAAAGCAGCTAACATAATCAAAGGTTTATTCTCACTGGAACATAGGAGGCCGAGGAAAACAAAGTGCTGGAGTAACTCAGCGGGTCAGGTAACATCTCTGGAGAACGGGGATAGGTGTCGTTTCGGATCGGGACCGTTCTTCAGATTGGAGAAGGCCAAAGACCCGAAATGTAACCTATACCTGTTCTCCAGAGATGCTGCCTGGTTCACATGACAATAAACTAAACGTTCTAATTATGCCTGACTGCACTGAAATGTCCCCAAGCTAAACAATTAATTGTGTTTTCTCTTCGCAAACACTATCTGTAGGTATGTTACAAAACTTACCTTCAGTCGCGCTGTAATTCTGCCACTGGCCGTGTGCGCGATTTTGGCGCCTTTAAGGGGGGGGCGGGGTTAAAACGCGGGTTTCTCCTCCCTTATCCTAGTTAATATTGTGTTGGAGTACAAGCGTTGGCTGATGAATCGTTCCTACCGGCGATTTGTGAATTTTTTATTTTTATTAAATCGTCAATGTCAGCGCTACAGTAATATTAAAATCAGCTCCTGAAGCGTCAACGCCGATAACGGGGACGGATTTCACGCATGGGACAGGTAAACGAAAGTGCTTTCTTTAAATGTATAAAAGTGCTTCTTTAGATTCTGGAGTAGTTCCTGAGGATTGGCGGGTAGCAAACGTAACCCCACTTTTTAAGAAGGGAGGGAGAGAGAAAACGGGGAATTACAGACCAGTTAGTCTAACATCGGTAGTGGGGAAACTGCTAGAGTCGGTTATTAAAGATGGGATAGCAGCACATTTGGAAAGTGGTGAAATCATTGGACAAAGTCAGCATGGATTTACGAAAGGTAAATCATGTCTGACGAATCTTATAGAATTTTTCGAGGATGTAACTAGTAGCGTGGATAGGGGAGAACCAGTGGATGTGGTGTATCTGGACTTCCAGAAGGCTTTCGACAAGGTCCCACATAAGAGATTAGTATACAAACTTAAAGCACATGGCATTGGGGGTTCAGTATTGATGTGGATAGAGAACTGGCTGGCAAACAGGAAGCAAAGAGTAGGAGTAAACGGGTCCTTTTCACAATGGCAGGCAGTGACTAGTGGGGTACCGCAAGGCTCAGTGCTGGGACCCCAGCTATTTACAATATATATTAATGACCTGGATGAGGGAATTGAAGGCAATATCTCCAAGTTTGCGGATGACACTAAGCTGGGGGGCAGTGTTAGCTGTGAGGAGGATGCTAGGAGACTGCAAGGTGACTTGGATAGGCTGGGTGAGTGGGCAAATGTTTGGCAGATGCAGTATAATGTGGATAAATGTGAGGTTATCCATTTTGGTGGCAAAAACAGGAAAGCAGACTATTTTCTAAATGGTGGCCGACTAGGAAAAGGGGAGATGCAGCGAGACCTGGGTGTCATGGTACACCAGTCATTGAAAGTAGGCATGCAGGTGCAGCAGGCAGTGAAGAAAGCGAATGGTATGTTAGCTTTCATAGCAAAAGGATTTGAGTATAGGAGCAGGGAGGTTCTACTGCAGTTGTACAGGGTCTTGGTGAGACCACACCTGGAGTATTGCGTACAGTTTTGGTCTCCAAATCTGAGGAAGGACATTATTGCCATAGAGGGAGTGCAGAGAAGGTTCACCAGACTGATTCCTGGGATGTCAGGACTGTCTTATGAAGAAAGACTGGATAGACTTGGTTTATACTCACTAGAATTTAGGAGATTGAGAGGGGATCTTATAGAAACTTACAAAATTCTTAAGGGGTTGGACAGGCTAGATGCAGGAAGATTGCTCCCGATGTTGGGGAAGTCCAGGACAAGGGGTCACAGCTTAAGGATAAGGGGGAAATCCTTTAAAACCGAGATGAGAAGAACTTTTTTCACACAGAGAGTGGTGAATCTCTGGAACTCTCTGCCACAGAGGGTAGTCGAGGCCAGTTCATTGGCTATATTTAAGAGGGAGCTAGATGTGGCCCTTGTGGCTAAAGGGATCAGAGGGTATGGAGAGAAGGCAGGTACGGGATACTGAGTTGGATGATCAGCCATGATCATATTGAATGGCGGTGCAGGCTCGAAGGGCCGAATGGCCTACTCCTGCACCTAATTTCTATGTTTCTATGTTTCTATGCTTCTTAAGAAGCCTTTAATTCACATTTTGTCATGCGACATGGTGATTTTATTCCCCGAATTAACGGCAGTATTTTTCATGCCAATACGGGGTTAAATTCACCGCAAATCAACGTTCCAAAAGATCGCGTTCCAGTAATCCTCACTCGCAAGATGAATTAAATGCCCATTAATTTACAGGTATTAAACATTCAATTCCTTCCATTTGGCCTGTAAATTCATGAAAATTAGATTTAAAAATTATGTTATATTGTGAATTATTGTGTGAATGCTTCAATCTATAATAACTGAAAATTTCTTTCAGTTATCATAATTTTTAAGAAAGTTATGGGCTTTTAACTGTCCTCGATCACAGCTTTTGTGTTAAGTCAATGGAAAAGCAATAGGGAACTAGATGCTAATTTCTGAGTATGATAATGGCCATAACTTTTTTAATACTGAAGATATGAAAGTGAATTAAGTGTCAAATTAAACTTCTTTTTATGCTTTATCTGATGGGATAAATTGCAGACTTTATTTTTTAAATCTCAAAATTTTGTAACATTGCTACTATCTGGCCTGTTAAGTACTCTAGCATTTCCCCTTTTTTATTTTTACTATATTTTCTCTCCCTTTCACAGCAAAGTCTGATTTATCTTGATCTATACTTCCTTCTCATCATTCTCTTCACCACACCCTCCGAAACCACAGATCAAGATAAATCAGACTTTGCTTCATGTGCCTCCTGTGGTTGGGATGCATGCAGGAGAAACATGAAGCACAATCCCCCGACCTTCCACTTAACTGTTTGCATTGATAGGAGTTAACCTAGCAAAACATCCTAAGTTGCCTTCAACATCAACATCTCCTATTTAAATAATTATTTACAAGTGAGTAAATCATTCCAAAGCTGCTTCATAAGAGGATCTTCAGTAAAGGGTGCAATAAGCCACGGTTGTAGTCAAAATACTGGAGTAATTCAGCCGGTCATGCAGCATCCCTGGAGCATTTGGATAGGTGACGTCTCGGATCAGGACCCTGCAGTCTGAAGAAGGGTACTGACACAAAACATCACCTATCCATGTACCCCAGAGATGCTGCCTGACCTGCCGAATTATTCCACCACTTTGTGTCTTTCCTTGGTTAACCAGCATCTGCAGTTTCTTGTTTGTACAAGGATGTAGTCCTGTTCTTCCAATATTTCTCATTGCACCCCTTGCACTTTCTTTCCAACCTGAACTTTCTCAATAACTGTAATGCTATAACGCTGTAACACTATAGTCTGCACTCTGGCGTTTTTCTCTTTGCACTTCCTGTGTTACTTGTTTGCACTCGTATATGGCATATGACTGAAAAGCGCGCAAACAAAGTTTTCCACTGCATCTCGGTAAACATGACAATAATGAATCAATACATGCAGTCAAGGAGCTGCCAGGGACAGGTAGCAAAAAAATCAAAAGGAGGAAATGTGAAGCAGAAACAAGAAACAATTACCAGTGTTCACAAATGAGCAGGATGAAACTATGTGGGACAAAGGAAACTTGAGACAGGAGGGGGGTGCACATATGGCGCTGTAAGCAGCAACTCTACCGCTGTGCCATTGTGGCCCTAAAGAGTGCAGTCTTATAGCCTTATGGATTAGTGTGGCATATTTAATCCTTTTCATTGATCAACTCTCTTCAACCTTATGAAAATAACCTCTCCCACCCGACCTGAAATGTCACCTATTTCTTTTTTCATAGATGCTGCCTAACCCACTGAGTTACTCCAGCATTTTATGTCTATCTTCACCCAAAAACATATCTGCCCTCCAACCTGCTCATTGCCCATCCTCCCCCTGGAAAGGCCACCACCCCACTGTTGGCAGCCCAAGTTCATCCAAACATCATGCTGGCAGCTATTATTAGCAATGGGACTTACTGTAACTGCCCCCCTCCCCACCCGCCCACACAATTCTCATAGCGAAAGCAAGAAAACGTGAAGACAGCACAAAAATAGGAAGGAAATGTAACTGGTTGTAGGCTACATTCAAATTATGCAAAGGGAACTGAAACAGGTCTTCCACCACTGGCAGGCACAAGGGCTAGACATCTAAAAACTACAGCAATGTTCGTAATCAAGGGTCCTTCGCTTCTAGATAGGCACAAAAAGCTGGAGTAACTCAGAGGGACAGGCAGCATGTCTGGATAGAAGGAATGGGTGACATTTCAGGTCGAGACCCTTCTTCAGTCAATCATTGTTTCTTTGTTGGGTTTTAAATGCCTTGAAATTAGCATCTTATGTTAGCAATCTTTTGCTGAAGTTATGAGCTATGGACTTTGCCTGCAAGGGAAGTGAAATATCAGCATTTAATGCATCTTTACATTTAAACCTTTCCTTACCTAAAGATTTCCACTCCTTCCCGGTCGGTATAAAGTTGTCTGAAGAAGGGTCCCGACCCAAAACATCACCAATGATCTCCTGAGATGCTGCCTGACCCGCTGTGCTACCCCAGCACTTGGGAGTCTTTTGAGGGCTGGACCAGGTGGGTAACATGGACAGATAAGGCTGCAGGGCTGTTTCGGTGCTCTGACTCTATCATGCCCCGTTGCAGAAAGGAGAGTTCAACCCTGACCTGTCTACCCACCAATTATAGAATATTTCAAAGGGGAAGGAGCGAAAATGTCAGTTATGTCAGTGTATGACCCACTGCGCAAGTCCAGCACCGTCATCTTTTTTGTAAATCAGCACCTGCAGTTTCGATCCATTTGCCTGCATTTGGCCATATCCCTCTAAACTCTCCCTATGCATGCTGGATAAGATGTCTGCATGCCTTTTAAACACTGCAATTGTTAAAAGGCCCATTATTTTGTGCCTGTTCTAAAAGTGTAGGTTGGAATTGCAGATGCTGGTTGATACTGAATATGCTGGAGTAACTCAGCTGGTCAGGCAGCATCTCTGGAGCAATGCCAGGTTTTGAAAAACACAACATATTATCAGAATATAATGGAAGATATGCATGAAGAAAACAAGATAGTTGTGTAAAATTGTTTAATTTCTAGAACTAAGGAGGAACATAAGGTATTGAATATAGTCATATGAGGTTTGTATTACATCCTGACAATCTCAAACCAAATTAAATTTAATTTCTGAACTTCTTAAACTTAATTTACAGAATCCAATTATTTGGAAAATTACAATAAAATTCCTCTCAGCAAACAGAAAGAAGGCTTTTCTTTCACCATGTTGTAAGTTGTTGTCTGTGTAATTAAGGGCTCACTGCTGCAATGTAGCAAATGTGGATGGCAATTTGTACTCAGCAAATTCAATAGATTTATGAAAAGAAACTGATCAGAAATACTTACTGCTTCTTTCCCCACAGTTGCCACCAGACCTGCCAGCACTTTCTAATTTTCAGATTTAGCTATTGTATTGCAGGTTTAGTGTAGTTTAATTGAGATACAAAGCGAAAAAAGGCTCTTCGGCCCATCGAGTCTACATCGTCCAGTGATCCCTGTACACTAGCACTATCCTACAAACCGAGGACAATTTACAATATTTACGGAAGCCAATTAACCTACAAACCCGTACGTCTTTGGAGTGTGGGAGGAAACCGGAGAACCCAGAGAAAATCTATGCAGTCGCAGGGAGAAGGTACAAATTCTGCGTAGTCAGGATCAAACCCGGGTCTCTGGCACTGTAAAAGGCAGCAGCACAACCGCGCCGCCCAAGGTCTTGGAAATCATCTGATTCATGAATCAATAAGCACAGTTCCCGCTACGCACATTGTACCTTTGAGTTTTGGCTACCAGTTTCCAGGAATTTGCTCTGGAAATTTGCCTGTTGCAAAGAAACAAAAATTGGGCAACGGAAGAAATGCAGGATAAACCGTAGATAGACACAAAGTGCTGGAGTAACTGACTGGGTTAAGCAGCATCTCTCGAGAAAAAGGATGGGTGACGTTTGTTTTGAAGAAGCCTTCCTCAGACTGAAAGTAGAGGGGAGGGAACTGGAAGTAGGAAAAGGCCAGAACAACTCAAGGCCGGCAACAGATGACCAAGGAAGGGTGGGGCCCAATACGGCCGATTGTTGGCTGGTGAAGATGCGATAACGAAGGGGTACAAGGATGCGAACAGTAGGACGTAGGGATGGGGGGGGGGGGGTGGAAGAGGGGGCAAACTTTCTCTCTTTCACCCTGTAGTTAAGCCTTTTAGTATTGAATTTTCTGTATAATTTTGATGAATAATTTTATATTCATCTGGCAGCTTGTTCATATATCCACCACCCTCTGCGTCGAAAACGTTGCTCCTCAGGTTCCTCTTAAATCTTTCTCATCTCACCTTGAACCTATGCCCGCTAGTTCTTGATTACCCTATGCTGGATAAACCTGTGCATTCACCCTAGCTATCCCCCTCATGATTTTACACGTAGTTATATCAGTACAAAGAAAAATCCACGGCTGTCCCATGGGAGAAACACATTGCTAAAGCATAGCCTCCACTTTCTTTCATAATGAATATACACTTTTCAGAAAGGATGCATAGCAACATGTTTTAATGTCTTAAGGCACTTCATAATGCTGGAGTAAATCACCAGGTCAGGCAGCAACTCTTGGATCGGGATCCTTCTGAAGAAACGTCACCCATCCATGCTCTTCAGAGATGCTGTCTGACTTGCAGAGTTACTCCAGCACGCTGTGTGCGCCAGAGGAGGTTGTTGAGGCAGGTGTTATGACAACATCAGCGTGTGACAATGAAACAGGACGACAGTGAAACTAGTACGACGACCGGGGTGGAGGAGGGACAGAGAGAGAGGGAATGCAAGGATTACTTGAAGTTAGAGAAACCCATATTCCATGACTGAAGCTAGGCAGCACATGTTCCAAAGACGATAACTGCTTACCAATGGTGCGTCGCAGTTCCTCGCACTGACTGATGTGGGGCAACCGTAACATTTCCTTCCATTTTTTACTCCGGCCCTTCCTCTTTCCTCCACCGCCTGTAAAGAAATAAAAAGCATTTAGGGCAATCACTCCTCGCCCTACACCTTTCTGTCTCCTTTTCATCCGTAGCCTTTGTCCACTCATCTGCAAATCAAACCTCCCCTCACCTGTATCCACCTATTACTTGCCAAGTTTTGACCACCCCCAACTCTTTTCCAGCTTTCTCCATCCTTCTAAGGAGGGTCCCGACCCAAAACGTCTTTAGCAGATGAAGACCAAATAAGTGCTGGAGTAGTGCAACAGGTCAGGCAGCATCTCTGGAGAACCTGGAGAGGTGAATTTTCGGATAGGGACTTTGTAGACATTCGTCTCTCTCCAACAGGTTATGTGAGACTTCACTGTCTATCCCACTGAATTCCTCCAGCACATTGAGTGTTTTTTTTTAATGTAAACCAGCAAAACTAGTACGACGACTAGGGCGGAGGAGGGACGGGGAGAGAGAGAGAGAGAGAGAGAGAGAGAGAGAGAGAGAGAGAGAGAGGATGCAAGGGTTACTTGAAGTTAGAGCTGGTTCCTTGCTTCTCCATTTTAAAGAAATCGTCAATTCACTTCAAAGCAACAGAACTGTGAAATCTCTTCAAAGAATGGTTACTTTGTTCTTCTCTCTCCATTAGTTTTTCTGCAAGACCCGATCCCACTGCTCCCTGCTGCTCTTTGACCAAGTTATCCCCCTATCACTCGCCAGGCTTTGTCCTACTCTCACCTCTATTCCAGCTTGCTCCCTGCCCCCACTACAAGCATCAGTGGGCAGCACCGTGGCGCAGCGGTGCAGTTGCAGCCTCAGTGCCAGAGACCCGGGTACGATCCTGACAATGGGTGCTGTCTGTAAGGAGTTGTATGTTCTCCCCATGACCTGCACGAGTTTTCGCCGGGTGCTCCGGTTTTCTCTCACACGCCAAAGACATACAGGTTTGTAGGTTAATTGGCCGGTGAAATTGTAAATTGTCTTCAGTGTGTATTGGATAGTGTTAGTGTGCGGGGATCGCAGGTCGGCACAGACTAGGTGGGCCAGAGGGGCTGTTTCTGCGCTGTATCTCTAAACTGAACTCATCAGTCTGATGAAGGGTCCGGACTCGAAACGTCGCCTGACAATTCCCTCCATGAATGCTGCCTGACCGCGAGAGTTCCTCCAGCATTGTGTTTTGCACAGCATGGCAGCTTTGAGGTTAAACTATTGAACTTGTATTCGGAGTGCTGCTTCACAAGTTCAAGTTTCATGCCAGCATTTGGGTCAATGAAATTCTAGAAACTGGATATAATCTGGAATAAAAGTCACGCAATCAGTATTGTTAATCTACTTGTTTCATGACCGTTGCCGCAGAGCCATCTGCTTAAGTAATGTTCTTCAAGGAAGGAAACTGACCGTGCTAACAGGGTCTGGCCTACTTGCGAATTAAGACCCGCCAAGAAGTTCGATTCTTAACTGCCCTCTGAAGTGGAAAGATGATCAATTAGGGTGGGGCAGTAAAACCTGCCCTTGGCTACAACATCTGTACCCAATTAATGCATATAAAATAAAAAAGATTCAGAATGCTTTTAAATTACCAAACATTTGTTTTTAATTTGAAATATTTCATGCAGTCTTAGGAGCAATTGGAAACCCAAAAATATGGAAGCAGGATAAAATTAACTAGTCCAGCACTGCTTTAATTCAAATTTATATTTTCCATGGTTCAATGGTACTTTATTGTCATGTGTTTCCAAGTGCAGTGAAATTAATTTTCTACATATAGTTCAGTGACAATCCTACTATACATTAGGCACAATCATGCTAACATCACAGCATGGTTTGGGAACTGCTCCATCCAAGGCTGCAAGAAGTTGCAGGAAATTGCAGCCCATCACACAAACCCACCTCCCTTCCATCGACTCCATTTTCACCTGGCTGCCTCAGCAAGGCCACCAGCATAATCAAGGACGAGTCTCACCAAGGTCATTCCCTCTTCTCCCCTCTCCCATCAGGTAAGAGGTACAGAAGCGTGAAAACGCACACCTCCAGATTCAGGGACAGTTTCTTCCCAACTGTTATCAGACAACTGAACCGTCCTATCAACAATTAGGGAGCGGTTTTGAGCTACTATCTACCTCATTGGAATCCCTTGGACTACCTTTGATCAGACTTTACCCTGCATTAAACATTATTCCCTGCATCATGTAGCTGCACACAGTGGATGGCTCGATTGTAATGTAGTCTTTCTGCTGACTGGTTTGCATGCAACAAAAGCTTTTCACTGTACCTCGGTACATGTGACAATAAATTAAACTAAGTACAAGAATGTAAGATAGTAGATCACATTGGGGCCGTACACAAGAGTCGGCATGTTTTAGGCTTCATCCTATTCATATACAGTTGCAGGAGACCAAGTACCAAGCTGAGCCAAGCCATTGTAACACACATGCTTGTTCCCATAAAAAAAGCTCCCACAAATGTAGTTCCGATAAAAACCAACAGCTTAAATGTACCAGTTCTCCTTTGAAGCAGCACCTTGAATATCGCAGACCTTGTTATTTCTTAGTTTTGGTTTTACAAGAGACTGTACCAATGAAACAAGATGATAAAAAGATTACTGTCGACTGAAATTTCATAAAGTTCAATGGCCCACAAGTCAATTGTTAAATGCTGGAAGGAGCGGAGTTTCATTAAGGAAGGAAGTGGAGTGTGGAGATCTGCAGTGTGGCTCCATCACCTGATCTCAGGCACCAGCAACAGTCGGAGAGTTTCCACTCCAATTCTACACGGTTCAAAGAGGTTCACCCCACATTCCACACACTCCTCGCCACCCAACTGCACCCTGTCCCCTCCCTGAAGCAAGAAAGATGCATTACAGGAGACTTTGGTCTCCAATACCCGAGCAAAAAGTAAGAAGCACATCAACAGAGCGTCACGCGCTCAGATACTTTCAGGAGAGCTCGATAGCACGCAGCACTCAGGAACAGCTTCTTCCCTTCCATTATCTGACTTCTGAATAGTCATTCCATAAGCTAATGTCTGATTCAACTGTAGATTTTATTTGTACTTTTGTATAACTGACATTTACAAGACATTTGGACAGCAAGGGAAAGGTTTAGAGGGATATGGGCTAAAATGTGGGCAAATAGGACTATCTTAGATGGGGTATCTTAGTCGGCATGGATAATTGGGCTGAAGGGCCACTTTCCATGCTGAATAACTCTATGAACTCCACCCCATTGTGGACATTGGACTTTGTCTCCAGAACTGATGCGCTACAATGCTGAGAACTCTTATCCTACACTCTGTATCTTCCTCTTTCCTCCATCTATAGTACTTGAGTTTAATTTGATTTGTGTATCGTATATCTGACCTGTTAGGACACTTTGGAAAACAAAGCTTGTCACTGTACCTGGGCACAATTAACAGTAATAAACCTAAACCTAAAGACCAGTCAGCAAGTCACGATGGGTGTAGAGGATGACAATCCTCGGAATGCCAGCCATCGATGACCCAGGATGTGAAGTGCCTTTGCTTTCAAAGTGCAAATGGCAGAACTGATAAGGTTGAGGATGTGGGTGGCAGAGGAGAGAGAGGATCGATAGCAATCTCTCTGTATTCTGTACTCCTTGCACAAGAAGCAACAATCACATTCAAAACATGCCACCAGATTCCGAGGGTACTGGGGCAGTGTCACCTATTGTCCGAAGAAGGGACCCGACCCAAAACGTCTCCATTCTATTTCCTCCACAGATGCTGTCTGACCAGCCGAGTTACTCAAACATAACCAATCGATGACCAACTTTGAACTTTGTCTGAAGGGTCTCGACCCGAAACGTCACCTATTCCTTCGCTCCATAGATGCTGCCTCACCCGCTGAGTTTCTCCAGCATTTTTATCTACCACCAATTTTGAACAAACATTTTAGCCCTGCACAAAAGATTGCTTTGCTTCTTTATTTGAGTTAGCTCTCGTGAAAGAAATTGATAGAGCAGAAAAATAAGCCAATGACCAAACAATGCAACAGGTGTTATGGAAATGCCCTCGAGCAAGATAGTTCTGCTAAATAGTTTTATTCAAAGTTCCAACATTACCACACAAAAACAAAAATGCAGAACAGCAGCATTCTTCCAACACACAAAGCAGCCATTTGGCCCATCGGTTCCAGGTTGCTGCCAAGTCAAACAACCCAGCCAGCCCATTCACTCACTCTTTCCCCAGATCCCTGCAAATTATTTTCCCTGCTGTGCCATCTTGAAAGTTTGGATCAACTGTTTTTTCGACCTGCAAGTTCAAGATCACCACTACCATCTGTTTAGTTTTAGTTTAGAGATGCAGCTTGAAAACAGACCCTTTGCCCCACCGAGCCCACCCCGACCGGCGATCAGCCATTCACACTAGTTCTATTATCCCACTTTACGTCTGAAGAAGGGTCTCGACCCGAAACGTCACCCATTCCTTGTTTCCAGAGATGCTGCATGTCCCACTGAGTTGCTCCAGCATTTTGTATCTGTCTTCAGTTTAAACCAGCATCTGCAGTTCCTTCACACACTATTATCCCACTTTCCCACCCACTCCCTAAACACACTTGGGGCAATTTGCAGAGGACAATTAACCTACCCTGCACGTCTTTGGGATGTGGGAGGAAACCGGAGCACATGGAGGAAACCTAGCAGTCACAGCGGGAGCAAGTAAACTCTGCAGAGACAGCACCCAAGGTGAGGATCGAATCCTGGTCCCTGGCACTCAAAGAGAGCGGTTCCAACCGCTGCTCCATTGTGCCGATAGTTTCCTTTTAATTTATATAATTCTTTGAGCCTTTCATGAATCAATTTCTTTCATTAAATGAAAGACTATATTCTATCTTCAATCTACATTTAAAGTTTTTCCCCATCTTGTCCTGTGAATTTTATTAAATCCGAGCCCTTCTGATTCTTGCATATCTACTGATAAACATCTTTCCCGTATCACGCCTCCTTCACACTCAATTGGAACCTGATTGATAACAACTTTCACGGGAGAAATGAATAAGCATCAAGAATGGACAAATAAATGCTAGGCTAGAAAGAAAGTCCAGCAAGTGGGACAAATTGGAAACCTTCCCCCTGAAAGTTAGGTTTATTATTGCCATGTATACGGAGATAGTCAAAAATGTTTGTTTGTGTGCTATCCAATTAAATCAGATAAGACTAGTCTGAAGAAGGGTCTTGACCCGAAACGTCACCCATTCCTTCTCTCCATACATGCTGCCTCACCCGCTGATTTACTCTAGCATTTTGTGTCTATGTTTAGTCTATGTTTAGTTTAGAGATAGTGTGGCAAGAGGCCCTTCTGCCCATCAAGTCCACGCCGACCAACAATAACTCCGTACACTAGTTCTGTCTACACTCTATTTACTATTTACAGAAGCCAATTAGCCTACAAAACTGCATGTTTTTGGAATGTGGGAGGAAATTGGAGCAACCACGCGGTCACACGGAGAATGTAAAAACTCCATACAGACAGCACCCATAATCAAGATCGGACCCGGGTCTCTGGCACTGTAAGGCAGCAACTCTTACCGCTGCGCAACTGTGCCACTCACTATACATCAGTACAATCAACCTCAACATGTAGAGCGAAGAGATAATGCCAGAGTGCAGAATATAATTTCACAGCACTTTAGCCTATCAGTCCTGAGAAAAAGTCCAAGGTCCGGAGGAATGTTGGAGGAAACCAGGACTGAATAACCCCCATGTTCCAGATTCATGGAGACTGTTGCTTCCCAGTTGTTATTAGGCAACTGAACCATCCTATCACTAACCAGAGAGTGGTCTTGACCTACCATCTGCCTAATTGGAGACAGACTATCTTTCATTTGACTTTACCTTGCAGTATTTCTTATTCCTTCTCTCCAGACGCTGCCTCACCCGCTGAGTTACTCGAGCATTTTGTGTCCACCTTCTTATTCCTTTTATCCTGTATTTGTACACTGTGGACAGCTTGATTGTTATCATGTATGGTCTTACCGCTGACTGGATAGCACGCAAAAAAATATTTTCATTGTACCTCAGTACATGTGACAATAACCTAAACTAATACCTCCATGTGTCTGGGGTCTACAGACAAGCCTCCACGCTGTACCACCTGATCCTCTGGGGAATAAAGCTGGCATCACAGTTTTACAGCATGTTACTGAAAAACCATGGATAGGGTGCAGCAAGAGCTGAGGGCTGAAGTGGGGATCAGAGGAATCGTCTCAGGAGACAACATTCAGCTGCTCAAATGCAAGAGCCCATCAGTTAGCTGTCGGGATGTTACATTGCAGTTGTTCAACATGTTGGTGAGGCTGTACCAGATGTATTATGTTCAGCTTTGGTCATCCTACTACAGGAAAGATAAGCTGCAAGAGTTCAAGAGACATTTATTATCACATGCACCAATTGGTACAGTGAGATTTGAATTACCATACAGCCATACGAATAAAAACAATACACGATAGAATTTCATGGAGCGTCAATGACTGACTGAGGGGTGAACTGTATAAAATCATGAGGGGAATAGATAGGGTGAATGCACAGAGTCTCTTTCCAAGGGTAGGGAAATCATGAACCAGAGGGCATAGGTTTAAGGTGAGAACATAGAACAATACAGCACAGGAACGGGCCATTCGGCCCACAATCTTTGCGCCGAACATGATGCCAAACTGAATTGATCTCGTCTACCGGTACATGATCCATATCCCTCCATTCCCTGCACTTCCATGTACCTCTCCAAAAGCCTCTTAAATGCCACTATCGTATCTGCCTCCATCACCATCCCTGGCATTGCATTCCAGGTTTTCATCACCGTCCACGTAAAAAATTGTTGCTCCGCATATCTCCATTAAACCCTCCCCTTCTCACCTTATAGCTATGCTCTCTAGTGAGGGACGATTTCATGGGAATCCAAGGGGCAACCTTTTCCATGATGTATATATGTATGATGTATATATGGAACGAGCTGCCAGATTAAGTAGTTGAGGCTGGTATTAGAAAAAATGCTTAGAAGACATTAAAACAGGCATATGCCTGGGAAAGGTTTAGAGAGACATGGGTCAAACATGGGCAAATCGCACAAGTTAGGTTGAAAGGCCCATTTTCATCCTGCATGACTGACTGTGTAGGAAAGAACTGCAGATGCTGGTTTAAATCAAAGGTAGACACAAAATGGAGAGAAGGAATGGGTGACGTTTCGGGTCAAGACGCTTCTTCAGACTCAGTCTACCTGCATGACTGACATAATTCATTAACACTGAGCTAAGAGAGAGCGTTGTCAGTTGATACGTGCGATGATGGAATAGTCTTGAGAAACGTTTGAGCTGGAGTTTTGAGAATGAGGGGGAAATCTTCAGGATTCAAAAAGGGTTCGAATGGGTTTGATGCTAGTTCCCTCATGAGGCAATCAGAATCAGAATCAGATTTTATTCGCCAAGTATGTTTTGCAACATACAAGGAATTTCACTGACCAGTCATACAATTAAAAGCAAGAGACTCAAAAACGCATTTTAACATGAACATCCACCACAGTGACTCCCACACATTCCTCACTGTGATGGAAGGCGAAATAAAGTTCAAGTCCTTCCTTTTGTTCTTCCTCCATCGGGGGCCTCGAGCCCTCCGTTGACGGGATGGTCTTGACTCCCGTAGCCGGCGGCGTACGGGCCCTCCGCGTCGAGGTGTTCAGCTCCTGCATCGGGGGGGTTGACAGCTCCCCCGTGCCGGGCGATCGAACCTCGCTTCGGGGCTGGTCGAACCTTCTACGGCATTGGAACTCCCGGCTAGCCTCTCCCGAGACTGCGAGCCCTTGGTGGTAAGTCCGCAGGCTGCGGTGGGAGCGATCCCAGGCAGGGGATCCGCTCCGATGTTAAGTCCGCACCCCGCGGTGGGGCTCACGTCAGTCTGAGGCCTCCAGCTCCAGCGATGCTAGGCCGCAGAGCCCGGAGAATGTGATCCGAAAATTGATCACATCTCCGAGAAGGTAGGAACTTGAAAAAAAGTTTCCCCCGATCCCCTCCCCCCACATAAAACAAACCGAAGTACATTAAAACAAACTTTTAACAAACGCTAAAAATAACAAAAAAGATGTAAAAACGAACAGACGGCCGGCAGGGCTGCCACCTCCCCGGCGCCCCTGGTGGTCTAACCCCGGCGCCCCTCGTGGTCAAATGAAGGAACCAGGGAGAGTGATATCTGAATAAGAGGTTATTCAGTTAAGAATCATTGAAATTCTGTTCCAAAAAGCTGCAGAGGCCGTCATTAAACACATACTCAAGACCAAGAGTCAAACTTGTGGTTTGCAGGAGAGTCAAAGGATTTTGGACAGCAGTCAAGAAAGTAGAATGGAGACGAAGATCCAACAATCTTAGTGGATAGCCGAGCTGCCACAAGCAACTATATCGCTGATTCCTGTCCCATTTACACTCTTATTTTATATTTTAATTCTATTCACCTGCCTTTCATATTACCCTTAACTTTCACAGCAAATGCAAAAAAAATCTAAATCTTTGATTTGGCCCCGTATTTTTTCTAAATATTAGCAATGGGAAAGTTAAGCGATTCAGGTTTTAAATTTAACTGAAAAATATAGAGGCATGGACAAATAGCAGAGTGGTGAATGGTGATTGCCTGCCAAAGGGGCCCGATCCAATACGTCACCTATCCATGTTCTCTAGATATGCTGCCTGACCTGCCGAGTTACTCCAGCATTTTGTGTGACCTTAATGTTAGTGCATTGTTGCACAAGTCATTCGGGAAGGAAATCTGGCATCCTTACCCAACCTAATCAAATGGTGACCCAAGGCACTACAGATTTTGAGCAAAAGCAAAAAGCTGGAGAAACTCAGCGGTTCAGGCAGCATCACAGTGGCACAGCTGGTAGAGCTGCTGCCTCACATCGCCAGAGACCCAGGTTCGGTCCTGACGACGGGTGCTGTCTGTGAAGAGTTTGCACGTTCTCCCTGTGACCACATGGGTTTTCTCTGGGAGCTCCAGGTTTCTCCAACATACCAAAGACATACAGGTTTGTAGGTTAATTGGCTTCCGTAAATTGCCCCTTGTGGGCAGAACATAGAACTAGTGTTCCATGGTTGGCGTAGACTAGGTGGGCCAAAGGGCCCGTTTCCATGCTGTATCTCTAAACAAAACTAATCTGTGGATGTGACGTTTCAGGTCAGGTCGGAAGAAGAGTCTCGACCCTAAATGTCGCTTGTCCAATCCTCCACAGACTCTGTGCCTAGTCTGAGCCTAGTTAAATGTGGTCCCTGACCCTAGTAAGGTACTTCAGGTCAAGAAGGAAAACAAATGCCACATCATTCACACCCCCATGAATGAGTGAACAGTAGAAAACCCCACCCCCTGCCATCAAGTGTCCCATTATGCCCCATCCAACACTGTTGTGGGAACACCACTTTAAAGATACAGTATGGAAACGGGCTCTTCGGCCCACTGATTCCGTGATCAGCCCGTACACTAGCACTATCCTACACACTGAGGACAATTTATGAAAGTCAATTAACCCACAACCTGTGTGGGATGGAACTGCCGATTCTGGTTTGAACCGAAGAAAGACACAAAATGCTGGAGTAACTCAGCAGGTCAGATTGCATATCTGGAGAGAAGGAATAGGTGACGTTATGGGTCGAGACTGAAGTCTGAAGAAGGGTCTCGACCCGAAACGTCACATATTCCTTTTCTCCAGAGATGCTGTCTGACCAGCTCAGTTATTCCAGATTTTTGTGTTTATCCAACCTACAACATGCACTTCTTTGGAGTGTAGGAGGAAACCCACAGTCACAGGGAGTACGTACAAACTCTGTACAGAGAGCACCCATGGTGAGGATCAAACCCAGGTCTCTGGTGCTAAAGCAGCAACTCACCCACTGTGCCACCACCGCAAGGCAAGAGTTTCTCAGAGTAGGGGTAGGCAATTGATACTCACCTCGTGAGCAATGCCCATATCCTGAGAGAAAGGCATGCAAGCAAGAGGCATCCCCTCAGGGACAGAATGTGCGATCTACATCAAACAAACAGAATCACTTTCCACCTGGTTTTCTGTTGCTTGGCTCAGAGACTCAAGTACATTACCGTGCAGGAAGGGAGGCCAATTCTAATAGGTTTTCGGAAGCCTCTCCCTGTGGACTTAAAACGTTACAGAAGTGACCACGTTGCCATATCGTTTCATTGGCTGCAAAGCACTTTAGGACATCCTGAGGCGCCACTAAAATGCTAGTTTTTTAAATATATATCTAAATAACATCTGCACTAAAAGCAATTACCCTTTCATTAATCTTCCATTCAGTCCTCCTGCAAGGATTTAGAGATTTCACACGCCCAATGTCAGTTATGTGCTTCCTACTCCCCTCCCTGCAAATCATGACCTAAACGGGACAACGTTTTACAGTATCCTTTTAAATAGAATATACCAATTAAACCAACAGCTGAAATTGATAATTAAGTTAATAAAGTTACAAGGATAAAGCTGTAGATTGTAGGTTTGAAAAGCAGGAAAGCTGCAATGAACTTGATTAAACCGCACTTTGAATATTATGCTCAAATTGTATACATATTATCAATTTCAGATTTAACATTAACAATTGACCAAGAGACAACTTAATCCTAGAACTATGTTCTCCAAACTTGCCCGGCAATTTTTACACAAAGAACAAATCCCGAAAATAACTTTCCAGTTTAATGGCACCATTGACAGCAAGGTACATTTGTAAGGATTACAAACTCTTATCATGCAAAGAGATTCAATGACACTTGATTGTCACATGTGCCTAGGTACAGAGAAATTCTTTGTTTTTACATACAATGCACAAAGTGTGCAAAGAGTCGCCACGTATCTGGCACCGACAAAGTTACAAAAGTATTCATTAGAGTACCAATGGTCCCTCTTTGTTCTCGGCTGCTCCCCTTCCCTACTCCCCACCGGGTCCTTCTTGGTACTTCCCCCTTCGCAGACCGGCTATGGAATAGATTCAAGAATGTTCAAAACATCCTTGAAGGAATCTAATGCGGATATGCAGGGAATGGAAGGATGTGGATTATGTGCAGGTAGATAAGAAATAGTCTTGTCATCCATGTTCACCCCAGCCTATCCAATCAGTTCTCACTCCATGGCAGGCAGCGACCTTGTGAATGGTACAGACTCAATGGGCCAAATGGCAGTGTTTTGAGCACTGAGAAATATAACCTCCTCCTCGGCCTCTCCAACGTGCTTTCCATAATGTGGTGACCAGAAGTGCAAACAATACTCCAGTGGTGGCCTAAAGTTTCATAGAGTCGTATAATCAGTGCCATACAGCGTGAAAACAAGCCGTTCAGCTCAACTTGCCCACACCGACCAGAAGTTGCCAATTTGTCCATCGTATGTAGGATAGTGTAAGTGTACAGGGTAATCGCTGGTCGGCATGGTCTCGGTGGGCCAAAGGGCCCGCTTCCTCGCTGTATCTCTAAACTCGTAGTCTAATAGCTAATGAATATTTGGACTTATCTTGCTAAATCAAGCTTTGCTAATTGTGCAGACTCCCTTGCCTTCACTTTTGTATTGGTTGTACAATGCCCCCATGACTGCATTTAATCTATGGAGGCGTGTGGGGGGAAGGCTCTGTCTCGCAAGAAAGATGAAGGTCAGAGAAAGGTGAAGAAACGTGTCTGGATATCAAGGGATAATAATGTCTCAGGAATGTAATAATTGTTTAGTAACCCTCTATAACCATATAACCATTACAGCACGGAAACAGGCCATCTCGGCCCTTCAAGTCCGTGCCGAACATTTTTGTTGTTGTTGTTGTTGTAAATAAATACTTCCTCCTAGTCCCATCTACCTGCACTCAGACCATAATCCTCCATTCCTTTCCCGTCCATATACCCATCCAATCTATTTTTAAAGGATAAAATCGAACCAGCCTCCACCACTTCCACTGGAAGCTCATCACACACTCTCTTGTTCATTCTTGCAGCTCTGTTGGTTAAATTGCCCTCTGATTGAAAAAATATTGTTAATATTTACTGACTGAGCCAGTTTGTGTTATTAACAAACAGTGTGTGTAGTGTGCACAGGGCTGCAAGTCATCAGAAAAGCTCGTCCTAGATAGTGCTTTACATACTCATTGCCATTTAGTACAGAATTTGCATTTGCAGCCACCATGTTAAAAACCTATTCCTTGAATCCATTTGGTGCTGCCATATTTTCAGACACTGACTGAAACATCTGACCTTGAGGGTCTTGTTATACAGTCTGTTCTATTTTTCACTCGACCTTTACAGTTGCAGTGGTCATCACTGGGAGTTCTAGGGCAACGAGATCCCTGCCTGACTATTCGTTTAACCGAAGTTAGTTACGAAAAGCTGGAGTAACTCAGCGGGACAGTCGTAACGTTTCATGTCGAGACCCTTCTTCAGACGTTTAACCCCTTGCTCATCTTTCTCCTCCCATCTATCGTGCAAAGGTTTGTTACAATGCTATTGTTGCGTCGGGCCAGTGGCTAATTTGGTACAATTAAGGATGAAACTTTGAACCTTTTCAGGTTCAGGGATGGTGTCATGCCTTTCTTTGGAGTGTTGGGCTATTTCATAAGGTTTCTTTTCACTTGACAATCTTGACCAAGAATACTCTATGCGTTTATGTAGAACATAGAACAGAACATAAGATAGACTTGTTTGATCTCCCAGGTGGCATAGCTGTAGAGTTGCTGCCTTACAGCGGCAGATTCTCAGGTTAGACCCCGATTATGGGTGCTGCGTGTACTGAGTTTGTACGTTCTCCCTGTGAATTTTCCCTCGAAGGACATACAGGTACATAGGTTAATTGGCTTTGGTAAAAATTGTAAATTGTCCTTAGTGTGTTGGATAGTGCTGGTGGATCGCTAGTCGGCGTGGACTCGGTGGGCCAAAGGGCCTGCTTCCGCAATGTATCTCTAAACTAAACGAAATGTTTCACCTCACACTTGCTCAAACTAAACTCCATATGTCATTTCTCTGCCCATATTTCCTACAGTATCCCTTGACAATCTTCCTTGCTATTCCTAACACCACAATTCTTGTATCATCTGCGGGCCAAGCTAATTTTGGATGCATTTTACCAATGCTCAGTAGATCCTAAGTGACCTAATCTTCTGGACTAGCCTAAAATGAGTTCTCTTGGCAAATGTTTTTTTCTGACATCTATGTAGAAAATATTTACTATCATCTTTATTACTTCTTTAAAAAGCTTAATCAAATTTGAGACACATGACCTCCCAGGCATACAGTGTAGGAAAGAACTGTGGATGCTGGTTTAAATCGAAGGTAGACACAAAAGTAACTCGGTGGGTCAGGAAGCGTCTCTGGAGAGATCAGTCTGAAGAAGGGTCTTGACCCAAACGTCACCCATTCCTTCTCTCCAGAGATGCTGCCTGACCCGCTGAGTTACTCCAGCATTTTGTGTCTACCTCCCAGGCATACAACTCCAAAGAGCTTGGTGAGAGGTGCAGGTGCATAAAGTTCTATCTCCTATTCCACTCTTGCCCGTGTGGAGATTTTCTGGTAGTTGGTTGCTTCCTCCATACCTTGCTCAAGAGGCCACTGGTGCCTTGATGGTTAGCACTGATGATATTGAGACTCCATCCAAACTGTGGTGTCATTCTCATATTCAGTCATAAAAGCTGTGGTTCATTTGGGAGAATTTAAAAACAATCTTCCTTGTTATCCCCAATTGCTCTGGGCTAATCTACAAGAACAATAATCAGATTGTCAATTTGTTTACTGATGTCTATGTAATCAGTACCTACTGCCTTACCATCATCTTGGTTACTTCCTCAAAAAATTCAATCAAATCTTAGAGACAGGATCTCCCACTGCCTCGGTGCCAGAGACGTGGGTTCAATCCTGATCTCGGGTATTGTCTGTGCGGAGTTTGAATGGTATTCCTGTGACCTGTGGGTTTTTTCTGCGTGCTCCGGTTTCCTCCCAAACTCCAAAGATGTGCAGGCTTGTAGGTTGTCCTGAGTGCGTATGATAGAATGTGTGTGTACAGGCGGTGGCTGGACAGCGCGGACTTGCTTCTATGCTGCATCTCTAAACTAAAGTAAGATCATTAATAAACTTGAATTGCATGGCGTTGAGAGCTATAGGTAAATTGGGTACAATTGGGTACAATTGCAGCAATTAAAATATGGTTAAATAGATATATGGAGAGGACAGGAATTGGTTAGTAGTTAATACAGTAGAAGGGCCCGACCCAAAATGTCACCCATCCATGTTCCCCGGAGATGCTGCTTGACCGGCTGAGTTAAGGGCCTGTCCCACTTTCACGACCTCTACCGAGTTCGCCCTTCACTCATACTCGCAGCATGGTTATCACGAGGTCGTAGGTAGGTCGTAGCAGGCCGTGATTCTAGTCGTAGGTACTCGTGGCATCAAGTAGGTCGGGGCATTTTTCTAGCATGATGAAAAATGTCCATGAGTATAAAAGGTTGTGAATTAGGTCGTGAAAGTGGAACAGGCCCTTTACTCCAGTATTTTGTCTCTATTTTTGATTAGTATTTGTTTATTGTTGACGTGTTTATTGAGATGCAGTGAAAAGCTTTAGTTTGTGTACTTTCCGGTCAAATCAGATACTACTACACATGAATACAATCAAGCCATACAAAACTACAACAGGTAGAGTGAAGCGAAAAATACCAAAGGGCAGAATATAGTTTTCCAGCATTGTAGTGCAAAAGTTCAATAGAAAAAAAATTCCATGAATAATGGCGAGCCGTAGGCAAATGGGACTAGCTTGGTTAGGCAACTTGGTCGGCGTGGACGTTGGCCTATGTCTTGTTTCTGTGCCGTTTAACTCTATTGCTCTAAATGGGATTAGTGTAGATGGATACAAATGGTGGTAGGGATGTGGTTGGCCGAAGGGCCTGTTTCTAAGTTGAACAACAAACCTGAAACGTCACCATATTCTTTTTCTCCAGAGATGTTGCCTGCCCGGCTGAGTTACACCATCTTTGACACTGAAACAAAGTTGTGTTTGCCCACGCAGATGGAAATGAAATTTGCAGAAGGGCAGCTGGGGAGTTCTCTGTGGTGTCCTGCGTAATATTTATTCCTCAGCCAACATCATTTAAAAGGATTAATAGGTCATAATCATGTCGCTGTCAAATTGGCAGCTGATGCAAAAACAAGATGTGGCCAGGTTGTGTAGGGTCGATCTTCTGGCCTGTGTCACGATTAAACACACCCTCATCTTCAATTTGGCAGTTGTTACAAATAAAAGTGACCTTTAGCATGGATTTATTTTTGCCCACACACCTTTCCTGTGAGGCATTACACAAGAGTTTAATTTGCTCTCAGATGCCAAATGCACACAGTTGGTTTTCCACCTGCTCTGGCTGATATTTATCCTCTGAAGAACCTTGCAAAATAAAACATTCTGGTTGTTTAGTTATGTTTCTGTTTGTGGCCACATATCGGCTGTGGTTCTCTCATTAACAAATGAACTTAATTTAACATAAAGCCCTCAGGACAGCCTGGGGTTGTACATATATTTTGCTCAACCTGTTGGCCATGGATATCAGTCAGTGGAGATAATTGAGGCTGGCAAACTGGCATTCACATCTCCGTAGTTGCCTGGCCCTTGCAGTGAAAGAGGTGCCAATGTACAAGCCGTAAAACCACGCTCATTTGTCTTGCATAAAAGCCATTGTATGCTGCTTTTCATGATCTTGTTGCCCCGAGGTCCTTTACCAAAATCAAGTTTTATCAGGGAGATGCTGTGTCATTTTATCATTCATTTTATCATGTAATTTTATCATGAGATACGGTGTCATTTTATCAGGGCGGCATGATGTGCAATTTTATCTAAACTACTAGTCCCATTTGCCCACGTTTGGCCCGTATCTCTCAAAACCTTTCCTATCCATGTACCTGTCCAAGTGTCTTTTAACTGCTGTTATAGTACCTGCCTCAGCGACCTGACACATCTCCACCACTCTGAGTGAAAAAGTTACCTCTCGGGTTCCTATTAAATCTTTCCCCTCTCATCTTAAACCTACGTCCTCTGATTCTTGATTTCCTTGCCCAGGGCATTCACCCCATCTATTCCTGTCGTAATTTTATGCACCTCTATCAGATCACCCCTTAGCCTTCTGCACTCCAAGGAATAAAGTCCTCACCTGCCCAACCTCAGGCCCTCAAGTCTTGCAGAATTCAGGAAGAATGTTAACTAGTGTGGGCTCAGAATGTTGCCATAACTATCACAGGGTTGAAGCAAAGAGAATTGATGCATTCAATAATCGTGAGTTTGAATTCAAAGATTATTATTTTTGTGCAATTAGAAGTACTAAAGTGGGAGGAGGCTCATGTTGGAGTGTACACTGTCGTGGGCTAGTTGGGCTGAGTGACTTGTATCTGTACTTAAAATGCTTTGTCCGCAGTTCAATTAAATTCACAGCTTAGCAAGCTAATGGTTGCTAGCGAGTTGTGAGATAAATAAGATTTGGTTATGAATATAGGAGGCATGATTGGAAAGTTTGCAAATGTCAATATTGGTGTTTATTTTGAGGAGGGGAGTTGTGGGCAGAGTCATGGCGGTGATTCACTTTGGTGTGACTAATAAGGGTACAACGTACAAAATGAATGGCAAGTCACTAGAGAATATGAAGAACAAGTTCAAGGTGGCGAAGATATATGCGATATTTGTCTTCATGGGTCAGGCTTAGAATATATGAGAACAAAGAGGTTTTGATACATTTAGACAGGTACATTGATAGGACAGGCAAAGCGGGATATTGGTCAAACGCAGACAGGATTAGGACTAGTGTAGATGGGGCATGTTGGTCAGTGTGGGTAAGTTGGGCCAACGTGCCTGTTTCCACACTGTATGACTCTATGACTAAGCTAGAGCCCTTTGCCCGTGTTTACCAACATCCCTTTAAACCTTGTAGGTACAAGGAGTTCTCGTTGCTCGTATCCCGAGCACAACACAAACGGACTAGGTCTACTATGGACTTTGTTTTGATTGCATTACCAACTGGTCTGGTTTGCTTACATTACTCTTTATTACTGTACATTTATCTGTGTGTTATTGCAGCAACGGGCCTGCAAAGCTGCAGGAAGTAAGAGTTTCATTGTTCCGTTGCCGGTACGCAAGACAATTAAACACTCTCTTGACAGCTAAAGACGCAAATATACGAGAGGGCAGAACTTCGGATCCTCCCTCTTCCTTTGCATTGTGAAGGCACAAGTTTCTCAAGTTTCCATGACATCGCTCAATAAAACAGAAAAAAAGAGGAAGCGGCCTACAAAGACAATTTGTTGCAGTGGCAGTAGGTGGTATACGATGCTAACCCGAATGGCTAATCTGGATAAAAAATCACATTTTTCAAACAAGTCAATTTCCTCCAACGAACCAGGTTACCAATGGGGAGGGGAAGAAAAATCTTGTCCGTCCCACCCTATACCACGCAGTGTACAGCTCACGAGTCTCCAGGATAAGCCTGAACAGAGCTGGAGAATCCAGTGGCAGCTCGCCAATCCGCCCTACACAAAACCTAAACAAACTGAAAGTTTGAGGGACTACTGTTCTCCAAGATGAGGAAGTGGAAACGTGCCAAAGCCAAATAAAAACCTTCTGTTCCACTGCATAGAGACGCACACACCCAGTCCTGCCTACGAAATGAAATCCTAATGGCTTCCAGTTCACAACTCAATTATCACACCAGAAGAGGTTTTACAAAGGATACCTAACAGTTTAGAAACCGCACCAAAGAGGCAAACAATTTCCCCAAAGGCACAATATATATAATACGAACAATCACAACCTATGCTGAATTCTTGATTGCACATTCTTCCGTGCAAGTTGTACAGTACAGAATCAGGGCATTTAGCCCAGCTGTTACAAGAATTTCAACAGAAATTAAGAATTCTAGTTATGCAGATAAACTAGAGAAACTTTGGCTGTTCTTTCTTGAACAGAGGCACTTGATATCTGTTCTGACAGAAGTCTTTTAAGATTATGTATCTTCTTGACAGAATCGACAGAGAGAAACTCTGTCATATAAATATAGTCAAGTTTATTGTCCAACTATTGAGATACGGGTACATTTAAAATTTTGCTTGCAGCAGTATCCGGAGGCAGAGCCAGGACTTACCAGCGCGAGGCTGGCCAACTTCGGGGCTGCGGTGGCGTTCCGGCGGTGGCGACCGAGGACACTGGTGGCGACCTGAATCCGGAGGCTCGGCCGCAGCTGGCCCAGTGGACGACATCTTCGGGAGCGCGAGGCTGGCCGGCTTCGGGGCTGCGGTGGCGTTCCGGCGGTGGCGACCGAGGACACTGGTGGCGACCTGAATCCGGAGGCTCGGCCGCGGGCCCGGTGGACGACATCGTCGGGAGCGCGCAGGTCACAGGTTGGTGACCTGTTTTTCTGGGGCTCCCGCAACTACAGCTGCATCCGCTGGACTGGAGGACGGCAGCTTCGACCACCCCGGGCCGCGGAGTTTGAGCCGGCCCGTCGCGGAGCACGGATTCGGCCGCTGGACTGGCTTACCGTCGCCCGGCGGGGCCACAGCATCAGAAGCCTGGATCGCCTCAGCGCAGAGGGAGAAGAAAGCGGGAAGAGACAGAGACTTTAAGACTTTTGCCTCCATCACAGTGAGGAGGTACCTGGTGAACTCACTGTGGTGGATGTTAATTTGTGTTTATTGTGTGTTTTGTCATTTATTATTATATGTATGACTGCAGGCAACGAAATTTCGTTCAGACCGAAAGGTCTGAATGACAAATAAAGGAATCTCTAATCTCTAAAAAAAGTATCACACAAACACACTGCTAAAGAAATCAGCATGGCACATTGGCAGAGCTGGTAGAACCGCTGCCTCAGAGCCAGAGAACAGAGTTCATTCCTGACTTCGGGTGCCGTCTGTGTAGAGTTTGCACATTCTTCCTGTGACCGCGTGGATTTCCTTCGGGCACTCCGCTTTCTTCCCACATACCAAAGACGTGCGGGTTTGTAGGTGAATTGACCTCTGTAAATTGCCCCACGTGAGTAGGGAGTGGATGTGAAAGTGGGATAACACAGAACTAATGTGAATGAGTGATCAATGGTCTGCGGGCTGAAGGGCCTGTTTCTATGCTGTATCTTTGCAGCCTCTTGCACTCCTGTGCATTGAAATCGCCATCCTAAGCCACATTGCAATTAGCTGCGATACTTTCTACAATGCTGCTCGCTATTTGGTTTTGAGCCAAAGGATCAAGAATTCAAGGACACAGAATGAAGGCAATGAACAAACGTGATATACCGTAAGTGATTTGGAACAGGAATGCGCCGCCAACAGAAATAATGGATGCAGATTAAATCGTGGAATTCACAGGGAAACTTTTTAAACACGTAATAAATGCGCATGACTGGGGAGGGGGATGAGCCTAATCATTCTAGCATACAGCAAATAACGACTCAATGGGCCAAATGGCTTCCTTCCTGCGATTCTCCTTATGCTGGTGTGTATAGCTCCTCTTTAACCCTATCAGCACTTCGTTCATTCCTTCCATCCTTGAGTATTTTGCTAGGTTCCCCTTGAATGCATCTACCTAAGTTTATCTTTAGGCTGGTCATCTTTATAAAAGATCACAAAAGTGGTCTCACAGCATTTTTTCCAGGTCCAGATACACAGAACATGCAACACAGCCAATTATTCGGGGTGGGAGATTGCAACCTTCACGTGGTCCACCCTGTTTCAACGAATGCAATTAACCCGACGTGCACAAACAAGATCACATAGAGCAAGTTGATCTACAACTCTAGGCTGTGCACGCCATACGCAAGGAGAAGAAGCCAATTATTCTACACAATTTCATGCTCCTTCCAAATCCATTAGAAAAGCCGCCTTACAGTACCAGAGACCTGGGTTCGATCCTGACAACAGGTGCTGTCTGTACAGGATTTGTACGTTCTCCCTGTGACAGCATGGGTTTTCTCACGGAGCTCCAGTTTCCTCCCACACTCCAAAGATGCACAGGTTTGTAAGTTAATTGGCTTCTGTAAATTGTCCCTAGTGTATAGGATAGTGCTAGTGTATGGGGTGATCTCTGGTCGGCATGGACTTGGTCAGCCAAAGGGTCTGTTACCACGCTGCATCTCTAATCCAAACTAAAAGCTCTTAATTTTCTTATTATACTTTGAGCCACCTTTCCCTTAATTCATTGAGAATGCATCAAAGTGGGGAAACCTAGTTCCACGTTCTTGCTAATTCAGAATGCAAGTACAGAAAGAAATGCAAATGCTGGTTTACATCTTAAGATGACAGATTCCATTCACACATATGTGACATTATGCTTACCCAAACAAAAAAAACAACAACAAAAAATTTAAAGACTTCGATTAGGGTCATCCTTGACCTTGTCCTTTCAAGAGTTTTGGAACAGAATGTTCACTTTTCCCCAATTTCACAGTTGTGGATCAAATTCATTTGTGCACTCTCACAAGTGACTCCACATTCTTAACAAAATGTCAACCAGAACTGTATACACATTCCATTGTAGTTAAGTTCAGTTAGTTTAGTTTGTCACGTGTACCGAGGTACAGGTAAAAGCCTTTATTGCGCGCTAACCCGTCAGTGGAAAGACAACACATGATTACAATTGAGCCGTCCAGTGTACTGATACATAAAGGAAATGGCTTTTGTGCAAAATAACATCCAGTAAAATCCGATTAAAGATAATCCGAGGGTCTCGAATGAGGTAGTTAGTGTTCTGTTCTCTTTATTATTCGTATGGCTGTATGGCGACCACACATTTCACTGTACCAATTGGTACATGTGACAAATAAATGTATCTTGTATCTAGTGGCTCAGGACTGCTTTCCAGTTGTCGGCAGGATGGTTCATTTGCCTTATAACAGCTGGGAAGAAAGTGTCCCTCAATCTCAAGGTGTGCGTTTTCACACTTCTGCATATCTTGCCTGATGGGAGGGGAGAAGAGGGAGTGACTGGGGGTGAGTCAATGGAAGAGTGGTTCAGCATAATCAAGGACAATTAAAGTGAAACTGAAACTGAACGGAGGTTGGTTTGTGTGATGGTCTGGGCTATGCCTGCGATTTCTTGTGGTTTGGATGGAGCCCTCTGTCTACGGTTCCACAACTTTTTAACATGATTTCACCTTTGCCATTCTCTTCCCATAAATACAAAACCCAGCGATTAATTTCATTTATTTAAACAATTTGGTCAAGATATGCTACATGGAACACCAATCTGGCACGGCAGAGCTGTCCAGCATGAAAATAGGCCCTTTGGCCCATCTCATCCATGTTGACCAAGTTCCCTAACCGAGCTAGTCCCATTTGCCTGGCCCGTACCCCAGCAAACCTTTCCTACCCACATAACTATCCACACATCTTTTAAATCCACCTACTGTAATTTCTACTGTAACTGTAATTTTTAATATGCGCAATAACCCATACTGTATATAGGAATCCTATTTATTCACTCTATTTACCCATTGTCTTTTTATAGATATGTATATAGCGCCGCAGAACTGTGCACCTTATCCCCCCCCCTTTTGTTTTTTTTTGTTTTGTTTTTTGAACTAATTACATGTCTGCACTGAGTACGAGCTGCTTTTAATCTCATTGTACATGTATAGTGACAATATAGTGACAATAAAATGGCATTCATTCAAATGACGTAATTGTACCCGCCTCTTCTGCTTCCTCTGGCAGTTTGTTCCATGTAAGGACAGTCCTCTGTGTGGAAAAACTTGCCCCTCATATTCCTTTTAAATCTTTCCCCTCACATGTACCCTTTACTTTTAGACTCCCCTACCCAGAGTAAAAGATTGTAGCTATTCACCTTATCTATTCCTCTCATGATTTTGATAAGGTCACCTCACAGCGTCCTATGCCCCAAGGAAAATAGACCTAGCCTATCCAGGTATCCCTCTTGGGATCACATCGTTTCTAAGCAACAGATAGACACAAAATGCTGGAAACATCAGCCATTCCTTCTATCCACAGATGCTGCCTGACCTGCTGAGTTACTCCAGCACTTTGTGTCTATCTTTGGTAGAAACCAGCATCTGCAGTTCCTTGTTATTACCCAGCCTCTCCTTGCAACTCAAACCCTCCAGACCTGGTAACATCCTCGTAAATCTTTTACCTTTATTTCCAAATGGATAGGGTTCATGACCAATGGTGCTTCAAACCATTGGACCCAATAAACAAGACATTATTCCAGGGTACATTTCGTTTTCAGTCATGCAGGCCACAGATGTCGCAATAGCAAGTATGGAAGTATGTCAAAGTCCAATGAGCATCAATCCTCTTGAGGACACGCCTGCCCCAACTTCGACACTCAAGTGCCACCTCCCTAGACCCAGAGCAATACCGCCAGCCCAGTCTGAAATACGACTGCTTAAGAGAAGCAGAGAGAAAAAGAACACAGGCCCATTAATAGTCTGAAGCTTTAAAAACACCAATGCACAGGGGAGGAGGCATCAGAGTAGATTACATATGATGAGCAGAACACTGACTATAGATAGAATTGTCTGTCCATAGCCATAGAGTGCTCTGGGGTCAATTTACGGTCACTGAAAGCACAGAGTGGACTGGCTCCAACCTCTGACCACTATTAATCCCACAAATCAACATCACCCAAGAATTGTTCTGCACAAAAGATAACACAGGTCCCCAAAGTGCTTGCCAGCAGGTTGGTTGCAGTCACATTATGCACTGCAAGGTCCCATAGGGGACAACACAAGATTATCGACATTTTAAGATCGAGTGCTGGCTGAAAACCAAACAAAAAAACCCTTACATTTGCCTTCAGGTCCGAAGAAGGGTTCCAGCCTGAAACGGCACCCATCCTTTTCCTCCAGAGACGCTGCCTGACCCACTGACTTACTCTAGTACTTTGATTCCGCCTTCGATATGAACCAGCATCTGCAGTTCCTTTCTATACCATGACAATGAAGGTTGACGATGGGCCAGGAAAGGAGAGGGACGACAGTTCACAGGACGAACGGATGGAGATGACGACTGCAACAAGCTTTGGCTGATGGCCAGCTGCAGCTGAGACTGTGAAATGCCACCAAAACCTGGCGCCTATTGCATTTAGACCTAGTGGGCTGTTTCTATGCTTGATGTGCTAACTGGATATTGTACTTAAGCATGTATGGCAATAATCTCACTGAACCACATGCAATAAAAAAAATCTTACTGTACCTTGGGACAAGTGATAATAAAGAAACCATTGAACCATTGAGATCGTCAAGAACACATCCAACTAGCATTGGCAACCACTTTAAATAGTGCGAGGTGGCATTCGAGTGTTAAGGTGACAGAATTCTCCTCTCAACATAGAACAGTACATGAACAGCCCCTTCAGCCCACAATGTTTATGCTGAACACAATATCAAGTCGACATAATCTCCTCTACCTGCACGTGAGCCGTATCTCTCCATATCCATGTGCCTATCTAAAAGCCTCTTCAATGCCACTATTATATCTGCCTCCAGTACCATCCCTGGCAGCCCATTCCAGACACTCCCCACGCACTGGAACTATTACTGTTTAGTATTAGACTAGCATTTTAAGTGTGTGGGAAGGAACTACAGATGCTGGTTTACACCAAAGGTAGACCAATGCTGGAGTAACTCAGTGGGTAAGGCAGCTTCTCTGCAGAAAAGGAGTACGCGGTTTCGGTTCCAAAACGTCGCCTATTCCTTTTCTCCAGAGATGCTGTCTGACCTGCTGAGTTACTCCAACATTGTAAGTGGCCAGGACTAATGACATGAATCAAATTGAAATCCCATCGAGCCAGACGATTTGAATATGCCCGGACTAAAAGTTTAGTACGGGTAGGAAGGAACTGCAGTTACTGGGTTAAATGGAAGATAGACACAAAATGCTGGAGTCTGAAGAAGGGACTAGAAACATCACCCATGCCTTTGCTCCAGAGATGCTGCCTGTCCCGCTGAGCTACTCCAGCATTTTGTGTCTATCTCTGACAAAAGTTCATCCGCCCGACAAAAAGTTGGCAACTTAAAAAAAAAAAGGAAATACTGTGTCTAAATGCTGTGTGTCAGCATAATCACACAGAACAGGGTCAATGCTGATGGAAGCAATCCCTGCAGCTTGGCAGCGAGCAGCACAAGGCCATGCTAACAGCGATTGGGCAAGAGGTCAAAGCTGAAGAGCCAGCAAGTCCTCAGAGAGATTGCAGTGAAAGGTGGGGTCAACTTTACAGATTTGGCACTGTCAACGAAAAGCTATGCAATTTGTTCAATTTAATAAAATAAATAAAAAGATTGATCTATGGACTCGATTGACAGATCTCGGGGCAGCAATTGGAGGAACATTGCCTCCAGACTTATACGGCCAGTTTAACTTATCCCTAGTGTGTGTGTAGGGTAGTGTTAGTGTGTGGGGATCACTGGTCGGTACAGACTCAGTTGGCCAAAGGGCCTGTTTCCACGCTGTATCTCCAAACTAAACTAGTTCTATGTTATCCCACTTTCGCATCCATTTCCTGCACCTCAGGGGCAATTTACAGAGGCTACAATCAACCGCCAAACCTGCATGACATTGGGATGTGGGAGGAAACCAGAACACCTGGAGGAAACTCACAGTCACACGAAGAGGACATTTTGATTTTCATTATTCTCCCCCCCTCCCCCCCCCCCCCGTTTAGTTTAGATATACAGCATGGGACTGCAGTAAAAGGGTATCTTGGTCAGAATGGACAAATTGGGCCGAAGAGCCTGCACTGTACGACTCCATAAAACATTTATTTTTCCACAGATGCTGCCTGACTGGTTGAGATTTCCAAGCATGTATTTAGCATTTGAGGGGAGAATAAGTGTGTCAAGACAGCACAATGAAAAAGTTACCGGCTAAATGAAGATTGAAAATTGATTGACCAAAATCAGCAGGTCAGGCAGCATCTCTGGTGAAAAGGAATAGGTGATGTTTCGGGTCGAGACCTTTCTTCAGTCTGAAGAAGTCCTCCTTCATACTGTCTGAAGAAGGGTCTCGACCCGAAACGTCACCTATTCCTTTTCCCCAGAGATGCTACCTTTTGTGTCTAGCGTCGGTGTAAACCAGCATCTGCAGTTCGTTCATACACATTGTAAACTGACAAACAGACTAATGGCCAGTAGATCTTTTTCTTTTTACGGCTACTGTGAACACCGTTGGAATTTACAAGAGTTAGAAATCGGATTCCAGTTATCAAAGAGTGGGTAGAGGGTTTGATAATAAGTCGAACGCCCAATCAGTAATTTGAAGTTTTCGAATGGAGCTGGGTCGCTTGCCAAGTTGGAGTCAGTCCTTGTCTGTAAACCTTTATTGCCATGTAATCAAGAGCAGACCACCCTTGAGGTATCACATTTCCAAAGCCAACAGGAAGAGAATCTCCAAGAACATCCAATGTGGGAGGGTGAAGAGGGTTGGAGAAATGGGATAAGAAATCAAACAAAAAAAGATTACAATTGCGACTAACATTTCAAAAGTACTTAATTCCATGCAAGGCATATTCCAAAGAATATTTTGCATTGCTGTGGCTCTTGCTGCAAGCTCAGGAAGTACTTTTGAAATGTAATAGCTACTGTTAAAAAAAATACTGCAGCCAGTACCCCCAAACACTGATAATGACCATAAACCCTGTCACTGCATTGTTACAATGAACATATGTATTGGTCGGAATACTCTGGAATTCCACGTAAGAGTTAAAATATGAATGAAAGCCTTTTTAAAATTTGTTCCTGGGCCTGTACAGTGGAATTTAAAAGAATGAGGAGAGATCTCATTGAAGCCAGATAATTAAAGGCCGTTAATACAGTGGACATGGAAAGGATATTTCCAGCAATGGGAGTCTAGAACCAGGGGGCACAGCTTCAGAATAAAAGGATGTTAATTCAAAATGGAGATGAGGAGGAATCTGTGGAATTAATTGGCACAGACGGCTGTGGAAGCCAACTCTTGAATATTTTTGAGGTGGAAATTGATAGCTCGAGTAAGAGCATCGAAGGCTAGAGAGAAGGCAGGAGAATGGGGAAAAACTAGATCAGCCATGATTGTATGGAGGAGTAGGTTTGATGGGCTGAATGGCCTAAGTCTGCTCCTTTGTCTTTTGGTCTTATGTTTATATCCACAAGCCATCAAAAGTGCTTTAAAACATAACGAGAATGGATCATTATTCAAGAGGTGGCACCGTGGTGCAGCAGTGGAGTTGCTGCATTACAGCGCCAGAAACCCGGGTTGATCTTGACTACGGGTGCTGTCTACAGAGTTTGTATGTTCTCCCTGTGACCACGAGAGTTTTCTAAGGATTCCTCCCACATTCCAAAGATGTGCAGGTTTGTAGGTTAATTGGCTTCAGTAAATTGGCCCTGGCGTGTGGGTTATGGCTAGCGTACGGATGATCTAGCCTGAGCTCAGCACATTAATGCAATTGCAAAGGAAGTTCATCAGGTCTCAAGGAAGTTAGTACATCGCCGAATACTCTCTCAATCAAACCTCTACAGGTGCACAATGGAGAGCACACTGACTGGTTGCATCATGGCCTGGTTCAACATCCAACACTGTAGGAGGCTGCAGAAAGTGGTGGACATTTCCCAGTCCATTATAGATACCAATCTCCCTACCAGCCTAGTGATTTACAAGTAATCTCAAAGGACCCATACCACCCAGACCATGCTCATACCACGGCAACCAACAGAAATGTCAACTGGTTCATTGATATCCTTTTGTTGATCGGAAGATACAGCATGAAAACAGACCCTTCAGCCCATCGAGTCTACACGTACCATCAATCATCATTCACACTGAGTCTATGTTGTTCCACTTTTGCATCCATTTCCTGCATACGAGGGGCAATTTACAGAGACCAATTACCCAACAGACCCGCACATCTTTGGGACCAGGAGGAAACCTACGCGATCAAGGAAGAATGTGCAAATTCCACACAGACCTGAGGTCAGGATCAAACCCGGGTCCCTGCCGCTGAGAGGCAGCAGCTCTACCAGTTGCACAACTGAGCCACTCTGGCAGTAAATTGGCTGCCATTCTCCACTTCTGCAATGTATTTTGGACTTAAGAGATTTGCCCACAGGGGCAAGATTGCCGTGTGATAATTATACAAGACCTTGGTGTGACCACATTTAGACCAGTGCATACACTTTTGAACGCTTTATCCCAAAAAAGAAATAAAGTTGCCACAGAGAGAATGCGACAAAGGTTCATTAGACTGAACCCTGGAGGTCCGACAGTGATTAAGCAAAAAAAGAGACAAAGTACTGGAGTAACTCAGTGGGTGAGGCAGCATCTCTGGAGAACATGGATAGGTGACCCTTCTTCAGATTCATTGTAAATATGGGGGGGGGGGGGGGAGAAGAATGCTGGGAGTTTGAAGTGAACAAGCTTTTAATTCATCAGAATGTGGAACGAGCAGCTAAAAGCAGTAGAGCAGGTAAATAACAATGGTTAAGAGACATTTGAACTGGTGCTTGCTCAGAAAAGGTTCAGTCGGATATAGGTCAAGTTCAGTAAAGTTGAGACTAGCTCAGGAAGCAACTGGGTCAGCAGTGGCACATTGGGCCGAAGGGCCTGCTACCCAGCAGTATAAACTTAC
>CM075977.1:221666215-221700126 GCA_038087875.1 Malacoraja senta | reverse complement strand
AGCACTTTCGTTTACCTGTCCATTGTGTGAAATCCGTCCCCGTTATCGGCGTTAACGCTTCAGGAGCTGCTTTTAAAATGACTGTAGCGCTGACATTGACGATTTAATAAAAATAAAAAATTCACAAAACGCCGGTAGGAACGATTTTGTCAGCCAAGGTTTGTACTCCAACAAAATATTTCCAGGACAAGGGAGGAGAAACCGCGTTTTAACCCCGCCCCCCCCTTAAAGGCGCCAAAATCGTGCACACGGCCAGTGGCAGAATTACAGCGCGACTGAAGGTAAGTTTTGTAACATACCTATATAGTAGGGAGGATAGGGGGAGTGAAGAACAAGTACAGATGGTGACTTTTTCAAGGATGAGAACAGAGAAGATAGCAACAGCCCAGCAAAGAACTAGGGTAAGAGTCAGGAGAAACACTCTGTGCGCATGGGCAATGAACTTACATGAATATGTACACACACCCACTATGACAAGATGTCTCATTTAAATGCACATGCGATGCATGATATGGGAGGTGTCTTTGACGTCGGGTGGATGTTCCAGGACGTTCTCGTGGGAATGTGGGCTTTATGTTATGATTGGAAGAAGCACAATGGGGAGGGATGAGGGTGTGACAATGATACCCATGAAATGTATAAAGATAGAAGACATCCCGATCCTCGGTGTGCCTCCAGGGGACATCAGAGGAGAGGCACCTATTCTGCAGAATATGATTTGAATAAAAAGCTTCTTTGCCGACTTTGTCTCTAAAAGCGTTTGTGATTTTGAATCTCACACATCTGTTCAAATGTCCTTTAACTGTCGTTATTGTATCTGCCTCAACTACCTCTTCTGACGGCTCGCCCCATGAGCAGATATCCTGTGGCAGGTATGGAGGATTTTGCAGGCGGCACTTGTATTTCTCCAGTGTTGTGAAGGTAGACCATGATAGAAGCAAGGTTCGCTGCTGCTCCAACATCCACATCCATGCACACACGGACTTCAAGTATATAATTAATATATGATAATGAATATATACATGTTTGTCAATGATCTACAAAAATAGGTTGAAATATTACGGACTAGGTAGCATCGGGGAAAAGGTATATTTGAATCTGCTATAGGGGGGTTGCACGTAAGGTCACCTGCTTCAAAAGGACATCAATTATACCAGTGCCCAAGAAGAGTAAGGTAATGTGCCTCAATGACTATCGACCTGTGGCACTAACGCCTGTGGTGATGAAGTGCTTTGAGAGGTTGATCATGACGCAGATCAACTCCTACCTCGACAAAAACCTGGACCCACTGCAGTTCGCTTACCGCCACAACAGATCAACGGTGGATGCGATCTCGCTGGTCCTCCACTCCGCTCTGGACCACTTGGACAACAAAAACTCATATGTCAGGCTGTTATTCATCGATTACAGCTCCGCATTTAACACAATCACCCCCTCCAAGCTGGTTACCAAACTCGCAGAACTGGGTCTCTGCGCATCCCTCTGCAATTGGATCCTCGACTTCCTCACTCTCAGACCACAGTCTGTTCGTATTGGTGGAAATGTGTCAGACTCGATAACAATTAGCACGGGAGCACTTCAAGGCTGCGTGCTCAGTCCCCTGCTGTACTCACTCTATACTCATGACTGCGTAGCCGGACATAGTGCGAACTCCATCATCAAGTTCGCTGATGACACCACTGTTGCGGGACGTATCACTGATGGTGATGAGTCAGAGTATAGAAGAGAGATCGAGCAACTGTCCATATGGTGCCAGCACAACAACCTGGCCCTCAACACCAGCAAAACCAAGGAACTGATTGTGGACTTTGGAAGGAGTAGGATGGGGACCCACAGTCCCGTTTATATCAACGGGTCGATGGTTGAAAGAGTCAAGAGCTTCAAATTCCTGGGCGTGCACATCTCTGAAGATCTTTCCTGGTCCGAGAACAATGATGCCATTATTAAGAAAGCACATCAGCACCTCTACTTCCTGAGAAGATTACGGAGAGTCAGTTTGTCAAGGAGGACTCTCTCTAACTTCTACAGGTGCACAATAGAGAGCATGGTGACCGGTTGCATCGTGGCTTGGTTCGGCAACTTGAGTGCCCTGGAGAGGAAAAGACTACAAAAAGTAGTAAACACTGCCCAGTCCATCATCGGCTCTGACCTCCCTTCCATCGAGGGGATCTACCACAGTCGCTGCCTCAAAAAGGCTGGCAGCATCATCAAGGACCCACACCATCCTGGCCACACACTCATCTCCCTACTACCTTCAGGTAGAAGGTACAGGAGCCTGAAGACTGCAACGACCAGGTTCAGGAACAGCTACTTCCCCACAGCTATCAGGCTATTAAACCTGGCTCGGACATAACACTGAACTTTACTAGCCAATACTGTTATTTGCACTTTATCGGTATATTGACCATTGTGTATATATTTATAGAATGCCTTGTAGTAAATGCCTACTATGTTCTGTTGTGCTCAAGCAAAGCAAGAATTTCATTGTCCTACCAGGGACACATGACAATAAACTCACTTGACTTGACTTGGATCAAAGGGCTTGACACACGGAGCCGCTCAATCCATCTGGAGGACATCGCAACTTCCGGTATATGTTGTTAATACACAAAACGCGTACTTTCCTACCTGTTTAAAAAACGCCAAAATGGTGAATTTATGCGCTGTAAAAAATTGTGGAAGTCGGGTTAAGCGTGAGCGACATCTATCCTACTTCAGAATTCCAAAAGTGAAGAGAAATGAAGGTAAAGAGAAGCGAGAGCTGAAGGGACAACAACAGCTAAAGTGGTTGGCGAACATTGGCCGTGCAGATATCAAATTGGAAAATATTGGGAATTATCGCGTTTGCTCACGGCATTTCATCAACAGTAAGGCATTATGTATGTTTTTTCGTTATTCATTTAGTATGTAAAAAGTTTCAGAAGTGATAAATCTGGCTGTAAAATTTTAAAATCGCCCATGGTTCTGAAGTGGGATTTTACATGCAAAAAGAAAACGCTTCTGAAGCTAAATTTATCATTAAAAAAATCTCCAGACTTACGAGTGGTGTGTCGAAAAGTAAGTTTTTTATCATTATGCTATTGAGATGTATTTTATGGCAAATAATATGTCCTGACAGCTTAAACACCCACTCCCTTTCAATAGGATATTGTCAATTTGCTGAGGTTGATTATGTCCACTTAACAGCTGACAATTATGCCATTCCTTGTCTTGCATCTGAGTAAAATGTAATTCAAAACCCACGTATGGTTTGCGATTTTTAAAAAATGATACATTTTGCTTCAGAGGCGTTTTCTTTTTGTATGTAAAAACCCACTTGAGAACCATGGGCGATTTAAAAATTTTACAGCCAGATTGCCGTGCAACCTCCCTATACTGATCTCAGTGGTTTGTTTTTTGGCTCTAGATTACAGCATCTGCAGTCCCTTGTGTCTGTTTGACCTCTGTCAATCTTTACAATGTGGCGTTGCACAGCCAAGATAACCTTTAACTGATGTCTTATATTAACATTGTGCTTTTTATGTAAATATATATCACATAACACATTTCAAAAGCATTTAGTTATTGTATTTACAATTAACAAACCTGGCAGAATATAGAAAATCGAGGGACTCAATACATTCAGATTGTGGATGTATTTGGGCGATCAATGGTTGGACTGTAGCCCAAGTGTTGGATATCTACTATACACAAACACACATCAATATTTATATTCATGCATAAAACCAATGTGCATAAGATAGATATCTCTTTTTCTGCAATTTTGCTGTTATTTATAGTGCATTGCTAATTGTTTCTGATCTGTGGAGACAGTGAAGGAACATCTCGTCAGTTTAGAGTCACGTATAGGGGGGTTGCACGTAAGGTCATCAGGTCAAAGGGCGTGATGCACACAGTAGCTCAATCCTTCTGGAGTACAAGGCAGCTTCCGGCATACACTAGTAACACACGAAACACGTACGTTCTTTCCTGTTAGAAACCGCCAAAATGGTCAATTTTTGCGCTGTAAAATATTGTGTAAATAGGGGGTGACCGTGAGAGAAAACCGTGAAAATCACTGCTGCTCACTGACTTGCGAAAGAACAGCGTGCCAGCGGATTGAGGGCAAGTCCCGGCGAGTGTGGAACCAGTCAGTGCTGGGACAGAAGACGGGCCCGCTGTACTGGCAGCCATTGTAAGTGCTTACCTGACGTTCACCGCTTGTACTCCAGAAGGCGTTGCGTGGTAACAGTACGGGTCACGGGTCGCGACCTCGACTGCCGTGCAACCTCCCTATTGTTAGAGCCACCTCGCGTGTTTGATTTATGCATTTTCGGAATAATGCACTTGTTTAATTAGTACCAAATCCTAATTTACACGCTCGTATTTTTTAAATAACGTGCTCAAATTTTCACCTGGCAGCGAAGTCGCGTATATGTTTAATTTACACATTTTTGAATTACATGTGTAAGAAGGAACTGCAGATGCTGGTTTAAACCAAAGACAGACACAAAAAGCTGGAGTAACTCAGCGGGACAGGCAGTATCTCTGGAGAGAAGGAAATTGTGACGTTTTGGGTCGAGACTGAGACGTTTTGGGTCTAAAGAAAGGTCTCGGCCCGAAACCATTCCTTCTCTCCAGAGAACCCTATTCCTTCACTCCATAGATGCTGCCTCACCCGCTGAGTTTCTCCAGCAATTTAGTCTACCTTCTCTCTAGAGATGCTGCCTGTCCCGCTGAGTTTTGTGTCTGTCTTCTTGAAGTACATGCTGCTTTTCAAGAACGTAAACCCCGTGTAAAACACAAGGTGTCTGTATTGGTATGTTTATTTTTCAAAGATGTTCCGAGATGCAGTGAAAAATCTTTGAGTGGAATCCAGTCAAATCATCCCATACATGAGAACAATCAAGCCGTCCACAAGGCCACAGGTAGTGCAAAGAGAAAAATAAGTGCAGAATACAGTGTTACAGCTACAGTGAAAGTGCAAATAATAAAAATCGTAAAGGCCGCTAGGAGGTAGGCTGGGAGATCAGAGCTACATTTAATTAGTTTGTTTAGTTTATTGTCATGTGTACCGAAGTACAGTGAAAAGCTTTTGTTGCATGCTAACCTGTCAGTGGAAAGACAATACATGATTACAATCGAGCTATTCACTGTATAGATACATGATAAAGGGAATAACATGAATAATGTTTAGTGCAAAATAAAGACAGTGAAGACTGATCAAAGATTGCCTCCAATGAGGTAGATATTGGTTCAGGACTGCTCTCTAATTGTAATAGGATGTTTCCAGATGTCCTCATTCTTTAGGTGAGGTGTTCCATACCAGGACATCCGAGAAGTCCTCTTTCTTTAGGGAACAGGAGTTCCCCCTTTCCCTCTTCCATCATAGATGAGGCCCTTACAAGGGTCTCCTCTGTATCCCACAGCTCCACTCTTGCTCCCCCTCTCCCCAGTCGCAACAGGGACACAGTCCCCCTAGTTCTTACCTTTCATCCCATCAGCCATCGCATACAGCACATAATCCTCTGACATTTTTGCCACCTCCAACGGGATCCCACATCTTCCCAGTTTCTTCCTACACATCTCCACCCCTTTCTGCCTTCTGCAGAGATCGTTCCCTCCGCAACTCCCTGGTTAACTCATCCTTTCCCACCCAAACCACCCCCTCGCCAGGTACTTTTCCCTGCGACACCTGTCCCTACACCTCCTCCCTCGACTCCGTCCAAGGACCCCACAATCCTTTCAGATGAGGCAGAGGTTCACTTGCACCTCCTTCAACCTCATCTACCGCTGTTCCAGGTGTGGATTCCTATATATCGGCGAGACAAATCGCAGGCTCGGCGATCGTTTTGCTGAACACCTCTGCTCAATCCGCCTGGGCCTACGTGATCTCCCAGTTGCCAAACAATTTAACCACCCCTCCCATTCCCATACTGACCTTTCTGTCCTGGGTCTCCTCCGTTGTCAGCGTGAGCCCTAACCCAAATTGGAGGAAGTGCACCTCATATTTCACTTGGGCAGCTTACAACCCAACGGTTCTCTAACTTCAAGTAACCTTTGCTTTCCCTTTCTCTCTGTCCCTCCCCCAGCCTAGTTCTCCAACTAGTTTCACTGTCCTGATTAATTTTGCCGATTGTATCACCTTCCCCTCAGCTAACAATGATCCATTCTCCATTTGCTTGATCATCGCTTGCTTTGATCTGTCATTTTCACACCTCACCCTTCCACATATCTCTAGTCTCCCTCTCCACTGACTCTCAGTCTGAAGAAGGGTCTCGACCCAAAATGTCACCCATTCCTTCTCTCCAGAGATGCTGCCTTACCCACTGAGTTGCTCCAGCATTTTGTGTCTATCTTCAGTGTAAACCAGCATCTGCAGTTCCTTCCTACAATTTAACTGCTATGCTACCATGCCATGTACATATATTCATAGAAAGGTGATTATATATGCACTATGCGGCTATCTCTGTCAGCAGGAGGCTGAGTGCAAATATTTGCACAAGCACTGCCTCCTCTGAAGCCTGTACTGGTGTCTTCACCAGTTTTATCCACTCAATTGATTTGTCATAGTGACAAATAGACAAATGATTGAGATTCTGGTGGTGGTCCCTGATCAGGTTCCTTCAGTGTGAATACCTGTCTTTGATCTCTGTTCTTTGTTTTCTCTGGCCTAATCAAACACCAGAGGTAGTCAATCATCTGTCTTTAGTTTTCAACATTTTTTTATTCTAGTTGACAGTCGCTGATGTGAAGCCTTGTTGATTGTCTTCTGGAAAAGCAGATAAATGGCAGCTCTAGAAATGTTCTGCCCACACCTATAATTATTGCCTCAAAATCAACTGTTGGATATGATCTGCCTTTTATTAATACATGCTAACTTCTTAGTTTAGTTTAGAGATACAGCATGGAAATAGGCCCTTCAGCCCACCGAGTCCACACTGACCATCAATCATTAGTTCAGACTAATTCTACATCATCATATTCCCCACAAACTGGTGGAAAGCTTCATATTCCTAGCAGTGAATATCACCAACAACTTGTCCTGGACTAGCTATATAAAAGCAATGACCAAGAAAGCACACCAACACCTCGACTTCCTTAGAAGACTTAGAAAGTTTGCACGTGCCCAACAACCCTCACCAACTTCTACATTCAGGAACAGCTCCTTTCCAGATGTTAACAGGCAACTGAACTGCCCTCTCACCAACTAGAGAGTGGTCCTGACTTCCCATCTACCTCATTGTAGACCTTCAAACTATCTTTAATTGGACTTCACTGGACCTGATCTTACACTATATCCTTTATCCTGTATCTGTACACTGTGGACAGCTTGATTGTAATCATGTAGTCTTTTCTTTGACCAGATAGCATGCAACAAAAAGCTTTTCACTGTACCTCGGTATGCATGGCAATAAGAAACTAAACTAAACAGGCTTTATTATCATCTCTAATTCTGTTATAAGTATTGAAGGTTAATGAAAATAACATCTCATGTTTTAATGACCCATCCCTATGGTTTTATCCCCTCCCGTAGGATTGCCTTTGTGTTGTTTTGGAGATTAGCCTTTAATTCCTAGGGAGTGCTGGAGATTGCTGGAGGATTGACAACCCTCTGATACATGCATCTCAGCTGCTGTCAAAGGGATCTCACTTGGGGTACTTTGTTTCCGAGAGCGTGTTTCCGATGAGAAGTGCTGGCACGCAGGGAGTAGCCATTTGGAAAACCGTGCATGGTACCACGCTCGACTTGAGAGCTCAGAGTTGGACAATTAGTCCCAGGTGTGATTGAGGATGATAATAACTGCAGGGTTGAGGAAGGTGCTCAAATATTTATCAACAAGACGAGTGGGTCTCAATGTTTACCTGTGTGAGAAAGAACTGCAGATGCTGGTTTAAGTCGAAGGTAGACACAAAATGCTGGAGTAACTCAACGGGACAGGCAGCATCTCTGGTGACTTTTCGGGTCGAGACCCTTCTTCAAACTGATGTCAGGGGTGGGGGCGGGACAAAGATAGAATGTAGTCGGAGACAGTAAGACTAGTGGGAGAACTGGGAAAGGGAAGGGGATTAAGAGAGAAAGCAAGGGCTATCTGAAGTTAGAGAAATCAATGTTCATACCGCTGGGGTGTAAGCTACCCAAGCAAAATATGAGGTACTGTTCCTCCAATTTGTGCTGTTCCTCCAATTTGCGCTTGGCCTCCTCCATTTGACAATGGAGGAGGCCCAGGACAGAAAGGTCAGATTAGGAAAGGGAGGGAGACATGAAGTGCTGAGCCACCAGGAGATCAGGTAGGTTAAGACGGACTGAGCGGAGGTGTTCAGTGAAACAATCGCCGAGGCTGTGCTCGTTTACCTGAATGGAAACAGGTGAATCCAAGCCTTTACCAAGGACAGCAATCGCAAACTTTTACAGATGCACCAAAGAAGGCATCTATCAGATGCATCACAATTAATTTTGTTTAGTTTAGAGATACAGCGCAGAAACAGGCCCTTCGGCCCACCGAGTCCACGCCAACCAGCGATCACTGTACAGAGGGCGGCATGGTGATGCAGTAGTAGAGTTGCTGTCTTACAGCGCCAGAGACCTGAGTTCAATCATGACTATGGGTACTGTTTGTACGGAGTTTATATGTTCTCCCCATGACCTGTGTGGGTCTTCTCCAGGAGCTCCGGTTTCCTCCCACATTCCGAAGACGTAGAGGTTTATAGGTTAATTGGCTTGGTAAATTGTAAATTGGCCCTAGTCTGTGTAGGATAATGTTAATGTGCGAGGATCACTGGTTGGCGTGGACTCGGTGGGCCGAAGGGCCTGTTTCCGAGCTGTATCTCTAAACTAAACTAGCACTATCCTACACATTAGGGACAATTTACAATTCTTACCCAAGCCTATTAACGTACAAACCTGTACCTCTTTGGAGTGTGGAAAGAAACTGGAGCTCCAGGAGAAAACCCATACGGTCATGAGGAAAACATACAAACTCCACACAGACAGTACCCATAGTCAGGATCTAATCCAGGTCTCTGGTGCTGTAATGTAGCAACTCTACCGCTGTGCCACCCTAAATTTGGTTTTGACAACAGTCCAAGACTGCAAGAAATTGCAGAGAGTGGTTGATGCAGCCCAGTCTATCACACAAACCAGACTCCCCCCCCATCACGCTGCCTTGGGAAAGCAGCCAACAAAATCATGGACCACCACACCCCGATCATTCCCTCTTCTTCCATCTCCTGTCAGGCAGAAGATACAAAGGCTTGAAAGTTCATACCACCAGATAAATGAAAAGGTTTCTCCACATTGTTATTAGACTGACAAACAGTCCTATCATATGTTAAGTGCGTAGTCCCAACCTTTCAACCTACCTCATTGCAGCCGTTGCCATTTTTTATTTACCTGCACATTCTCTGCAGCTGTGACACTACATTATGCACTCTGGCTATTTTTCGCTTTACATGTCCTGTTGTACGTGTATGGCTTGATTGTACTCGTCAGAGAAACATAGTGATACAGCGTGGATCAGGCCCTTCAGCCCAACTTGCCCACACTGGTCAACGTGTCCCAGCTACACTAGTCCCACCTGCCCGCATTTGATCCATATCCCTCCAAATCTGTCCTATCCATGTATAGTGTGATTTAACGGGAGTTTTCCACTGTATCTTGGTACATATGACAACAATAAACCAATACCGATATCTAACAATTGTCTCTATTTTGTAGCTGTTTAAGGAAACTTGCTGTGCGCAAATTATCTATGGGATTTTGCTCAATATAACAGCAACTACACTTCATTAAATGTAGAGTGCCCTAGAATATTCTGACTGCGATATACAGCTTCTTCCTCATGACAACCACTGAGCCTTACTTTGATCCATGGAGGAGTTTAAAGTTGGGCAATACAGTTGTTTTTTTTAAAGGGGTATGTAATGTATGTCAAAAAAATGGTTTGGTAAAAATGTTTTATTAACCAGCAGCATGCATACTATTAGTAGTTTAGTTTATTGTCACGTGTACCAAGGTGCAGTGAAAAGCTTTTTGTTGCGTGTTGTCCAGTCAGTGGAAAGACTATACCCATAACCGACCTGAAACATCACCTATCCATGTTCACCAGGGATGCTATCATGCGACCTGCTGAGTTACTCCAGCACTTTGTGTCCTTCTCTGCCTATCTAAAATCCTCTTACACAGCACTATTGTATCAGCCTCCACCACCACTGGCAGCATGTTCCAGGCACTCACCACCTTCAGTGTAAAGAACTTGCCCCGCACATCCCCTGCAATTTAGCTCCTCTTGCCTTAAAGGTACAGTAGGCCATCTAGTCTTTTTGACAGTTCCATTCTGGGAAAAAGGTTCTGACTGTCTACCCTATCTATGCATCTCATAGATTTACATACAGTCAACCATTGTTTTAACTTCTTCTTATCGAGTCCACACACAAGATTAGAAGTTGTTCAGCCGGAGCTGAACACACTTCTCGGCATTTGCATACAATGGTGTCTCTCTTGCGCTTCTTGTGCGTGGTGGTGGAAAGATTGGTGGAAACAGGGCCGCGACGTGAACGTTCTTTCCTTGACCCCATTGTTTTAACTGACCTCTTTTTAACAGATTTTGGCTATAGCGGACGGATCTACTGACGGCTGCCCATGCCACCCTTGGCTCGCACTACCTCCCCTGCCATTTTACTGCCCCACATATCTGTGCCACTCCTGGCTGCCCACGCCTCCCCGGCCACTTACAGCCCGGCTGCCAACGCCAACCCTTACCTGCGCTCCGGCCGCCTGTGGGCCGCGACCATTGACTTCGCCGTTCCTCGCCTCTCCCCCGGCCCCCAGCAGGCCGGGTCCATCAACTCACCTGGATTCCAAGCCCAGTTCCTGACCAAGTCTGAAGAAGGGTCTCGACCCGAAACTTCACCTATACATGTCCTCCAGAGATGCTGCCTGACCTGCTGAGTTACTCCAGCACATGGTGTCCGAATGTGCTTCAGCCAGCAACTACAGCAGTTTGTTTTTACTACTTACACAGTGATAATCCCTTACTCGGTTATAGTGGACAATTGGCCATTATAACAAGGGTTTACTATAGTTCTATCAGGGTCTCCCCTCAACTTTGGAACTTTCGACCCTGAAGGGCACAGGGAGTTAATGATCTTATTGAATGGACGAACAAACTCAGGAACAAGTAGTCTGTTCCTGCTCACTACATACACATTAAGTTCCATCTGCTCCAGTTTTGCACTCTCAGTTAACCCATCGAAGTTGCTTCATAACCTCTGCCTATTCCAATGAGCGGTCATAAGCATGAAAACTTAAAGCCAGTCCCTTCTCCACCCAGTATTGTTAGGGCCTGTTGTAAAACATTGACTGGAGTTAGTCAAAAGGAGGTCTTTCTTTGCAAACCTTCACTCCACATATACACTGTACAATGCAAAGTGAATTAAAAAAAAAAAAAGATCCAAATTACCAAATGACTTATCCTGTATGGACTGTTTTCTGTTTCCTCCATCTAAGTTCCTGCAGCACTGTTTTTTGCTTAAAATTCCAGCATCTACAGCATCTTGTGCCTCCATATTTTACAATATGAAATCAAAGTGCTGGAGGAACTCAGAGGATCAGGTAGCATCTCTGGAGGACATGTTTAGGTGACGTTTCAGATCGGGATCCTTATTCAGACAGATTGAGATCCTTCGATCAGCCTCAAGAAGGGTCCAAAACCAAAATGTTGCCTATCCATTTCCTTTACAGATGCTACCTGACCCAATGAATTCCTCCTGCACTTTGTATTTTGCTCAAGATTCCACCACTTGCAGATCCTCAAGTCTATCTTTCCTGAGATGCAGTGCACATGGGCAAACAAAGTGAACAGCATCGCCACCTGCTGTCACAGAACAGCACTGCCACACCAGGCTGGAAAATAATTGTAGACACAAAAATCTGGAGGCAGTATCTCTGGAGAAAAGGAATAGATGACGTTTCGGGTCAAGACCCTTTTTCAGACAGAGAGTTAGGGGAGAGGGATCCGAGAGATATGTAAAGGTGCATAGAACAAATGAATGAAAGATATGCAAAAAGATCAAAGCCTGCAACGATGATCAAGGAAAGGTGGACTGTTGGCTGTGGAGAAGGTGATAATAGTAAGATTAAACGAGAACTTACCTAAGTTTGAAGTTTGATCTTTATTTTATGAGGAGTTACGTAGGTGATTACGTGAAGAACCCCGCCAGTGCGCCTGCGCGTCAATCTTCAAAGCAGCGGTGTGAAATCACAAAAAACAACAACCGAAGTAATATAGTCTCATAATAAAACGAGTATACAAGAACTTCCATCTGACCTTTATGATAGAGGGTAGGGTCGTGGTGGGCACGTAATCACCTACGTAACTCCTCATAAAATAAAGATCAAATTTCAAACTTAGGTAAGTTCTCGTTTAATCTTACTATTTTACTTCGGAGTCACGTGAGTGACTACGTGAAGATTTTAAAGCTTTGTGATTTCATGCCGTGGATCAATCCCGGCTTCTCACTGCATAGATTGACTCGGAATGAGAATAATCAATCATGCATTCATAATAACATTTGTACCACAAATGCAGTAATTCATTTCAATAATGAAATTAATCAGATCCCCTTTAAACCAGAGGAATTTACACAGAACTTAAAATAGTTTCTGCAAACAACCCCGCATTAACAATAGGCCGATGGTAAAAATGTTGAAACATCAACTCATTGGACCACCCGGCGGCTGCGAGGATATGGTCGACGGGGACGTCTTTTGCCCTGGCCGGCGACGTTTATGCTGCCCTAGTCGAGTGAGACGTAAAAACATAAGTGTTAATACCAGCAGCTGTATTCTCAAATTCTTTGTGACCTCAATGTATTGTAATAAATATGTCTTAATACAGAGACATGGATCATTTGGATATGCTGCTAGCATAATTTTAAATCCTGTCACACCTGGCCTAATTTACTTTAGTAGGTCATAGATATAGAATGTAACCTTGTCTTCAGTTACTTCCATACTGTCTATTTGTAATTTTCCAAGTGTTTGCACTCGTTGTGCTGTCACTCATGCCATAAGCATGAATACTTTCATACTGAGCTTGACCAAAGGTAAAGACACACTTGATGACCATTCACGAAGTAGTTTCAGTACCACACTTACATCCCAGATTGTCACGTACCTAGGTTTCGGTGGTTTGGAATTAAAGCTTCCTTGCATTAGTCTGGAAACAATTGGGTGTGACCCAATTGAGTTTCTTTCTGAATCCAGAACCAAATATGAGGACAATGCACTTCTGGCTGAATTAATTGCACTACAACTCAGACCTTCATCATAATAAAGTTTTGACAGAAATTCTAAACATTTGAAATATCTGCAGTACTTTATTGCACATTCTTTTGTACACAGAACTCTTCCCATTTCTTAATATAAGAAAGGTACTGTTTTTGAGTGCTCTTCCTCCAGGCTGCCGTAAGCATGTCCACGGTATGCTCAGACAGTCCTCGTCCCAGAAAAGGCATTCTTAAAACCTGCAAATCAACAAATCCAAACGATCATATAATGGATGTTGTTCCCCTGTACAGGGTGCAGCAATAAATTACTCTTTTTTGGGACTTTCATCAACATGTGTGTTGTTAATTCTAATATCAACGGATACCATGGCTGTGTATGCCAATCTGGTACTACCAATACCCTTGAAGCAGCATCTTGCCTGATTTTAAGCAAACATTGGCTTATGAGGCAGAAAGGTGTAAATATATATGAAAACATACCACCCCAATGTAGCGAGAAAGCATCGATCGCCACTGCTCCTGGATCTGGTTTCCATGAGACATATCTCGATAGCTGATGATTCAAGTCGATGTCAGTCATTCCAAATCTGATTACTATATCATTGAATACCTCTTGATTCAACATCCATTCTTTATTATCATGGAACTGGCCTTCATAGCAAGAGGATTTGAGTATAGGAGCAGGGAGGTTCTACTGCAGTTGTACAGGGTCTTGGTGAGACCACACCTGGAGTATTGCGTACAGTCTTGGTCTCCAAATCTGAGGAAGGACATTATAGCCATAGAGGGAGTGCAGAGAAGGTTCACCAGACTGATTCCTGGGATGTCAGGACTTTCATATGAAGAAAGACTGGATAGACTTGGCTTATACTCGCTAGAATTTAGGAGATTGAGAGGGGATCTTATAGAAACGTACAAAATTCTTATGGGGTTGGACAGGCTAGATGCAGGAAGATTGTTCCCGATGTTGGGGAAGTCCAGGACAAGGGGTCACAGCTTAAGGATAAGGGGGAAATCCTTTGGGACCGAGATGAGGAAAAACTTTTTCACACAGAGAGTGGTGAATCTCTGGAACTCTCTGCCACAGAGGGTAGTTGACGCCAGTTCATTGGCTATATTTAAGAGGGAGTTAGATGTGGCCCTTGTGGCTAAAGGGATCAGGGGGTATGGAGAGAAGGCAGGTACGGGATACTGAGTTGGATGATCAGCCATGATCATATTGAATGGCGGTGCAGGCTCGAAGGGCCGAATGGCCTACTCCTGCACCTATTTTCTATGTATCTATGTAACTTTTCGTGACCTGGTGTCTGCTATCGTGTTCATTCTACCTGGTAGATAGATAGCTGAAATCCAAATGTTCTTTTCAATACACCAAGACCAAAGTTGATTTAACCATTTTGTCACATGACACCGACTTAATTCCACCCATATCATTAATATAGGCAACTACTGTTGTGTTTATTAATTTGAACTTGAACCTTCCTTTTAGTTGTGTTAGAACCATAAGCTTGGAGTCCATAGAAACCTCCTAAAAGCTCCAAATAGGTAATTCCCCATGTCTGCAGTAACACTAACTTTTCCTGATTCCATCTGCCTCCGCAGCTCGATGTTAAGTCAGTTGCACCCCATCCTAGTGCACTGGCATCAGTTTGTAATATCATGGAAGGTTGTTCAATCAGCACTTTGCCTGAACTGCTTGAGACATGTAGAATCCACCACTGCAGATTCGAAACAGCATTTGTTGTTACTTGCATGGTTCTATCATAATGACCAGCATTTACTCTCAGTGCCTGTTCTTTGATTCTCTGCAGCTGTTGATAATGTAATGGTCCATACTGGACTGCTGGGAATCTACTAATTTTCCCAGTACTCGAGCCACCTGTCTGATTAGAGGTTTTTGCTCGTTTAACAGATTACTGCAATCTTTAATCAACTCCACCCTTTTTTCACTGGGCAAAGTAATTTGCATTTGGGCTAAATCAATTGTGAACCCAATATAATCAATCGAGGTACATGTTTTTAACCTTGATTTCTTTGGATGAATTTAGAAACCCCCAAACTTTCAAAAGTTTGATTTTATTACTGCAACCGATGCTTCTGTTGACTGTTTTGTCCTTCCTATAATCAGGACATCATCCAGGTATGCCATTAGTACATGCCCCTGGCTCTCAGCAACCCCAGAATTGATTTAAACAATTTTATGAATATTCTGGGAGGGAACGTTAACCCATTAGGCAGAGCTTTGAACTGCCCTAATTGGTTCATCCATGTAAATTTAAGATACTTCATATCTTGCAAGTGAACAGACACTGAACAAAAGGATTCAGACTTGTCAAGTCTATAATAATCCTACATCCTCCATCCTTTTTTGATCGAGGGAATATATTTGACCCAAATTGGTGAATTTGGTAGACTGATTCTTCAATAACACCTTTTATATATAGGGTTTTGAAGCGCAACTTGAACCTCCATTACTTCGCAAAGTGGAGAGTTCTGCTAGGAACATGCTGGACAGGCAAATCATAATTTGGATTGAATTCAATTCGAAATCCTTGTATATTATTCAGAATTACCACATCTGAAGTAATCTTCTTCCAATGTTTATAGAAGACGTAATCTGCCTCCAACTTTTGGACTTAATCCAGTTAGTATGTTCCCCTGAGAACCAGCTCCACCTACCTCTTGAGTCATTTGAGTATTCTGAGATCCCTGGATTCTCCCGGAAGCACCACCACTGGTCCTTACTCCCGCTGCAGGCCGCCAGCTACGTCCCTGCGTTGATGAGCGACTTGGTCCTGGTCTAGGATCCGTATGACATCTGAAAGGATACTTCCTCCTTACAGACTTTGCAACCATTGATGTTTTTATCAATCCTGTTTTCGCTTCATCTTCCAACTCTTTAATACGTCTCCCGAGATCCTCTCCAAAGAGTAAGTTGGGTAATTGTATATTACTTGGTTTGCAGAGTGCTGCGAATTTCGGATTCATAGTAGGCCGTATAGCACTTTCCTCAGATAATTTATCTCGAAGTGGGTGCTGCATAGCAACCCCAGTGCTTCCTGATGCAACTTCGTCATCTCTTGGCTGTTACCTGCTATTCTGGTAAAAGCAGTTATTCCAGAACCCAGCAGCTTTAATATTCTCTGCAACTGATTCCAGACAATTTGATTCACTGCTGCTGCTTTCAGCAACCCACAGTTACTTGGGGTCTCCTGCTTTCTTGCAGTCTCATCCATCTCCTGCTGTTCCAGCTGATGGTAAACCGAGTAATCTATTAAGGAGGCCAGTTAGAAACATAGAAAGTAGTTGCGAGAGTAGACCACCAGGCCCATCGAGCCCGCACCGCCATTCGCTCATGGCTGAACACTAAACAGACACCCTTACCCACAAACAGTAGACACAAGACACAGAACACAAGACACTACCCTCCCCTTTATATCGCTATCACCCCTCTCCACCCCAAGAACCGCGTGATCTCCTGGGGGAGGCAAAAAAACGGATAAAAACCCAGGTCCAATTCGGGAAAAAAATCCGGGAAATTCCTCTCCGACCCCAATCCAGGCAATCGACACTTGTCCAGGAGATCACTCAGGTCTTACTATACTAACCATACCTAGGTCCATATCCCTGCCCTCTCCCCGTAGCCCCTTATCCCCTTGGCAGCTAAAAAACCATCTATTTTAGACTTAAATATATTTAATGTTTCTGCTTCCACTGCTCCCTGGGGCAGTGAATTCCATAAATTAACCACCCTCTGGGTGAAGAAGTTCTTCCTCATCTCAGTTTTAAAAGAGCCCCCTCTTATTCTACAACTATGTCCCCTAGTTCTAGTTTCCCCGATCATTGGGAACATCCTCGGTGCATCCACCCGATCAAGGCCCCTCACGATCTTATATGTTTCAATGAGATCGCCTCTCATTCTTCTAAACTCCAAAGAGTAGAGTTCCAGCCTACTTAACCTTTCCTCATATGTCAATCCCCTCATTGCAGGAATTAATCTTGTAAACCTTCGCTGCACTGCCTCCAGGGCCAGTACATCCTTTCTTAAGTATGGACCCCAGAACTGTACACAGTATTCCAAATGTGGTCTCACTAATACTGTGTACAGCTGCAGCAAGACCTCCGTGTTTTTATACTCAATCCCCCTAGCAATAAAGGCCAAAACTCCATTGGCCTTCCTGATTGCTTGCTGCACCTGCATACTAACTTTTAGTGATTCATGTACTACTACCCCTAGATCCCTTTGCGTTGCATTACAACGCAGCTCCACCTCATTTAGAAAATAACTTGCCCCATCATTTTTTTTCCCCAAAGTGAATGACTTCACATTTATTAGTATTAAATTTCATTTGCCAAGTTGTTGCCCACTCACCTAGCTTATCTATATCCTTTTGCAGACTCTTCCTATCCTCCTCATCCCCTACTTTTCCTCCCATTTTTGTATCGTCCGCAAATTTTGATATATTACACTTGGTTCCCTCCTCCAAATCATTTATATAAATTGTGAACAACTGGGGTCCCAGCACCGACCCTTGCGGAACCCCGCTAGTTACCGGTTGCCATCCCGAGTATGAACCATTTATCCCCACTCTCTGCTTCCTATTTGTTAGCCAATCCTCTACCCATGCTAATATATTACCCCCAATCCCATAATTTTTTAATTTTAGCAATAGTCTCTTATGTGGCACCTTGTCAAAAGCCTTTTGGAAGTCCAAGTATACCACATCCACCGGTTCCCCTTTATCCACCCGGGTTGTTACTTCCTCAAAGAATTCGAGCAGATTCGTTAAACAGGACTTCCCCTTCACAAAACCATGCTGGTTCTGTCCGATGAAGTCATGTTTATCCAAGTGCCCCGTTAGTGTTTCTTTAATAATTGTCTCTAACATTTTACCCACCACCGATGTTAGACTAACCGGTCTATAGTTACCCGCCTTCTGTTTACTTCCTTTTTTAAATATAGGTGTTACATTGGCCATTTTCCAATCCACTGGGACCGTTCCTGCCTCCAGGGAGTTTTGGAAAATTATCACCAATGCATCCACAATCCCCACCGCTATCTCCCTCAAGACCCTTGGATGTAATCCATCAGGCCCAGGGGATTTATCCTCCTTCAGTCTCATTAATTTCCCTAATACCACCTCCTTGGTGATCTTAATAGTATTTAGCTCCTCCATTCCTACCGCCCCCTGTTTATCCAGCGTTGGAATATTTTTTGTGTCTTCTATGGTGAAGACTGATACAAAATACTCGTTTAATGCCTTTGCCATTTCCATGTTCCCCACCAACAACTCTCCAGTCTCACCCTCCAATGGACCAACGTTCACCTTAGCCACCCTTTTTCTTTTTATATAGCTATAAAAACTCTTACTATTCGTTTTTATGTTGTTCGCTAAATTCCTTTCATAGTCTATTTTCCCCGTCTTAATTAATCTCTTAGTTATTTTTTGCTGACCTTTAAATGCTTCCCAATCCTCTACCCTCCCACTATCTCTGGCTACCTTATATGCCCTTGCCTTCAGCCGAATACTATCCTTTATAGTTTTACTGAGCCATGGCTGACTGTTCTTTCCCTTACCCCTTTTTTTCTTCATAGGAATAAATTTTTCTTGAAGGTTATACAGTAGATCCTTAAACGTACACCACTGCTCATGTACCGTCTTATTCTTGAGTCTGCTATCCCAGTCAACTTTGATCAGCTCAGTCCTCATACCTTCATAATCCCCCTTATTTAGACTAAGTACCCTAGCCTGAGTTTCAACCTGCTCCCCTTCTATTTGAATATGGAATTCGACCATATTGTGGTCACTTGTTCCCAACGAGTCCCTAACTATGACATTTTTAATTAATCCTGCTTCATTACACAGGACCAGATCCAAGATTGCCTCCCCCCTTGTCGGTTCTGTGACATACTGTTCTAGGAACCCGTCTCTAATACATTCTATAAACTCTTCCTCTAGTCTACCCTGCCCAGTTTGGTTTGCCCAATTAATATGAAAATTGAAGTCCCCCATGATTACAGCAGTTCCCTTTTTACATGCGTCAACTATTTGCAGATTTATGTTCTGACTAACAGTGTCACAGCTATTTGGAGGTCTATAAATTACACCCACTAGTGTTTTTTTCCCCTTGTTATTCTCTATCTGTACCCAAGCTGTTTCACTATCCTGATCCTTCAATGCAATATCCTTCCTCTCTATTGCCGTTATTCCCTCCCTTATTAAAAGGGCCACCCCTCCTCCCTTTCTTTCCTGTCTATCTTTTCTAATTGTCGAGTACCCCTCTATATTTAACTCCCAATCCTGATCCCCTTGCAGCCATGTCTCCGTAATGGCCACGATATCATAACTATATATACTTAATTGCACCGTTAATTCATTTATCTTATTTCGAATACTCCGTGCATTTAGATACAGCACTTTCAGATGATTTTTACTACCCTTCCTTTCTGTTTTTGCCCCTTTTACATCTAGAGCTTTATCTTCACACATTCTGGATCCTCCTGTCACATTTTGATTTTCCGTTTCCCCACTGATACCCTGCTCTATTTCCTCTACCCCTGCCGTTATTACCCCCCTTGATACCTCCCCCCCGCTACTTAGTTTAAAGACCTCTCTACTGCCCTAGTTATATGATTTGCCAGGACCCCAGTCCCAGCACCGTTCAGGTGAAGTCCGTCCTTACAGAACAGATCCCCCCTGTCCCAGTACTGGTGCCAGTGGCCCAAGAAACCAAACCCATTTTTCCCACACCAGTCTTTGAGCCACGCATTCAGCTTTTTAATTTTTCGTAACCTCGCCGATTTGGCCCGTGGCTCAGGTAGCAATCCGGAGATCAGTACCCTCGAGGTTCTGCTTTTTAATTTATTCCCTAACTGCTCAAACTCGTTCAGCAGATCCTCCTTCCTCGTCCTTCCTATGTCATTGGTCCCCACATGGACCACGACCACTGGATCCTCCCCCTCATTAGTTCTTCTCCTAATGGCTCTCCTGACCCTGACGGGGCAGCGAATCCTACTGCCAGGGGTGGAACATCTGGCAGCTGCCGTTCATTGCCTTGTACAGCCTCACCGTCAGAGTCGGGGTCTGAAATCTCATGACCCGTGGCACGCTCCTCATTCCTGAGGGTGCATTCCATCAGCCCTGAGCCAGGTGCTGTTAAGCTGTTCCCTGCAGCTTGGATTATAGTACACTCCTTCCTGAGTGAACTTTGCTCCAACAGCCTATGAAAAAGGCTTTCTATTTGGGCAATACGCTCGAAAGCAGTATCTAGCCCTGTACCAGGAGCTGTTTGAGCTGCTTCCAGCAACTTGGCTTTCAGTACACTCCTCCCTGAGTGAACTTTGCTCCAACAGCCTATGTAAAAGGCTTTCTATTTGGGCAATATGCTCGAAAGCAGTATCTAGCCCTGGAGCTACTTCCATTGCCTGGGACTCCCTCCGTGGGCCGTTGGGATTTAAACTTTGTCTTTTGCCTGACAGGCGCTGACTGTGTTTTCACCAGCCCCAGGTCCACAGTCGCTATGCTCACCGCTGGCGACTGTACCGGGGTTTAGAGGCAGTTGGTCTCTAACCGCAGACTCCCGACTTTCCCGACTTCTGTCGGCTGTGTCGCTCGCCTCTTCCCCCTGTCCGTTTTTTCCATGGCGTCTGTGGAAAAAATCCCCATAGACCCACAGTAAACGGACCTGGAAAACATGAAAAAAGTTTCTACTTACCTTGTAGTTGAAAAACTACAAATCCACTGGAGGATCTCTGCTCCTCATGTCCGTTTGTGTCAAGGCGTCTGACGTAATGACGCGCAGGCGCACTGGCGGGGTTCTTCACGTAGTCACTCACGTGACTCCGAAGTAAAACGAATAATACAAACAGTGAAACTCAGCAGGATGACAGTGAACATAGTACAGCAACTAAGGAGGGGGAGGGGGAAGGAGAGAGAGAGAGGGGATGCAAGGGTTACTTGAAATCAATATTTGTACTGCTGGGTTGTAAGCTGCCCATGCAAAATAAGAGGTGCTGTTCCTCAAATTTGCATTTGGCCTCACTCTGACAATGGAGGAGGCCCAGGACAGAATGGTCAGTTTGGGAATGGGAAGGGTTAAAGTGTTTGGCAACCGGAAGATCGCATAGGCCAAAGCTGACTGAGCGAAGGTGTTCAGTGAAACGATCTCCCAGTCTGCGTTTGGTCTCAGCAGCCTATAGGAGTCCACACCTAGAACAGCGGATACAGTATTGTGTTTGGAGGAGGTACAAGTGAACCTCTGCCTCACCTGAAAGGACAGTCGTAAAGTATTGTGTTCACCATAACGCATAGGAGCAGAATTAGACTATTTGGCCCATCGAGTCTGCTCTGCCATCCGATCATGACTGATCTATTTTTCCCACCCAATCCCATTCCTAATCCCAATCTCATAGGGTGGCACGGTGGCACAGTGGTAGACTTGCTGCCTTACAGCAAATGCAGCGCCGGAGACCCGGGTTCGATCCTGACTACGGGTGCTGTCTGTACGGAGTTTGTACGTTCTCCCCGTGACCTGGGTGGGTTTTCTCCGAGATCTTCGGTTTCCTCCCACACTCCAAAGACGTACAGGTATGTAGGTTCATTGGCTTGGTAAATGTAAAAAATGTCCCTAGTGGGTATAGGATAGTGTTAATGTGCAGGGATCGCTGGTCGGCACGGACCCGGTGGGCCGAAAGGGCTTGTTTCCTAAACTAAACTAGTTTCTCCTGCCTTCTCTCTGTAACCTGCAACATCCCTGCAACTGGAACCTATCAATCTCTGCTTTTAAAAATACCCAATGACTTGGCATTCACAGACGGCTGTGACAATGAAAGTTACATCCTTTTATTCTGAGTCTGTACTCTCTGGTCCTAGATGCTCCCACTACTGGAATCATCCTTTCCATGTCCACTCTATCTCGGCATGGGGTGGTTTATGAGCTCTGATGGGCAGGCTGTGCCATTCACATGCCCAACACAAACTCCGGAACAAGACACTTTATTTCGAACAATCTGCTGGTCGAGCAGCATCCGTGGAGTGAATAGACAAGTCGAAGTTTCAGTCTGGACCCTCATCCCTCTCGCCTCCCAGCCTCTGTCATTATCCCCACTCTTCCAATCAACCCCTTCTTACTTGGAGCCACATATCCCCTACTAGCTCTTGTCCCGCCCCTCCTCCCTCACCTACTTATACAGGCTATCTACCCTCCCCTCTTTCAGTCCATATGAAAGGCCCCAACCCGAAACGTCACCTGTCCATTTCCCCCCGACCCGATGAGTTCCTCCAGCAGATCGTTTGTTGCTCCAGAGTCCAGCCTCTGCAGTCCCTTGTGCCTCCTCTTTATCCCAACCTTTATTACAGGGAGAGATTCCGGGAAAAGATTCAAGGATGTGCTCAAGACCTCCATGGAAAAATACAATATCTGCACTTACGCCTGTGAATCCTTGGGCATGACTGCTCAAAATGGAGAGGAAATGTCGGTATGAATGGGCTTAGGTGGCAATAGTCGAGACCCTCAAGTTTCTGGACATAAATATCACCATTGTCCTAGGCCAAACACGTTGACATTGTGGCCAAGAAAGTTCATGTCACAGGAGCAGAATTAGCAATTCAGCCCATCAAGTCTACTCTGCCATACAATCATGGCTGATCTATCTTTTCCTCTCAACCCCATTCTCCTGCCTTCTCCCCTTAACCTTTGACACCCTTACTATTCAAGAATCTGTCAATCTCCACTTTAAAAACACACCATCAGAAGACTAAGAAAATTGGGCATGTCTTCAATACTGATTTCTTCTGGTGCACCGTGGAAAGCATCCTATCAGGATGCATCGCAGCTTGGTTTGGCAACTGTTCTTCCCAAGATTGCAAGAAATTGCAGAGTTTGAACGCAGCCCAGTCCATCACACAGACCATCATCCCCTTAGTTGTAGAATAAGAGGGGGCTCTTTTAAAACTGAGATGAGGAAGAACTTCTTCACCCAGAGGGTGGTTAATTTATGGAATTCACTGCCCCAGGGAGCAGTGGAAGCAGAAACATTAAATATATTTAAATCTAAAATAGATGGTTTTTTAGCTGCCAAGGGGATAAGGGGCTACGGGGAGAGGGCAGGGATATGGACCTAGGTATGGTTAGTATAGTAAGACCTGAGTGATCTCCTGGACAAGTGTCGATCGCCTGGATTGGGGTCGGAGAGGAATTTCCCGGATTTTTTTCCCGAATTGGACCTGGGTTTTTATCCGTTTTTTTGCCTCCCCCAGGAGATCACGCGGTTCTTGGGGTGGAGAGGGGTGATAGCGATATAAAGGGGAGGGTAGTGTCTTGTGTTCTGTGTCTTGTGTCTACTGTTTGTGGGTAAGGGTGTCTGTTTAGTGTTCAGCCATGAGCGAATGGCGGTGCGGGCTCGATGGGCCTGGTGGTCTACTCTCGCACCTACTTTCTATGTTTCTATGTTTCTATGTTTCCCCATTGACACGACAATGGGCCTTCATGGCCTCAGTGTCATCTACCATTTTACACTCTTGTACTTAAATATGATTGTACCTATGTATAGTATATTTTTTACTGAACTGTATGCAAAAAATGGCAGCATCTCTGGAGAGAATGTATGGGTGACTTTTTGGGTCGAGACCCTTCTTCAAAGTCTGAGTTACTCCAGCATTTTGTGGCTACCATTGAACCATTGATTCTCAGCTTGAAAGTATGTACCATGAGGTTCAAGAACAGCTTCTTCCCTATTATCATCAGACATTGAACGGACCTCCATTATGCTAGGGACAAATTACCTGATCTTCCAATCTACCCCTCTTGAACCTTTTCCTACCTGCACTTTCTCTGTGGCTGTAACACAATTTTCTGCACTCTGTTTATTTTCTCTTTCGTACTACCTGATGTAGTATAGTATGCTCTTCCTGGATAGCTTGTAAAACAAAGTTTTTTTACTGTATCTCAGTACACGTGACAATGATAAAACAACACCAATAATTATTTGATAGACACAAATGCTGGGAGAAACTCAGCGGGTGAGGCTACAAAAAATGCTACAAAAAAGGTAGCATTTTTGTCTACCTTCGATTTTCCAGCATCTGCAGTTCCTTCTTAACCAATAAATATTTGGGATGGTACTGAAAACCTTGGTTGTAATTCATGGAGAGCTTGCACAGAGAAATCTCGTGTAAGCGATAGACATACGACGGTCTCACGAATTACCCACCTGCCTTCCCCTTCCATGGTAGAGTCTTCGGTTCCCGAATTAGCCATTTTACCAATCTGGAGGGAAATCACGTTATCCTTTATCCCTATCGTCTGGTTAGCAGAAGAGTAGATAAAAATACATGAGTAATTTAAACAATCATTACATCCCCAACATTTGCAATTATTTCTTGCTCTTCATTACCTTTTTCATCTCCTTCCATGGTCAATAATTACCCCGCATCCAACATAATTAAGAAACAGGGAAGCACTGAGGTCATGAAGATGCAGAATTCCATATTTGTCTTTTCCTTCTAGGTTAGACAAGCACCTGCATTGGCAGCGGTGAGGGAGGCAGGAAGGATTAGTTTAGTTTATTGTCACGTTTACCGAGGTACAGTGAAAAACTTTTGTCGAGTTCTGACCAGTCAGCGGAAAGACAATACATTGTTGCAATCGAGCCATGCACAGTGTACAGATACATGATAAAGGGAACTTTTAGTGCAAGATAAAGTCCAGTGAAGTCTGATTAAAGATAGTCCGAGGGTCTCCTATGTGGTAGGTAGTTGTTTGGGACTGCTCTCTAGTTGTTGGTAGAATGGTTTAGTTGCCTGATAACAGCTGGTAAGAAACTGTCCCTGAATCTGGAGGTGTCCGTTTTCACACTTCTGCACCTCTTGCCTGATGGGAGAGGGGAGAAGAGGGAGTGGCCAGGGTGCAACTCATTATTGATTACGCTGGTGGCCTTGTCGAGGCAGCGTACGGTGTAAATGGAGTCAATGGAAAGGAGGTTGGTTTGTATGATGGTCTGGGCTGCGTCCACAATTCTCTGCAACATTTTGCGGTCTTGGATGGATCTGTTCCCAAACTACGCTGTGACGCATCCCGATAAAATGCTCTCTACAGCGCATCTGTAGAAGTTGGTGTGAGTTGTTGGGGGACATGCCGAACTTCCTAAGCCTTCTTAGGAAGTAGAGGCATGGGTGTGTGTTGGAGTGGAGGGGAATCTCTTACAGGAGGTAAAAGGAATCTTTTGACATGTCCTGGGGAAATTCACAAATAGAGCGAAGGCAATTAATTTAACAACCTAACATCTTTAAGGCCAGGGGATTAGAAAATGTGGATCTGGGGTTGGGTGGGTCTGGGGTTGAGAGGTGGGTGGGGGGGGGGGGGGGAGAGGGAGGGTGAAGGACACGACAGGCTTGGGAAATGTAGCAGTGGGGTGTGACTGCCTGCAGGACGGTGAATGCAGTCATCACACCCCCTTCGCAAGCAATCACACAAAAATGTTGCGAGAGTTACAGGGTGGTCGTAACATTCCCACAGATCCCCATAAAAACTCCCGCCGGAGCAGGGGAGGGGGGAGAGGTCAGGGAGAAAGCCGGCAGAGGAGGCGAGGATGAGGAGCTCTTCCTACAGCACGAAGACCACCTCCGTGAGCAGATGCAACAAGAGCGGGCTGAGGGTCCAGAGCCCTTCCCCGTCCCGCAACCGGTCCCACTCCAGCGAGTCCCTGGCGGGGGGAGGGGGCCGTTCCAGGGGGCCGGTGGTGGAGAGGAACGAGAAGGAAGAGATGCAGCAACTGAACGGCATCTTCGAGGGTTACATCGACAAGGTGAGGAGCCTGGAGCGGCGCAAAGGTCAGCTGCGGCAGGAGGCAGCGGCGCTGAGGGAGCGCCTCGGAGAGCCCGGGGGTCCGGAGGCAGAGTACCAGCAGCAGCTGAAGGAGCTGAGGGAGCTGGTGGAGAGGCTGGCACACCAGAAAGGGCTGGCTAAGATCGAGACCGGCAACGTCCAGGAACACATCAACTGCTGGAGGCTGAAGTGTCAGGAGGAGCTGGGTCTACAGGGTGAGTCAACTCAGGTGGGGCTTTGCCCGAGGGGGCTGTCGTGGAGGCATTCGGCACAGAAACAGGGCCTTCAGCCCAACGCATCCATGCAAACCAATATACCCCATCTAAGCTAGTCCCCTTTAGACGTTAAAGATACAGCGTGGAAAAAGGTCCTTTGGCCCACCGAGTTCGCACCGACCAGCAATCACCCATGTACATTAGAACCATCTTACACACCAGGGACAATTCACAATTTTTACCGAAGCCAACTAACCTACAACCCTGCACGTCTTTGGATAGTGGGAGGAAATTAGAGCACCCAGAGAAAACACTCGCGGTCACAGGGAGAACATGAAGGCTATGGACCAAGTGGTGGCAAATGGGAATAGTGTGGATGGGTACCTGATGGTTGGCATGGGTATGGTGGGCCGAAACGCCTGTTTCTTTGCTATATGACTATCTGCAGTAACAGCATAGCACACACAGAAAGGTATGGAACAGTATCCAGTGAAGTTGATTCACAGTGGGACATTAAAGATCTGATCCTCCCTGTTTCTTTTGGAAAGCTGAAGCAGATCATTTTCATTTATGAAAGTGAGAAAATCGCCTGTTTGTGAACACTGCCAAACTGAAGGGTGGTCTCTGCGTCACTGTCAATGGGAAAGATTAATAGAAAGTAAATTAAATAATAAGGGTGAAATTTCTTGATAAAAAGTTACGGCTACCTTCCTCAGGATGATAGATTGGGGAGGTTGTCAGAAACCTTTTTCCAAGGTGCCAACCACTTTTCCATTGACTCCATCTACACTTCACTTTGTCTCGGCAAGGCCAACAGCATAATCAAGGGCGAGTCTCACCCCGGTCACTCCCGCTTCTTCCCTTTCCCATCAGGCAAGAGGCTCAGAAGTGTGAAAATGCACACCTCCAGATTCAGAGACAGTTTCTTCCCAGCTGCTATCAGGCAACTGAACCATCCTAACAGCAACCAGAGAGCCTCTTTAATCAGACTTTCCTGGACTTTATCTTGCACTAAACATTCTTCCATTTACCCTGTATCTGTACACCGTGGACGGCTTGATTGTAATCATGTATAGTATTTCCAATGACTGGATAGCATGCAACATACACGTGATAATAAACTAAACTAAATTAAACAAACAGACGGCAAAGCTTCAAGGCGAGAGAGGCAAAATTTAAAGGAGATGTGTGGGGTGTTGTTTTCTTACACACAGAGAGTGGTGGGGGCCTGGATCGATCTGCCAGGGGTGGTGGTGGAGGCAGATACAATAGTTGTGTTTAAGGGGCTTTTAGATAGGCACATGGATATGAAGGGAATGGATCAGGTGCAGGCAAGGAAGATTAGTTTAACTTGGCATCAGCACAGACATTGTGGGCTGAAGGGCCCGTTCCTGTGCAGTACTGAACTATGTTTTATGATGAAGTTCAGAACCTGGGCTTCAGGAGAAAGAGTCAGACATTTAACAAAGGGATTAGGCAGAATCTGTTTATTCACAGAATTGTGAAGATTTGGAATTCTCTACCCCAGACGGTAATAATGGTCCAAGTATTTTTAAGGCTCGTTTTTTTTGGAAGTTAAGGAAACAAATTTAGCGAGAAAGTGGAATTAGGTCAATTTTTGTGACAGCCTGTTAACATAGAAACATAGAAAATAGGTGCAGGAGTAGGCCATTCAGCCATTCAATATGATCATGGCTGATCATCCAACTCAGTATCCTCTACCTGCCTTCTCTCCATACCCCCTGATCCCTTTAGCCACAAGGGCCACATCTACCTCCCTCTTAAATATAGCCAATGAACTGGCCTCAACTACCTTCTGTGGCAGAGAATTCCACAGATTCACCACTCTCCGTGTGAAAAATGATTTTCTCATAAACTCTGACCCCTTGTTCTGGACTTCCCCAACATCGGGAACAATCTTCCTGCATCTAGCCTGTCCAACCCCTTAAGAATCTTGTAAGTTTCTATAAGATCCCCCCTCAATCTTCTAAATTCTAGCGAGTACAAGCCGAGTCTATCCAGTCTTTCTACATATGAAAGTCCTGCCATCCCAGGAATCAGTCTGGTGAACCTTCTCTGTACTCCCTCTATGGCAAGAATGTCTTTCCTCAGATTTGGTGACCAAAACTGTATGCAATACTCCAGGTGTGGCCTCACCAAGACCCTGTACAACTGCAGTAGAACCTCCCTGCTCTTATACTCAAATCCTGTTAGGGTTGTACTGCCCAGTGGTGCTCTACCTTGTAAACTCACGGGCTGCTTGAAAAATGGCTGGAAGGGGAAAAAATGCACAAGGGCTGTAGAGGTACGAAGAGATCAATATTTAGCAGCAATGAAGTACAAGCAAAAAGATACAAATATTGGAAATCTGATATAAAAATAGGAAAGGGTGGAAAAACTGAGCAGGTCAGGCAGCTACTGTGGAGAGAGAATTAACTTTTCAAGTCAAGTTCACGTCCACATTTATTGCCACATGCACCAATTATGGTACAGTGGAATTTAATTTTCCAAGCAGCCATACAATCAAAAAGAGCACAATACACAATAGAATACAACATGAACATCCACCACAGTGGAATCAACATTCTTCACTGTGATGGAAGGCAATAACGTTCAGCCAGTCCTCCTCCTTTGTTCATCCGTGGTCAGCGCCATGAACCCTTCGCAGTCGCCGCTGCGGACAGCCCGATGTACAGGCCCTCTCGTCGAGATGCTCGAAACTTCGACGTCGGGACAGACGGACACTCCGCGGCTTGGAGGTCCCGAATCGGCTGCTTCCTACCGGAGACTGGGGCTTCACGATGTTATAGGCCGCAGGCCGGTGGTCAGAACTCTTCTCCGGCGATCCCCGGCAAGGGATCCCAGATTCCGCGATGGAAAGTCCACGCCGCCTACGCGCGACTAGAAGCTCCGCAGACCGCAACTTCAGGATGTTATAGTCCGTGGGCCAGCGATCGGAGCACTTCTTCTGCCGATCCCCGGCAAAGGATCGCCCAGCTCCGCGATGGAAAGTCTGCGCTGCGCCCAGCTGCTGAAGCTCTGGGAGAGGCCGCACCAATCCAAGTTGTTAGGCCACAAGGAAGACGAAAATGTGACATGAAGAAACGTCACATTCCGTCAAGGCAAGCGACTGAAAAACAATTTCCCCCTATTCCCCGCCACCACCCCCCACACTAAAACACACATTTAGACATACTAAAAACCAAAAAAAGTCAGAAGGACGAACAACTGCTGGCGAGGCTGCCGACTCGCAGCGCCAAAGACCTTTTGTTAAGATAAGCAGTATTTAAAAAAAAACAAAAAACAAATGAACCTCTAGGCAGTTAATTTGTTAATTCAGTCTGCCATGGGAGATTAAAACTAGGGACCATAAATATATTTTCCCCACCCCCCTAACCTCAGAGCACACATCCCCTCCCCCCCCCCAACCCCACTAATCACATTTCTACTCCTCTCTTTATCTAAACACTTTTGTCTCCTTTTCACCTCAGTCTTTGTCACTTACTCCACCCATCTGCCAGCACCCCCCTCCCCCCCACCAATATCCACCATCACTTGCCAAGCTTTGTCCCGTCCCACCTCTCTTTTCCTGCTTTCTTCCCCCCTCTACAATCAGTCTGAAGGGTCCTGACCTGAAATGTCACCTATCCATTCCCTCCACAGATGCTGCCTGACCCTCTGAGATCCTCCAGCACTTTGTGTTTTGCTCAAGATTCCTGCAACTGCAGTCTCTTGTGTGGCCATAAATATAAGACAGTCACTGAATCCAGTTAAAAAAATATTTAGCTGGCATGTTGATGGCTTGTGACTTGCTTAAACAGGAATGAGTGAGCTAATGGAACTGAGGGGAAGTTGGACGAACACATGAGAGTGGGTATTTTAATGTAAACACAAGGAACTGCAGACGCTGATTTACCATAAAGGACACAAAGTGCTGGAGTAACTCAGCAGGTCAGGCAGCATCTCTGGAGAACATGACTAGGTGACATTGTGGGTTGAGACCCTTCTTCAGTCTCTGAAGGCAGCGCTGTCAGAGTCTGAAGAAGGGTCCAGACCCGAAACTTCACAGCGCCAAAACCTGGCGACTTGTATATGGTCTCAGTGGGCCAATTCTATTTACTGTGTATTTAATCTGGGATTGTGTTTATTTAGTTTAGTTTAGAGATAGAGCGTGGAAACATGCCCTTTGGTCCACCGAGTCCGCGCTGATCGTCACCCGTATACTAATTCTACTCTGCACATTAGGGACATTTTACAGAAGCCAATTAACTTGCAAAAAGGCACATCTTTGGAGTGTGGGTGGAAACCGGAGCACCCAAAGAAAACCCACACGGTCACAGGGAGAACGTACAAACTCTGTACAGACAGCATTTGAGGTCAGTCTCTGGCACTGTAAGGCAGCAACTCTACCACTGCGCCACCATGCTGCCCATGTACAGTAATAATTTACTGAACTGCATGTAAAAACAAAATAATTTCGCTGTACCTCGGTGCATGTGATAATAAAGAACTATAGAACCATTGAACCATCCCTGTTCTCCAGAGATGCTGCCTGACCCGCTGAGTTATTCCAGCACTTTGTATCTTTAGTGAGTATTTTAAACCCGGATGTTTTCTTGACTGGGTGCCAGTGTGGGTTATTGAGAATGGAAATGAAGGATGAAAAATCTTCGGTGCAAGTTAAGCACTCCATGAACAAACTCGGAACTTAGGACCTAGGCAGCTGAAGACACTGCTGCCAATTAACAACCCAGTCACACAAAGTGCATGAATGTGCAGCTTTGTTGAGTGACTTCACTCATGAGTCATTAACTGTAATGCAAAACAGATATTGTTCTGCTTTTCATAAAGGGCAGATTAACCATTGAATGCAGAGATCACCAGAACAATAGAATCATGACTAAATCCCAAATTACAAGCTTTTGATTTTTGTTAAAGCAATGAGGGTAAAATTCCTCTTGGAGGTAAATACTTAGCCTGGCCTCTCCCCACCCACCCCATCACACTCCCCATCGCTGGCTCAGATCAGCAAAAACCCACAGCACAAGGTTGTTCATGGGTCCCATCTCTGTCTTGCTCGAGAAAAAGGGCATTGCACAAAACACTTCCCAAATGTTCACACCAGTCGCTAGCTGGCTCTGACCCACGTAACTAGGTAACAGTGTATATACTCACTAACAGTCAGAGGTTAATAGCTGTGCTGAAATAGGGAACAATTTAAATATTCCTGCCCTAGGTTAGAAGACACCAACAAAAATAAATGTTCCTGCGCTTTTTAGTTTACCTTCTTTTATGTTGTAGAGTCGTGCAGCATAGAAATATGCCCTTCAGCCCTCCATATCTGTGCCAACTATCATGTGCCTATTATTTACCAGAACTTAGCCCGTGCATTCTATGCCTTCAACTGCTTGTCCAGATATTTCTTGAATGTCGTGACAAAACCTTCCTCCATCACCCCCTCAGGCAGTGCGTTCCAGAATCGAACCTACCCGAAATGTCGCCTATTCCTTCCCTCCATAGATGCTGCCTCACCCCCTGTGTTTCTCAGCATTTTTAGTCTAGCCTCTGGGTAAAAGTATCTTTCCTCCAGGTCCCTGCTAAGCCGCTTACTTCTCACCTTAACCCAGTACCACTCACTCCACCAAGGCCTACTGGATCTCCCAGTCCCAGTCATTTCATTCCCCTTCCCATTCCCACACTGGCCTTTCTGTCCTGGGCCTCCCCGATTGCCAGAGTGAGGCCACACGCAAATTTGGAGTAACATCACTTCATAGTCCGTTAGGGTGGCTTACAACCTGACGGTTTGAGCATTGAATTCTCCACTTTTATGCAACTAACCTCCCCTCCCACTACTTCTCATCCCTGTGCCCTACCTGGACGAGCATCCCTTCCTTGTACCTCTTCTATCTTTCTCTCACACCTTTTGTCTTTTTCATCTCTGTCCAAACTATCTTTCCTAACACCCCCTCCCCCTCACATGTATCAACTGACCACTCACAGGTTTTGTCCTGCCCCAGCTTTCTCTCCCCTCCCTACCAGTCTGAAGGGTATTAACCCAAAACTTCACCTATTCACGTTCAGAGATGCTGCCTCACCCGCTGAGTTATTCCAGCACTTTGTGTCTTTTATGTGTAAACCAGCATCTGCAGTTTGTTGTTTCTCCATCTCTGCATCATGCATGTGCCTAAGTACAATGTGATGTTGTGACATTAGTACTATAGAATGCATGTGTGAACACCCCTGTATAATAGTTTGTATGTTTTCCGTGTCAGCACAAACGTGTGTTTTCTGGGTGCCCTGCCGGTGTAGGAATTTGCACTTGTTTTACTGTACATAAGGCTGCCGTCGATTTCACCTGTTTGCTTCCCCCTTCCAAGGTGAAGCCGAGAGGGTCTTGCGGGAATTCCCAGAAGGATGTGGATGCCAACCTGCAGAAAGCGGAGCTGGAGAGGAAGATGGAGGAGGTGGCGGGCGAGATGGGGTTCCTGAAGTTGCTGCATGATGAAGAGGTGACCGACCTGACCCGTCAGATCGAGGAGTCCAAGGTGTCGGCCGAACTGGAGTCGGCCCGCCCGGATCTGGGAGCGGCCTTGAGGTCCATCCGGGTGGAGATGGAAGAGATTTCCGCCAGGAACCTGAGAGATACCGAGGCCTGGTACAAGAGCAAGCTGAACAGCCTCCATCAGCACGCCAGCAGGTTCGACGGGCAGATCCAGACCACCAAGGAGGAGATCGGCATCCTGCAGCGGGAGACAGATGAGCTGGAGAGCGAGATCAACTCCCTCCGAAGCATCAACCAGTGTCTGGAGGACCAGCTGGAAGACATGGAGACCAGGCACCTGGGGAAAGAAGCCAACCTTCAACAGGCCATCTCCCAGTTGGAGTTCCAGCTGCGGGAGACCCAGTCCCAGATGTCCCGGTACCTGCAGGAGTACCAGGACCTACTGCACGTTAAGGTGAAGCTGGATGCTGAGATTGCAACGTACAGGAAGCTATTGGAAGCCGAGGAGGACAGACTGGGGCTGATTCACAACAAATCTGAAGGTCAGTCAACACGGGATACTTTGGTACGATTTGTTTTGGTGCCTCTCACGTCCAATTCTTTTCACAATCTTGGTGGCACTGTGGTGCAGCGGTAGGGATGCTGTCTCACAGCGCCAGAGACCCGTGTTCCAGGCACGTGCCGTGAGTGATTACTCAGGGTAGGCAGTCAGTCGGCTTTAAAAAAAACAACTTAAACGGCGCATGTGCAGATTCTTCTCTCTGTAAAAATAAAAAATAAAAATAAAGACAGTAACAATTCAATTTGCCCAAGGCTTCCAAGTCTCCTTTATTCTGAATTACTGAATGGGTGGGGGGTGAAGGGTGATGGCAGGTGGAAAGATGGTGGGAAAAACGGGAGCAACGGTGCTGGCTCGAAGGGCCGAATGGCCTACTCCTGCACCTATTGTCTATTGTCTATTGTCACACGTTGAATCAGTTGTCATCTTATTGAATGACAACACTTGTTCAAGGGACCAATTGGGGGGAGTGTTCCTTTCACAGCGTGTGGGGAGTCTGACCAGGGGTAAAGTTGCGGGGAAGGCAGGAGCATTGAGAAGG
>CM075977.1:221582678-221666015 GCA_038087875.1 Malacoraja senta | reverse complement strand
GACACTGCACTCTTCCAGGTGAATATTCCATCACACTTTTTTTCCAGTGTCCAGGAGATGGTCAAAAGGCTTTTGGGGAATTGGGAGAGGTGAAGAAATGCAAGATCCCAGGCCACTGACATGTGGTCATGGTAGTTATGTGGCTGGTCCACGTGCGTCTCCGGCCAGCGCTGGCCATCTTCCTCCGACTCCAGACTTCAGATCTTCCTCTGACTCCAGACGCATAGGGATGTGGCGGCTCAAGGCTAACATCCAACATGACCCAGTTGCTTGAAAAACTCCCAGATGTTTCAGAGAATCAAAACAAAATAAAGAAGATTTATTTAGTAGGACATGAACAGAGGGTGGAACAGTGGTAGAGTTGCTGCCTTACAGTGCCAGAGACCCGTGATAGACACAAAATGCTGGAGTAACTCATCGGGTAAGGCAGCATCTCTGGAGGTAGTAGAGGCTGGCACTATCCATTGTTTAAGAAACAGTTGGACAGGTACATGGATAATGGTTAGGAGGGTTATGGACCAAGCACAGGCAAGTGGGCCTAGAGTAGCTGCGATATTTGATAAGGTCCCACATAGGAGATTAGTGGGCAAAATCAGAGCACATGGTATAGGGAGTAGGGTGCTGACATGGATAGAAAATTGGTTGGCAGACAGGAAACAAAGAGTAGGGATTAACGGGTCCCTTTCAGAATGGCAGGCAGTGACTAGTGGGGTACAGCAAGGCTCGTTGCTGGGACCACAGCTATTTACAATATACATTAATGATTTAGATGAAGAGATTAAAAGTAACATTAGCAAATTTGCAGATGACACAAAGCTGGGTGGCAGTGTGAACTGAAGAGGATGCTATGAGGATGCAGGGTGACTTGGACAGGTTGGGCGAGTGGGAAGATGCATGGCAGATGCAGTTTAATGTGCATAAGTGTGAGGTTATCCACTTTGGTGGCAAAAACAGGAAGGCAGATTATTACCTAAATGGAGTCAAGTTGGGAAAAGGGGAAGTGCAACGGGATCTCGGGATCCTTGTTCATCAGTCAATAAAAGTAAGCATGCAGGTACAGCAGGCAGTGAAGAAAGCAAATGGCATGTTGGCCTTCATAACAAGAGGACTTGAGTATAGGAGCAAAGAGGTCCTGCAGTTGTACAGGGCCCTAGTGAGACCACACCTGGAGTATTGTGTGCTGTTTTGTTCTCCCAATTTTAGGAAGGCCATTCTTGCTATTGAGGGAGTGCAGCATAGGTTCACCAGGTTAATTCCCAGGATGGCGGGACTGTCATATGTTGATAGAATGGAGCTGCTGGGCTTGTATACTCTGAAATTTTGAAGGATGAGAGGATATCTTATTGAAACATATAAGATTATCAAGGGTTTGGACACGTTAGGCAGGAAACATGTTCCCCATGTTGGGGGAGTCCAGAACCAGGGGCCACAGTTTAAGAATAAGGGGTAAGTCATTTAGAATGGAGATAAGAAAAAACGTGTGGGGATGGGACAGCGCCGGAGAGCCGGGATCGATCCTGGCTGCGGATGAGGAGCAGGTCTGTGCCGAGAGTGTTTTGGCACATCTCCCTCCTCCAATCACCACGCTGAATTATCATGTCCCGCCCACATTGCCTGCTGACCGACGTCTCTCTCATCCAATCAGCGCCCTCGAGCAGCAGTCCCACCCCCACTGTCCACAGAAAGCGGAGATTTCACCGGTTTTTAAAATCCGGATTATAAAAAATGGGGGGGGGACTGTCCCCCACCTCTCAAAATAAGGGGGGACTGTCCCACCTGGCCCCACCGGGATTTCCGCCCCTGGGGAGAAGGCAGGAACGGGGTACTGATTGTGGATGATCAGCCATGATCACATTGAATGGCGGTGCTGGCACGAAGGGCCAAATGGCCTACTCCTGCACCTATTGTCTATTGTCTATATTGTTGGCCAGTGTGGGCGAGTTGGGCCGAAGGGCCTGTTTCCGCACTGTATCACTCTATGACTCCATGACAGGAATAGGTGCCGTTTCGGGTCAAGACTGATCTGTTCTGTTCTGTTGTGTTGAAGCAAAGCAAGAATTTCATTGTCCTATCTGGGACACATGATAATCTTGAATCTTCATACAGTGTACACTTGGACTATTTTTGATCGGACTACTGGATTTTGCACTAAACATTATTCACATTATTCCCTTTACACTGTGGATGGCTCGATTACATAATCATGTACAGTATTGTCTTTCCACTGACTGGTTAGCAATGCAACAAAAGCTTTTCACTGTATGTTGGTACACGTGATAATAAACTAAACTCAGCTCAATCTACAGAGGGTACCAGGCTCACGTCCCCAACTATAGGTAGAAGGGTGATCAGAAAGATGCCCACTCACCTCATGACTTGATGCCCATTTTACACTGCCCAAGGTCATCACCGGTTGAGTCAAGTCTGCTCTGTGGCTGCTGAATCACTTTGATTAGATCAGAGCCACACTCAGCAGACAGACCTTTGATAGCATGTAGAAAGGAACTGCAGATGCTGGTTTGCACCAAAGATAGATACAAAGTGCTGCAGTTACTCAGCGGGTCAGGCTGCATCTCTGGTGAAAAAGATGGGTGGCGTTTTGGGTCGGGACCCTTCTTCAGACTGAAACTGGTGGGGAGAGGAGTGGAGGGAAAGGATGGCCTTTTCTTACTTCCAGTTTCCTCTCCTCTATCGTCAGTCTGAAGGATCCCGACCCAATTGAATTGAATTGATTTGTCATTCATAAAGGTTTGAACAAAATGTAATTACCATACTGTCAGAACAATAAAAAGCAAACAAAACGCACTCACATAAATTTAACATAAACATCCATCACAGTGACTCTCCTCCAGGCACCTCATCACTGTGATGGAAGGTAAAAAAAAGTCTTATCTCTTCCTTGATTCTTCTCCCGCGATCAGGCAGTCAACTGCAGCGTCAAGGCTCCCGATATTGAAGCCCCCGCCGGGTGATGGGAGATCCCGCGGCCGATTTTAAGCCGCGCGGGGTGATGAAAGGTTCTGCGAATGGGCCAATTCAAGCCTTGCGATTCAGGGCGGACGAAGCTGCTGTGGCTGGAGCTCCCGAAAAGTCGGTCGCGAACCAGGGACCTGAGAGCTCCAGATGTTACAAACCTCCAAAAGTAGATTCGCAGCCGCAATCGCAGCGCCATCACAGCCACCGAGCTGCCAGCTCCACGAGTCCACAGGCTCTGCAACCGGAGTCCTTAAGGCCGATTCCAGCTGGAGGTCGCCCAGCTACACGATGTTAGGCCGCAACGCGAACGGAGATACGACACGGAAAAAAGTCACATCTCCGTTGAAGAAAGAGATTTTTAAAAAGCTTCCCCCGTTCCCCCACATAATACACAACTAAAAATAGATGATTACATACATCAAACATTAACGATAAGACAAAGAAGGAAGACAGACAGACTGCAGGCAATCCGCAGCCACAGAGCCGCCACTGTTGAGAAAGTGGGAGAATGTAGAACTAGTGTGAACGATGGTTAGTGTGGATTTCGTGGGTCGAAAGGCATGTTTCCATGCTATAACTCCAAAACTAAATTAATTTCAAAAACCTATGTAAAACATCGCACATCCTTTTTCTCCAGAGATGCTGCCTGACCCGCTGAGTTACACCAGCTGCGTATGTCTATCTTCAGACATAGATACATAGATACATAGAAATTAGGTGCAGGAGTAGGCCATTCGGCCCTTCGAGCCTGCACCGCCATTCAATACGATCATGGCTGATCATCCAACTCAGTATCCCGTACCTGCCTTCTCTCCATACCCCCTGATCCCTTTAGCCACAAGGGCCACATCTAATTCCCTCTTAAATATAGACCCTTGATAGTCTTGGGTTCCCCAGAGAAGCAATGGTTAGTGCTGCTATCCATTACTGCTCCAGACGTCCGGGCTCAATCCTTCAATCCTGAACCATGCCTATTTGGCAAATTTAATAGGTTTTTGAAATTAATTTAGTTTTAGTTTTAGTTATAGCATGGAAACATGCCTTTCGACCCACGAAGTCCACACTGCCCATCGTTCACTCATTCACACTAGTTCTACGTTCTCCCACTTTCTCATTCACTTCCTACACACTGGGGGCAATTTTACAAAGGCCAATTAACCTACAAACCAGTACATCTTTGGGATGTGAGGGGTAACGTTTTCACACAAAGTGGTGGGTGTATGGAAGCTGTTGCAGAGGGAGTTGAGGTGAGCACTATTGCAATGTTTAAGAAACATTTAGACTGGTACATGGATAGGACAGGTTTAGAGGGATATGGGCCAAACGCAGGCAGGTGGGACTCGTGTAGATGGGACATGTTGGCTGATGGGCCTGTTTCCACGCTGTATGACTCTATGAAATCGGAGCACCCGGAGGAAATTCACGGGGTCACAGGAAAAATGTGCAAACTGCGTACAGACAGCACCCGAAGTGAGGATCAAACCCGGGTCTCTGGCACGGTGAGGCAGTGGCTCTACCAGATGTGTGGCATTAGGTTGGACAGTGTGCTTTCATTTCTCCCCGTGGGAAGAGTGAGGGTGAAAGAGGAAAGGTTTGGATCTGTGGGTCTTGCTACTGTTACCTCGGTGACATGCCTCTCATTATTTTTCAGCAGGTGCTTCCTCTGTTATGCGAGAGAAGAGAACAGAATCCATCACTCGTAATGTGGAGAAGCACATGACGTTCAAAGTGACTGCCTAAGGCGAGACAGAGGACCCACGACTTCACCGTCACACGTACAATTATGACTGGAGTCCACCCAGTATTAATATCTCAGTTCGTCATTACAATTTTAAAATGTTAGGTGTTCACACAATGACATTGAGGTTTTTCTGTAACTGTGCTTCACTGAATGAAGTAGACACGTGATTAATGTGTGGTCATTCCACATTGTGTCACCTTGAAATGCGAATCTAGGGCTTCTTGATGTAAAATGAAGGTGATGGTAGTTAGCAGGTCAGCCAGTAACTATGTCAATAAAGTATAACTGTTGTGGACAGGCTCTCTCTTCTTCCAAGCCCTGAGAATCAGATACAGTCATTATATCGGGAACCAAGAGGGTTTTTGGGTCAAAACCTTTTCATGCTTTGCGGCAATTCCTTGTGGGATTGGGCAGTTTGGGGGAGAGTCATTTGGCCTTTGGAATGGAGGGATGGGATTAGCCTGGCAGCCTGCTGAATGAATTGATGTTGGATCTGTGACTGAACTCCATGCCACTTTATCACTAAATCTACAACCCAGAGTATTCAGATTTATGGTCTCAGGACCACTGCTCAACCTGAAAGGCCAGAGGTTAGTAGGTTGGTAACCTTGGTCTTAAGGAACATAAGCTTTTTAACTCCTCCTGTCTTGTTATAGAGTCATACAGCATGAAACAGGCCATTTGGCCCAACTTGCCCACACCAACCATGGGGCCCCATCTACACTAATCCCACCTGCCCTCTCTAAACCTTTCCTATCCATGTACCTGTCCAAATGTCTTTTAAATGTTGTTTCCATTTCTGCCTCAACTACCTCGTCCGACAGCTCATTCCATATACTGTACCCACTACCCAAAACGTTGCCCCTCAGATTTCAATTAGATCTTTCCCTCTCCTCTGGCTCTTGATTCGCCTACTCTGGGTAAAACACACTGTGCTTCTACCCTATCTATCCCCCTCATGATTTTATACACCTCTATAATATCACCTCTCATTCTCCTATGCTCCAAGGAATAACGTCGTAGCCTGCACAACCTCTCCATGTAGCTCAAGCCCTCAAGTCTTGGCAACATCCTAGTAAATCATCTCTGCACTCTTTCCAGCTTAACAATATATTTCCTACAACAGGATGACCAAAACCGAACACAATACTCCAACTGTGGCCTCACCAGCGCCTTGTACAGCTGTAACAAAACTGCCAATCAGTTAGATCATGGTTTTGTCTTGATTATTTATTCACCCCACACTCGTAACAACTCTCCCATGACCCAAACACTAGGGACAATTAAAAGGAGCCAATTATCCCACCAGCCATGTCTTTGGGATGTAGGAGGAAACTAGAAAACATGAAGAAAGCCCACACGGTCACAAGGAGAACACACAAACACCGCACTGACAGCCCGAGAGGTCAGGACTGAACCGGGTCTCTGGCACTGTGAGGTGCTGGTTCTCCTGGTCGCATCACTGTGCCTCTTGAAACATGGCAGCCTTCTGATGGAGCATTCACAGGACACTGTGGAACAGGGATGCCAGGACTGGATCAGTGGGAAGAATGTCTGTTTACAGGTCAGAATGTGGCATGACCTGGAGGGAACTTGCAAGAGGTGGCTCTGTAGCATTGCCTGTCCCTGCTGCCCTTGTCCTTTGTTGTGGCCGAAGTCACGGGCTTGGAACATGGAACATCTTGATGCAAAATGAAGAATGTAATTAGCAGAGACACCAAATTCTGGAGCAACTCAGCAGATCAGGCAGCATCTCTGGATGCAACAATAAAGCATGGCAGATGTACACTGGCATTCGGCACACTTGTTCGATCATAGGACATAGAACAGTAGAGCACATGAAAAGACACAATGCTGGAGTAACTCAGCAGGTCAGGCAGCATCTCTGGAGAACACGGATGGGTGATGTTTCTGGTCTGGACCTTCTCCAGACTCAGGAACAGCACAAGAACAGGCCCTTCGGCCCACTGAACTTCCTCAAAGCGACACAGCAGGGAAATATTCTCTTCAACTCCTCCCATCCACAGATTCCACCACTTACCTACACACAGTAGCTAATTATTCGGATTGGTTTATAATTGTCATGTGCATCGAGACACGGTGAAAAACGCTTGCATGCTATCCAGTCTATTCACACAATACAGGAGTACAATAAGGCACTGCACAAATAGAATGTGCAATTCACAGCTCCCGAAGACCGGAGAGCCAAGGAGGGAGCCGCTGGCAACGATGGACTCGAGGGGGCTGGTAGGAGAGGGACTGCGATATTGCCTCCAGCACCTTTAAGGGCGGCTGCAAGAGGTGCCCCTGGGAAACAGAGGCAGTCGGGCGAGGAGAGGGATGTCGGGTCGTGGGCCTGCAGCAACCTGGGACTTACCTGGATCGAGGTCGAGGGTACTTCCAACACGTGTACCAGACGTTGGACTTTTTCTTTATCTTTGTAAACGGCACCGAAATATGGCAACTGTGCATTTGTGGGTTGTGCAAAAGTATTTCACTGTGCTGTGCATACGTGACAATAAAGAACCATTGAAGTACAACAGGTAGTGCAAGTGATACCAGGGTGTAGAGTGTCACACCATTACAGCCTCACTATTACAGAAAGTCAGATTTTAACAAATGCAAGATACGCAATGTGGTAGGTTGGGAGATCAAAACTACAGCCTTATTTATAGGAGGATTAACCTACCAACCTGCATGTCTATAGAGCGTGGGGGTGGGGAGAGGCGGGTAACTGGAGCTCCTGGGTGAAACATGGGGATAGTGCAAACTCCACATGGATAGCACCAGAGGTGTATATCTGGTGCTATGAGGCAGCAGCTTAACTAGCTGCATCACTGTGTGGTCCACATTCCTGAGGCAGCATTCAAAGCATCTCCTTGCAGTCCTTCACCATTCATCATAAACCAATGGTTTGAGAAGTTCTCTCATTGAATAAGATTGTGTGCAAACTTGGTGTTGCCTTTCCCAACATCTCAAAGACTAGACTTTTAAAGAGACTTCATCGGCCATTAAATGTTGGGTTTAGGCTTTACACCACCAGTTTATGTTCTAGCAGCAGAATTAGCTCATTCGGCCCATCAAGTCTACTCTGCCATTCAATCCTGGCTGACCTATCCTTCCCTCTCAACCCCATTCTCCTGCCTTCTCCCCCATAGCCCCTGACACTCTTACTAATCAAGAATCTAGCAATCTCCACCGTAAAAATATCCACTGGCGGCCTCCAGTCTTCTGTGGCAATGAATTCCACAGATTCTCCATCCTCTGACTAAAGAAATTATTCCTCATCTCCTTTCTAAAGGTACGTCGTTTTATTCTGAGGCTGTGACCTCTGGTCCTAGACTCTCTCACTAGTGGAAACATCCTCTCCACATCCACTCTATCCAGGCCTTTCACTATTTAGTAAGTTGCAATGTGGTCCCCTTCATCCTTCTCAACTCCAGGAAGTAGAGATAGAGGTGCGGCGCAGAAACGGGCCTTTCGACCCACCGAGTCGACACAGACCAGCGATCACCGATATACCGATTTTATCGAACACAATTAACCGACAAACCTGCACATCTTTCTTTGGAGTGTGGGGGGAAACTGGAGCACCCGGAGAAAACCCAGTCACAGGGAGAACGTACAAACTCCGTACAGACAGCACCCGTAGTCAGGATCCAACCGGGTCTCTGGCGCTGTAAGGCAGCAACTCTACCACTGCGCCGCCCCAGATTAGGCATAAAATAAAGTTCCAATGAGATGTTAAACAATTTCATCTGTCATCTCCATGTTTATTGATATATTTTTACAACATTTTTAACATTTTCTGTTTGAGTTTTGACCACTGCAAGAGTTGACTGTCAGCAATGAATCACAGTAATTAATGGAATAAATGATCTATGCTGAACTTGCCTCTACTTATCATTAGCTCCCGCAATGCCCTATGGAGCTGAATGAAGACGGACCTGGCAGCTGCCGTAAACCCAGCGGGCCGCGAGAACAATGCCGGACCCGGCGGGTTGCCGGTGGACACATGTGGTGACAGGCCAGGATCACCGCTGAGAAGAAGGACCCGGCGGGCTGCTGGGGGAGAAGCTCGGAAGCCGCTGAGCTCGGCCCCGAAGACCGGAGTTGAGCAAGAGGGAGCTGCTGGTGAAGATGGGCGCGAGGAGTGGGCTGGTAGTAAATGGAGCGAGGTATTGCCTCCAGCGCCTTCAAGATCACCTGCAGGAGGCGCCCTTGGGACACAACGGCGGTGAGGTGAGGAGAGGGACGTCGGGTCACGGGCCGATCCGGTCGAGGGCAATGGAGGCGGCCCTGCAGCAGCCTGGGGCTTACCCGAATCGGGAGCCGCTCCAATACACACAGGCTGTGGAGTTCGGACTTTTTCTTTTTGTAAATTACGTCAAAATATAGCGACTCTGCAGGTGTGAGCTATGCAAAAGGATTTCAATGTATAGTGCACACGTGACAAGAAAACACTATTGAACCATCATCAACCGATTATCAGTACGAAATGAGTGTCTATTTGAAGAGGTTCTCACAGGCTCGTTTAGACTGGGATTTGTTGTAATCTTCAAAATGCGCAATGCACTCCAAACCTAAGCAGATATGTTTACCTTGAGAATTTGAGTGGCATGGATTCATTATTTGCAGCATTTGATGGGGGAGGAGTTTGAAAGTAATGAATAAGATTGATGTAGACTTATTGTAGTTTAGAAGGGTGAGGGATGAACTGATTGAGACATGCAGGTACTCAGGGAACAGTTACAGTAGATGGTTGAGAGATTGATTCCTCAGGTTGGATAATCGAGAACTATAGAAAAGGAACTGCAGATGCTGGTTCACAAAAAAGACACAAAGTGCTGGTGTAACTAAGCATCTCTGAAGAACATGGATAGGTGATGTTTCGGGTCAGGACCCGTCTGAAGAAGGGTCCCAACCTAAAATGAGTCTGAAGAAGGGTCCCGACCGAAAATGTCCAGAGACATTCCAGAGATGCTGCCTGACCCGCTGAGTTACTCGAGCACTTTGTGTCATTATTATGTTGCAACAAGGGGCGGCACGGTGGCGCAGCAGTAAAGTTGCTGCCTTACAGCGCCAGAGACCCGGGTGGGTTCCATCCATACAGGATCAAACTCCACAGAGCCAGCACCCGTAGTTAGGATCGAACCCGGGACTCTGGCGCTGTAAGGAAACAACTCTACCGTTGCGCCATTGTGTTGTCCCGAAGATTTATCTCATAACTTTGCATTATTTAAGTCACACGGTGGAACACTTGCACAACGTGCCTTGGTGACATTTGCTGTGTTAAATAAATATAGGCTGATGTGGGTGGTTTTAACGTCTGATCCGGGGAATCCCGCCAGGATCAAGTGGCCCTCATACTGTGGCCCGCCCGGCAGTCAGAGGATGCGTTCAGATTTTCCTCTTCTTCCTCCTCAGGGCTTTCCATTCACCCTCCTGGGTGGCCAGACTGCTCATCAGCATCTTGACCTTCTGCTTCCTCTCCGAATCCCTGCAAAATACAATGGATAGGGTGGTCATGATGGGCCAAAGGGCTTGGTTCCGTATTGTGTGACACTATGACTCAGGCAGGCAACTTCAGTTAAGACGTTGATGGATCAAGGACTTTGTCTAAAGGCTCAGATCATTCAGGCAACATCAATGAAGTCACAAGGAAATGCAGATGCTGGAATCTTGAGTAAAACACAAAGTACTGGAGTAACTCAACGGGTCATGCAGCATTTTGAAGAGAACGAATAAGGGTCCCAAGCCAAAAGGACGCAGATGATGCCAAACCCGCTGAGTTATTCCAACACTTTGTATTTTATGTCAATGAAGTGCCAGGTTCAGTCAAGGTTCAATAAGCTGCATTCTCACCTCTGACAGCCATACGTACATACATCATAGGAGCCGAAATAGGCCATTTGGCCCATCAAGTCTACTCTGCCATCTATCTTTCCTTTTCAACCCTATTCTCTTGCCTTCTCCCCATAACCAATGATTCCCGTACTAACCAAGAATCTGTCAATCTCCGCCTTAAAAATACCCAATGACTTGGCCTCCACAGCCGTCTGCGGCAATGAATTCCACAGATTTGCCACTCTCTGACTAAACAAAATCCTCTTTGTCTCCTTTCTAAAGATGCGTCCTTTCTATAGATCTGATCTCCAGACACGGACACAATTCTGAGCTGACAAGGAGTGCTGCATGGTCCGCGATACGCCGCTCGGGTGAGAACTCAAATCCAGGCCTTGTCTGCTCCACAAAGTGCATACAGAAGACGCCACACACAAAGTTGATGAGCCGGCTTCCCTGGCCAACACTTCTCCATCAGTCAATGTTTGCTGACTTGTTCACATTATTTGCTCATTCTCTAGGGGAACTCAGTGTAGATAAACTGGCTGGTCTGTTGCAGGGACCACGGAAGTGACTACACATCAAATTACACTTAGATAGACACAAAGTGCTGGTGTAACTCAGGGGGTCAGGAGGGAAAGGATGGATGACGTTTCGGGTCAGAACCCTTCTTCAGACTTCAGTCAAGAGTTTGGGAAGGGTTCCGACTTGAAACATCACCCTTCATATTTCTCCACAGATGCCGCCTGACAGGCTCAGTTACTCCAGCACTTTGTGTCTATCTTCGGTATAAACCAGCATCTGCAGTTCCTTTCTACTCAAAATGCACTTACTTAGCTGCAAGATATTGCGGCAGCAGGTGGTGTGAAAAGTTCTATTGAAAAATTATAGAGGTTCTGAAATTTGAAAACACACTCCTCCAGATTCAGGGACAGTTTCTTCCCAGCTGATATCAGGCAACTGAACCATCCTATCAACAACTAGAGAGCGGTCCCGACCTCCCATCTACCTCATTGGAAATCCTCGGACAATCTTTAATTGGACTTTATCCAAGTCTTTATCTTGCACTAAACCTTATTCTGTTTTCGCGCTGTATCTCTAATGTGTATAGTAAAGTCTAAAGAGTTAACATTGTGCCGGAGACTTCTTACCTTTCCATGATATCCGAAAACTTATGCCTGGCCAGAAACTGTGCGTCCTTGCGGATTTCCCGGATGGCTCCTTTAAATTCCCGCTTGTGCTTGTGGATGAGTCTCATCCGCTCCTTCTCCTGCTGGCTGCTGCCGCGCTTTCTCCCGTAGTCCGTGCTGGAATAATAATAATAATAATAATAGATTTTATTTATATAGCGCTTTTCAGGACTCAAAGTCGCTTAATCACAGGGTTCACTCTGTTATGATTCCTGCTGTTCGAGTTCCTCCTCCCCCAACCCACCAAAGCTACCTGCTACTCGCTGGGCTGGGGGTCTCAAGGCAGATAATGCCCTCAAAGACCCTTGCCACGAGCCCAGCATGCTGCTACTGGCGGGGAGAAGGGACAGGAGTCTGAGATTCGTGACCTCCAGGTTTTCCAGATCAGCTTCTTCCCAGCAACATCTGGCTCTTGAACCACCTTGCGCAACACTAGCCACAATCCTACCTCTGCAATGGTCTACCATGTACTTCACAAGCCCCAAGTACAGGTCTACCACTGATTTTCCATCAACTGATGGTCCAGTACCTCCTTTAATTACGAAGGTGCACTTAAAATCCCCCCCGGAAGCCCCCTCACCTCCCAATAATGTGGTGCCTACACCGGATGAGGCGGCCAACCTCTACCTCATCGGGACTTCCGCGCCGATCAGCGGGTTGGATTTGCCCCCGAGGCCTGGGCTCTGGAACTCCGGCCTGGCTGGAGCCGGCGGATCCGTTCCCATAGCCGACTTCCACGGACAACCTTACGGGCCGATATCTCGGCTGCCCCAACCCAGTGGCTGTGACTTCTATTGGTCCGGCAATACGGCAAGGCTCTGGAACCAAGGTTGCCGGAAAATCAGTGATGGACCTGTACTTCAGCTTCAGCTTCCACTCCAGATCTCTTGGTCTCAAGATCAAGCAGACTTCATCTGCCTCGGACTTTTATGTTCTGGGTATCCAGCATAACTGATAATTCATTGTATTATTATTTATTGCACATATACTGTTGCGTTAACATCCCTGCAACCGCTGCAGCAAGCAATCATTCTACTGTTCCGTTCCTGGTGCATTTGACAATGAAACACTCTCCAGATCTGCCAGATGAAGGTCTCTTGCATGGAGACATGGAAGGGGAGGGGACTGGTGGGAGGAGAGTACCGGGGGGAAGGGAGGAGAATGGGGGAGAATGGGGCACCCTTTAAGAAAGTGCCAAATAATTACTTGAAACACTACAAACTGCACAGTTACGGACCGAAAAACTGGAAAATAGGATTAAAGTAAAGTCTATTTTTGGCTGACATGGAACAATGGAGTAATTCTGTGTTGAATATTTTTACAATTCTATGAATAGTACAGTTTAACCCACGAGTTGAACTGTGTCGACCTCCCCTGTATAACTTCAATTCAGCTGTTGCTCTTTGCCATGTGACATCTGACCCCGCATACTTACACTTCGACTATTTTGGGTGTGAAAAATTTCAAGGGGACGGGTTTCTTCTTCTCGAATGCAAGAGTCTGGTAGCACGATGGCCTGTCTTTCATCTCCTGTAGGACCTCCTGGTACAACTCCTGCACATTAGGGAACGAGATGGTCTCAACAACGTGCATACATACAGCAACCCTCAACTATGTAAAACATTCCGAGGTATTTCACACGCTCAACTCAAACAAGATCGCACACACTATACGAGAACACACGTGTAAAGGAGCAAAACCCTGGCCACAATTAGGTTTCAATGCACGTTTAAAAAAATTCACAAGTTCGTAAGTCCTAGGAGCAGAGATAGGCCATTTGGCCCATTGAGTCCACTCCGCCAATCATGGCGAGGGGGATGTTCGTGTTGAATCTCTTATAGTGTGTTGTGTCATTTTTTTTCTACCTCTTTTTATTATTTATATGGATAATTTTCTCTGTAAAGCACTTTGGCTTCTTTGATTGAAATTGATTGAAAAGTGCTATATAAATAAATTTACTTTACTTTACTTTATGGCTGATCAATCTTTCAATCTCAACCCCATTATCTTGCCTTCTCCCCGTAACCTTTGAAAGAAGGAAAGATGGAGGTGTGGAAGAAATTCCAGAGTTTCAGACTCAGGGAACATTTCCCAGTGGCCAGGTGATGGGAAGAGAGAATGTGAAAAGAGGTTAGAAATTGAGATAACTCAGTAGCTTGTAGACTGAAGCTGATTACAGAGATAGGGGAATGACAGTAAGAGGTCGAATATATTTTATTTTATCCCATTCGTACAGATATATTACTTGCATTGTCTGCCCATTTCAACAGCAGGGGTGAACTATTTTACACCAATGCGTGAAAGAACTAATCTTCTGCCATAATTCAGTCAGAATTCCTCAGGTATTCATCAGAAGAATGGGGTAGGCCCCTTCCTAAATGTATTGTGAAATACGCCATTATACCCTGCATGCCATTCTGAAAATAATGAAGACAGTAACTATCCTGAGCTTTATTCTAAGAGGTGACATGATCATAGTCTTTTCATGTCTTGATAGAATGGAACTGGAAAAGATTTTTTGCAATTTGACACTTAGTTGCTGCCTTCAATCCGGACTGTGGGTGCTGGCAGTGCAGAGTTTGTACGTTCTTCCTGTGACCCCGCATGGGTTTTCTCCGATTTCCTCCCACATCCCAAAAACATGCCGGCAGTAAACATCCAGACAGCATTGGAAACAGGTCCTTACCTGGAGCTTTGGTGGATAATCATTCATGGGTAGGTGCGTGGTTAGGAGGACTTCCAGGGGACGGATGATTTCTGGGAATGCCGGTAGCTCCCGGTACAACTGGCAGCTCTTCTTGCACAGGTTGAAGCACATCGCCAGGCTGGTGAGCCTTTAGCAGGAAGAACAGATGAGTAAATCCAGGAAGATCAACAAATGATGCAGAACTTTATTGCACCACTTCTTTTAACCCTCTGAAGAAGGGTCCCGACCTGAAATGTCACCATTCATGTCCTCCAGAGCTTATCTGACCCTATGAGTTACTCCAGCACTTTGTGTCTCTTTCTATAAACCAGCATCTGCAGTTCTTTGTTTCTCCATCCTTATTACTTGCCAGGTTTTGCCCCATCCCCACCTGTCTTCCTGCTTTCTCCACTCCGACTACAATCTGGAGTCCAGCCCCAAAATGTCACCTATCCATGCCCCCCAGAGATGTTGCCTGACCCGCTGAGTTTCTTCCCAGCTATTATCAGGCAACTGAACCATCTGACCAACAACTGGAGAGCAGTCCTGAGCTACTATCAACCTCATTGGAGAGCCTTGGACTATCTTTGATCGGATTTTACTAGACTTTATCTTGCACTAAACGTTATTCACGTTATTCCCTTTATCATGTATCTGTACACTGCGTTTGGCTCGAATGTAATCATGTATTGTCTTTCCGCTGACTGGTTAGCACACAGTAAAAGTTTTTCACTGTATCTCGGTACACATGACAATAAACTAAACTCAAACTGAATACTCCAGCACTTTGTGTTTTCAGCATCTGCAGTTCCTTGTGCCTCCACTTCTTTTAATCACATTAATTTGCTCCCCTGTAGCAAGACAGGTTTTGTTTTTGTTTTCTTGCCAAGTTTAGTTTAGTGTAGAGATACAATATGGGGACAGGCCCTTTGGCCCACTACGTCTGCACTGACCAACGATCACCCGTTCATACTAGTTCCAGGGACCCCTACACACTAGGGACAACTTACAGAAGCCTATTAACTTACAAAGTTTTGGAATGTAGGAAGAAACTGGAGCACCGGAGAAAACCCACGCGATCAAGGGGAGAACGTACTAACCGTACCGACAGCGCCTGTAGTCAGGATCGAACCCGGGTCTCTGGCGCTTTAAGGCAGCAGCTCTACCGCTGGGCCTTCCTCCACTTTCCGAGAAGGACTATTGGATGGTTGTGTGGGCTCAGGAAGCCACAAGGAATTTGCTGTACAGACCTCCATAGTGTAATAGTTTGCTAATCCAAACTATCAAAGCTGGCACAGCATTAATAACTTTTCAGGCAGTGTCCCCTTTAGCAACCAATGCCTACAGAATGGGACTCAGGAGGGGCAGTAGGAAGCATGCCAACCAAGGGAAGTGCAATGGTCAGCCAGTCATAGAGTTTGGGGATGGCACAGTAATGCAAACAATGCCTCACAGATCCAGCGACACGTGTTCAATCCTGATCTCCACTCCGACAGTGTGGAGTTTGCACATTCTCCCTGTATGCATGTGGGTTTCCCCCAGGTCTCTCTCTCGAGTCTCAGACGAGCAGGTTGATGAGTTAATTGTCCACTGTTAATTATCCTTATTGTGTGGGTGAATGGTACAATCTTGGAGAGATTGGTGGGAATGTGGGAAGAATACAATGGAAAAATGTGCAAATGGGTGAGTGATGGTCAGTCACAAGTCACACAGCATGGAAACAGGCCCTTCAGACCAACTCATCCATGATGCCCATCTTAGCAAGTATCATCTACCCACATTTGGGCGGTGTAGATTGATGATGCATGTGAATCAATCACACTTAGCCAGCATCACTAACTCCACCCCACTATAACACTATACTAACGCCTATTCCCAGCACCGTCAGTCTAAGCAGCTAGGATGAACTGACAACACCTTGTCTTTAGATGCTGCCAAGTTACAGTGCTGATTAAAGATGTGTTTAAATCATATACTGTCTCAGGTGTCGATTTACATGGCGTCAGAAGTGGTCTTATCCACTCGTCTTTACACCGGTTTTTATTTTATCTTTTGTGAATTTTGCTTTACTTTACGATGGCTTCTTCTTGTCGAAAGCCTGACCCTCTTGTCTTTGATGCGGATATCAGCGAACGCTGGGCCACGTTTGAAATTGATTACCAGCACTACATGAACATTGTACACCGAAATGAACCAGATGCTGTCACGGCCTCGCTCCTGCTCAACCTTGCGGGCCCAGATGCCCTTCGTCGATCCAGAACATTCCGTTATGCTCCGGCTATCCGTGATGCCAATGACCAGGTAATTACACCGGCGGAATCTCCTACTGACCCTAATGTTTTGCTGCGTAAACTAAGCGAGATCTGTGACCTGCCCTCAAATCACATTTTCGACAGGGCAAGGTTTTTCTCTCGTCGTCAGCTTCCCAGGGAACGAGTTGACTCATTTATTTCATTTTTTATGTATTTAGCCCAACGTTGCCGATTCCAGGATATGCCGATTGATCAGTTAACGAGGGACATTTTAGTGAATGGCATTACCGATCAAAAGCTCAGATCAGAGCTCCTGAGGCCAGATTTATCGCTCGATGAAGCGGTGCATGCATGTAGAACCGCCGAACTTGTCGATCCCATGGACATTTCGCATGAAAGCAAAACCATCAATCTGACGGGCCTCACTAGGCAGATAACACAGATAACAGCCGATTTATGACCCAAGCTAGTCAGGCAGTTCACAGCGGTCCTCCGAAGAGATGTCCTAACTGCGGCTATCAACACAACAGACAATCAACCTGCCCCGCCCTCGGGAAGGCTTGCAATTACTGCAAAAAGCTAAATCACTTTGCCTCGGTCTGTCGGGCTGCAATCAGGGCCCGAGGAAAGAATGCGCCCAGTCCCAAGTCTAATCTCAATTTTTTGCAACGAGACAGCAACACACTGCCTCCCCATTTCCAGCCCGAAACTGCCCCAGAGTACAGCCCAATTAACTCGCAAGACGACCCGACTGTTTACACGTTACAGCATGATGCTGCCAAGAATTCTGATCCTACAGTGACGATATTTGTAAACAATGTTGCTTTTGGCGCGAAATTAGATACGGGGGGGCGAAGGTCAACACTATGTCAATCAACCTCTTCAACAAGATTAGAGCTAGCGAGCCACTTGTCAAGGACACATCCACTTTACATGCTTTTGGAGGGGAGGTGCTGGTTTCCCTGGGCAAAACCAACTTGAAATGTGTACTGAAGAAAACAACGAGGGAATTGACCTTCTATGTGTTGAACTTTAATTCAGTTACTCTGCTTGGCAATCGTGCCTGTCAGGAACTGGGGCTAATTTCCTTTGACAAAACTGTCCACAAACTGCAAGTTTCTTTTGATCCACAATGAATTCCCTGGTCTCTTTGACAACAACCTAGGCAAGTTGCCTGTGTCCTACTAGATTATTACCGACCCCGATGTGACACCCGTAATCCGACCCCCGCACCGATTGTCATTTGCCATGACTGACAGGGTTCACTCTATGCTGAAGGACATGGTCTCCAAAGACGTAATTGAAGCAGTCAGCGACCCCACTGACTGGGTCTCAACCATGGTTGCCACAGTCAAGAAGGGAAAGAATGAAATCCGCCTGTGCATTAATCCCAAAGACCTGAACACTGCCCTTAAGCGCCCACACCATCCCATGAAGACAGTAGAGGATGTTGCGGCAAAGATCGGAACGGCCACCCTATTTTCTGTCCTAGATGCAAAGAACTCATTCTGGCAGATACTGCTGGACAAGGTCATCAAACCTCACCACATTTGCCACCCCATTCGGCAGATATAAGTTTCTGAGAATGCCATTCGGGATCAACTCCGCCAGTGAAGTCTTCCAAAGAACTATGGAGCAATTATTCAAGGATCTGCCGTGTGCCATTATTGTCGACGATATCCTCATCTCTGGGAAAGACGCAGCGGAACACGACCACAATCTCAGGCTCATCTTGGAGCGTGCTGTCAAGATCAACCTCAAGCTCAATCCTGACAAGTGCAAGTACAGGGTTCCAGTGGTTTCCTATGTCGGCCACATCTTCACCCTAATGGCCTCAAACCCGATCCGAAGAAAACTACTGCCATCACAGAAATGCCTGCACCCACTGACGTGAAAGGCCTGCAACGTTTCCTGGGCATGGTAAACTATCTCGGAAAGTTCATACCGAACCTTAGCGAACTAAGCTCCACACAGCGGCAGCTGACCAAAAAATACACTGCATGGTCATGGTTCCAGCAACACCAGGATGCCTTTGATGTTCTAAAATTCAAACTGACCAGTGCACCGACCCTGACTTTTTTCGACCTGAAACGTCCGGTGGCGATCACCTGCAATGCCTCGAAATTCGGGCTCGGCGCAGCCTGCTTGCAACCATCTGACGATGGCACCCTACTACCTGTCGCGTATGCCTCTCGCACAATGACCGACACGGAGCAGCACTACGCGCAAATCGAAAAGGAACTGCTGGCTGTCGTCTTTGCCAGCTCCAAATTCCACGACTTCGTCCATGGCAACACGTTCACGGTTGAGATGGACCACCAACCACTGGTGACAATCCTGAACAAGCCTATCCATGCCGCGCCAGCTCGCTTGCAGCGCATGATGATGCAGCTGCAGCGGTACGACTTCTCTATTACCTACACAAAGGGTAAGGACATGCATGTCGCTGACACACTCTCTCGTGCACCTCGAGCATCTTGCGAACAACACCCCCATGAACGAGAGAATTTCACGGTTCTCGGTTTCGATCTCATCTCCAGTAAGCAACTGCGCATCCTGGCCACGCACACTGCCAATGATGATACGCTTCAAGCCCTCTCATCCATCATCAAAACAGGCTGGCCAGACAAACAATCCAACACGCCCACAGAGGTGCGGCTGTACTTCTTGGTCCGTGATGAACTGGTGGTTCAGGATGGTGTTGTTGTTAAGGGTCACAAGGTAGTGGTACCTTCATCGCTACAAGAAGAATACTTCAAAGAGGTACACAGCGGTCACCCAGGAGCCGACTCCACACTGGTACGCGCCCGGGATCTGTTCTACTGGCCGGGAATGGCCACGTACATCCGGGACCGCGTAGCCTCCTGCCCCACTTGCAACAATCTTGCGCCTCATCAGCAGCGGCAACCCCTTCTGCAACAACCTCCACCAGCACTGCCTTGGTCGTCGCTGGTTGCGGACATTTTCGAATGGTGCGGTAAGCACTACCTCGTTCTGGTCGACTCTTTCTCCAACTGGTTTGAACTTGACCAACTGACCTCACGTCTCACGTCTGAGATGGTCATCAAGAAGCTGAAAAGACACTTCTCAGCCTATGGCGCTCCTGTCATCCTGAGAACCGACAACGGTCGGCAGTTCACCAGCCACTTGTTCAAGCTTTTCGTAGACCGATGGAACTTCCAGCACGTCACAAGCAGTCCCGAGTATCCACAGAGTAATGGACTCGCTGAACGCGCTGTCAGAAGCGCCAAGCACTTGCTGGAGGGAGCGCGCATTTCAAAGTCAGACGTCTATCTCCATCTCAGAAACATCGCCAGAGATGGAACCTTGGGGTCACCAGCACAGCGTCTGCTGTCAAGAGTGACGAGGTCTCCGGTCCCCATCGCAAAACAGCAGCTGGTCCCTCGGGCGCTGAAGCCCGCCACTATCCAGCAACGCCTCCAAGAGAAGAACGACATCCAGAAACGGTCATACGACAGTTCTAGCAGACCACTCCAGCCTCTACTGCCGGGCCAGGTCGTCCGTCTACGAATTTCGACTGGACATTCTCGTCTGGGCACTGTTGTACGCCCGACTGATGAGCCGCGATCGTACCTTGTGGACTGTCTGGGAGCGGTATACCGGAGAAGTCGACAGCACCTGCTTGCTGTGAAGGAGCCCCGACCACCGCCTGCTGATCCCTATGCTCCGCCGCTCCAGTTCCAGCCGCCTTTCGCAATGTCTCCCGCCCGTCCCCGCATGCCTTGAACCCCCCTCGTCCCTCGGTCTCCACTAACCATGGGGTTACACCTACCGCATGTTTCCCCTCTCGGTCACCACAAGCCTCTCCCGTGCGATTTTCACCTTCAGCCTCTCCGCCTAATCCTTCAGTGGAGGGAGGGGATGGTTGAGTCCGCACGCGCTCGGGCCGTGTTAGTAGACCACCAGACAGTTATGGCGAGTATGTTTAATACACTTCCTTTCCACATTTAATCTTTAGGGGGAAGGATGTAGATTGATGATGCATGTGAACCAATCACACTTAGCCAGCATCACTAACTCCACCCCACTATAACACTATACTAACGCCTATTCCCAGCACCGTCAGTCTAAGCAGCTAGGATGAACTGACAACACCTTGCCTTTAGATGCTGCCAAGTTACAGTGCTGATTAAAGATGTGTTTAAATCATATACTGTCTCAGGTGTCAATTTACAGGCGGTATCACTCTAAATCTTCCCTATCAATGTACCTGTCTAAGTATTGTTTAAATGTTGTTGTAATACCTGCCACAACTACCTCCTCAGGCAGCTCGTTCCATGCACCCATCACTCTTCCGAGTGAAAAAGCTGTCGCTCAGCTTTTTATTCAATCACTGCCCTCTCACCTAAAAACTACGTCTCTGGTTCTTGATTCCCCTAATGGGTAAAAGTCTCTATGCAGCTACTCAATCAATTCCCCTCACAATTTTATACACCTCTATAAGATCGCCTCTCAGCTTCCGGTGTCCCAAGGAATAAAGTCTTAGCTGTCCATCCTCTCCCAATAATTCAGCCTCAGTTTGCTTCATGGTTAGAATCGACTAACGATGGACTAACGATGCATGATGCTAATTACACAGCATAGGCCCATAATATCTTCTGCAGTAAAGGTACAATGCAGCCCAATGCCTGCCCTTCTCCCTTGAGCCCTGCAATATGTTCCCATTCACATATTCATTCCATTCTTTGTTGAAAGTTACAACTGAATCTGCCTCGCCCACGCTCAGAGCATCTACATTGCAGAAGCTTTCAGTGTTTGCAACCAAAGATTTCCTCAGGCTCTATGGCTCTTCCTGCTAAACCATCTCGCCAGTCAGTCGGCTTAAGGGCTGCCACTCACTTGAAGTGCGCTGCTTCCAACTCATCGCGCTGCTTCACCCCATGCATCCAGCTCATCGGCAAAGGCTTCATTTCCCAGGAATCGGCAGCCTTCTTATCCTGCAGCACCAGCAGGCTGGAGCATTTTCCAACTGCTTTGAAAGGTGGAATCACAGTGTACCCTGCAATGGACATCCAAAATAGTTTGGTTTATTACCGAGGTACAGTGAAAAGCTGTATAGGAAGGAACTGCAGATGCTGGTTTACACCGAAGATGAACACAAAATGCTGGAGTAACCCAGTGGGTCAGGCACCATCAAGTTTGAAGAAGGGTCTAGACCCATATAACCATATAACCATTACAGCACGGAAACAGGCCATCTCGGCCCTTCAAGTCCGTGCCGAACACTTTAAAAAAAAATTTAAATTTAATTTTATTTATTTTATTTTATTTTATTTTATTTTATTTTATCTTTTTTTTATTATTATTTTTTTTAATATTAAATTACTTCCCCCTAGTCCCATCTACCTGCACAGACCATAACCCTCCATTCCTTTCCCGTCCATATACCCATCCAATCTATTTTTAAAGGATAAAATTGAACCTGCCTCCACCACTTCCACTGGAAGCTCATTCCACACAGCTACCACTCTCTGAGTAAAGAAGTTCCCCCTAATGTTACTCCTAAACTTCTGTCCCTTAATTCTCAAGTCATGTCCCCTTGTTTGAATCTTCCCTACTCTCAATGGGGAAAGCTTATCCACGTCAACTCTGTCTAACCCGCTCATAATTTTAAAGACCTCTATCAAGTCCCCTCTTAACCTTCTGCGCTCCAAAGAATAAAGACCTAACTTGTTCAACCTTTCTCTGTAACTTAGTTGCTGAAACCCAGGCAACATTCTAGTAAATCTCCTCTGTACACTCTCTATTTTGTTGACATCCTTCCTATAATTAGGCGACCAAAATTGTACTCCATACTCCAGAATTGGCCTCACCAATGCCTTGTACAATTTTAACATGACATCCCAACTTCTATATTCAATGCTCTGATTTATAAAGGCCAGCACACCAAAAGCTTTCTTTACCACCCTATCTACATGAGATTCCACCTTCAGGGAACTATGCACAGTTATTCCTAGATCCCTCTGTTCAACTGCATTCCTCAATTCGCTACCATTTACCATGTACATCCTATTTTGATTTGTCCTGCCAAGATGTAGCACCTCACATTTATCAGCATTAAACTCCATCTGCCATCTTTCAGCCCACTCTTCCAAATGGCCTAAATCTCTCTGTAGACTTTGAAAATCTACTTCATTATCCACAACACCACCTATCTTAGTATCATCTGCATACTTACTAATCCAATTTTCCACACCATCATCCAGATCATTGATGTACATGACAAACAACAGTGGACCCAACACAGACACCTGAGGCATCCCACTAGTCACCGGCCTCCAACCTCCACCATTACTCTCTGGCATCTCCCATTCAGCCACTGTTGAATCCATCTTGCTACTCCACCATTAATACCCAACAATTGAATCTTCTTAACCAACCTTCCATGAGGAACCTTGTCAAAGGCCTTACTGAAGCCCATATAGACAACATCCACTGCTTTACCCTCATCAATTTCCCTAGTAACCTCTTTGAAAAATTCAAGATTAGTCAAACATGACCTTCCAGGCACAAATCCATGTTGACTGTTCCTAATCAGACCCTGCTTATCCAGATGCTTATATATATTATCTCTAAGTATCCTTTCCATTAATTTGCCCACCACTGACGTCAAACTAACAGGTCTATAATTGCTAGGTTTACTCTTAGAACCCTTTTTAAACAACGGAACAACATGCGCAGTACGCCAATCCTCCGGCACTATTCCCGTTTCTAATGACATTTGAAATATTTCTGTCATAGCCCCTGCTATTTCTACACTAACTTCCCTCAATGTCCTAGGGAATATCCTGTCAGGACCCGTTTTCATATTTTTCAAAAGTGTCCGCACCTCCTCTTCTTTGAATCTCATAGTTTCCATTGCTACTCTGCTTGTTTCCCTTACCTCACATAATTCCATATCCTTCTCCTTGGTGAATACCGAAGAAAATAAATTGTTCAATATCTCCCCCATCTCTTTTGGCTCTGCAGATAGCTGTCCACTCTGACTCTCTAATGGACCAATTCTATTCCTTGTTATCCTTTTGCTATTAATATAGCTGTAGAAACGCTTTGGATTTACTTTCACCTTACTTGCCAAAGCAACCTCATATCTTCTTTTAGCTTTTCTAATTTCTTTCTTAATATTCTTTTTACATTCTTTATACTCCTCAAGCACCTCATTTACTCCATGCTGCCTATAATTATTGTAGATCTCTCTCTTTTTCCGAACCGTGTCCAATTTCCTTTGAAAACCATGGCTCTTTCCAATTTTTACTATTTCCTTTCAAACGAACAGGGACATAAAGATTCTGTACTCTTAAAATTTCACCTTTAAATGTCCTCCATTTCTCTTCTACATCCTTCCCATAAAACAACATGTCCCAATTCACTCCTTTTAAATCCTTTCACATCTCCTCAAAGTTAGCCTTTCTCCAATCAAAAATCTCAACCCTAGGTCCAGTTCTGACCCTCTCCATAATTATATTGAAACTAATGGTATTGTGATCACTGGACCCGAAGTGCTCCCCAACGCATACCTCCGCCACCTGCCCTGTCTCATTTCCTAACCCGAAACGTCACCTATTCCTTTTCTCCAGAGATGCCACCTGACCCACTCAGTTACTCCAGCATTTTGTGTCTATCTACAGTGAAAAGCTTTTGGTTGCATGCTATCTAGTCAAAGAAAAGACTATACATGATTACAATCAAGCCATCCACAGTGCACGGATATCCATTTTCTCATTGAATTGTATTGAAAAAAAATGAATAGGTATCTAATAACCCATCTCCCATCAGGTAAAAGACACAAAAGCTTGAAAGTACTATCTCTAGATTCAGGAAAAGCTACTTCCCCACTACCATCAGACTATGGAAAGGTCTTTCCATAATAGACAATAGACAATAGGTGCAGGAGTAGGCCATTCGGCCCTTCGAGCCAGCACCGCCATTCAATATGATCATGGCTGATCATCCACAATCAGTACCCCGTTCCTGCCTTCTCGCCATACCCCCCGACTCCGCTATCTTTAAAAGCTCTATCTCTCTCTTGAAAGCATCCAGACAATTGGCCTCCACTGCCTTCTGAGGCAGAGAATTCCACAGATTCACATAAACTAGAGTGTGGTCCCGATTTCCCAATCTACCACATTGCACACCATGCATTGTTTAAAATCTGCACTTTCCCCTGTAACACTGCAATACTGTATTCCGCACTCTGGTATTTTTCTCTGCACTACCTGTTGTGTATGGCTTGGTAATACTCACAGACAGCATGCAAACAAAGCTTTTCACTGTATCTTGATACATGTGAGAATAATTATAAACCAATACCATATTTCTGACTGTGATGTTCCTCTCCATTCTAGACACTTCGAGCAGGGAAACATTATCTATCAAGACTTCACGTTGTACATCCTTCTGACATTTCAAAACATGTGCAAGTTTGTACATTAATTGGCTACTGTAAATTGTCACTACTGTGTAGGGAGTGGATATAAAGGTGGAATAACATTGGAACTAGTGTGAACAGATCTGAAGGGTCCTGACCCGAAACATCACCTATCCATTTTCACCAAAGAGCCTGACTTGCTGAGTTACTCTTGCATTTTGTATCTATCTTTGGTATAAACCAGCAGCCACAGTTCATTTTTATTGCATAGTGTGAACGGGTGATCGATGGTTCTTGGTTCTTCAAAATATTCCAAATGGAATTTAAACTGGTGGTAGTGGAGGGAGGACTTAAGCCAGAAACGTTTTTTGGGAAGAAAGGGCTACCTTAAAATTAGTTGCATCTGGTTGGGTAACTATGGTAGGGTGAAGACTATTCCATCCTTTATTTGTTTGGGGGAAGAATGAATTGCTGTATACATCTGTCTTGGTAACTGGTATCTCAAATTGGATCGAATGCCCTCGTCTGCTCCTAATTGGTTTGGGTTTGGTGTAGGTTTTGTAATCTATGTCGAGGCCATTTAACATTTTGTAAAACACAGGTCAAACGGTCAGTGTGGACTCAGTGCCTGTTTCAATGCTGCATCTTTCAATCAATGAATCAAACCTTTTTCACTATATACAGTGGCTTGCAAAAGTTTTCATACCCCTTGAACTTTTCCACATTTTGTCACGTTACAACCACAAACGTAAATGTATTTTATTGGGATTTTATGTGATAGACCAACACAAAGTGGTGCATAATTGTGAAGTGGAAGGAAAATGATACATGGTTTTCAAATTTTTTTACAAATAAAAAACTGAAAAGTGTCGCGTGCAAAAGTATTCAGCCCCCCTGAGTCAATACTTTGTAGAACCACCTTTCGCTGCAATTACAGCTGCAAGTCTTTTGGGGTATGTCTCTACCAGCTTTGCACATCTAGAGACTGAAATTTTTGCCCAATAGCTCAAGCTCAGTCAGATTGGATGGAGAGCGTCTGTGAACAGCAATTTTCAAGTCTTGCCAGAGATTCTCAATGGGATTTAGGTCTGGACTTTGACTGGGCCATTCTAACACATGAATATGCTTTGATCTAAACCATTCCATGGTAGCTCTGGCTGTATGTTTAGGGTCGTTGTCCTGCTGGAAGGTGAACCTCCGCCCCAGTCTCAAGTCTTTTGCAGACTCTAACAGGTTTTCTTTTTCCAAGATTGCCCTGTATTTGGCTCCATCCATCTTCCCATCAACTCTGACCAGCTTCCCTGTCCCTGCTGAAGAAAAGCATCCCCACAGCATGATGCTGCCACCACCATGTTTCACAGTGGGGATGGTGTGTTCAGGGTGATGTGCAGTGTTAAGTTTCCGCCACACATAGCGTTTTGCATTTAGGCCAAAAACTTCAATTTTGGTCTCATCTGACCAGAGCACCTTCCTCCACATGTTTGCTGTGTCCCCCACATGGCTTGTGGCAAACTGCAAACGGGACTTCTTATGGCTTTTTTTCAACAATGGCTTTCTTCTTGCCATTGTCTTCTTGAGATTAGATTATACACAAGTGGACTATTTACTAAATAGGTGACTTCTGAAGGCAATTGGTTGCACTGGATTTTATTTAGGGGTATCAGAGTAAAGGGGGCTGAATACTTTTGCACGCCACACTTTTCAGTTTTTTATTTGTAAAAAAATTTGAAAACCATGTATCATTTTCCTTCCACTTCACAATTATGCGCCACTTTGTGTTGGTCTATCACATAAAATCCCAATAAAATACATTTACATTTGTGGTTGTAACGTGACAAAATGTGGAAAAGTTCAAGGGGTATGAATACTTTTGCAAGCCACTGTATGGGTGCACATGACAATAATAAACTAATAACACTACTAAAAGATGCCTATATAACCCATACTAAGGGAGTTGGGAGGAGAGTTAAGGAGAACGTCCGCAAAGGTAACAATCTCAGGATTACTACCTGTGCCACGCGACAGTGAGAGCAGGAATGAAATGAGGTGGAGGATAAATGCGTGGCTGAGGGACTGGTGCAGCGAGCAGGGATTCAAATTTCTGGATCATTGGGACCTCTTTTGGGGAAGGTGTGACCTGTACAGAAAGGACGGGTTGCACTTGAACCCGAGGGGAACCAATATCCTGGCGAGGAGATTTGCAAAGGCTACTGGGGAGACTTTAAACTAGAATGGTTGGGGGGAGGGACTCAAATAGAGAAAGATGGTAGAAAATGTGGGAGGCAGGAGGCAGAGAAGGGAAGCACTCGGACCCAAAATGTAGGGGAGAAAGAAGAAAAAGATAATAAACAGAGAATAAGTGGTGGTGGGTTTCTTAAATGTGTATATTTTAATGCTAGGAGCATTGTAAGAAAGGTGGATGAGCTTAGAGTCTGGATTGACACCTGGAAGTATGATGTTGTGGCGATCAGTGAAACATGGTTGCAGGAGGGCTGTGATTGGCAAATAAATATTCCAGGATTTCGTTGCTTCAGGGGTGATAGAATTGGAGGGGCAAGAGGTGGGGGTGTTGCATTGCTTGTCAAGGAAGATATTACAGCAGTGCTTTGGCAGGATAGATTTGAGGGCTCGTCTAGGGAGGCTATTTGGGTGGAGCTGAGAAATGGGAAAGGTGTAGCAACACTTATAGGGGTGTATTATAGACCGCCAAATGGGGAGCGAGAATTGGGACCCACTCTTCCATAAAGGCCCGATTTGTGGAGTGCACGACTAATAGTTGTCCTGTGGACAGATTCTCCCACCTGAGCTGTGGATCTCTGCAGCTCCTCCAGAGTTACCATGGGCCTCTTGGCTGCTTCTCTGATCAATGCTCTCCTTGCCCGGCCTGTCAGTTTAGGTGGACGGCCATGTCTTGGTAGGTTTGCAGTTGTGCCATACTCTTTCCATTTTCGGATGATGGATTTATACTGAGATTAGATTATACACAAGTGGACTCTATTTACTAAATAGGTGACTTCTGAAGGCAATTGGTTGCACTGGATTTTATTTAGGGGTATCAGAGTAAAGGGGGCTGAATACATTTGCACGCCACACTTTTCAGTTTTTTATTTGTAAAAAAATTTGAAAACCATGTATCATTTTCCTTCCACTTCACAATTATGCGCCACTTTGTGTTGGTCTATCACATAAAATCCCAATAAAATACATTTACGTTTGTGGTTGTAACGTGACAAAATGTGGAAAAGTTCAAGGGGTATGAATACTTTTGCAAGCCACTGTATGGGTGCACATGACAATAATAAACTAATAACACTACTAAAAGATGCCTATATAACCCATACTAAGGGAGTTGGGAGGAGAGTTAAGGAGAACGTCCGCAAAGGTAACAATCTCAGGATTACTACCTGTGCCACGCGACAGTGAGAGCAGGAATGAAATGAGGTGGAGGATAAATGCGTGGCTGAGGAACTGGTGCAGCGAGCAGGGATTCAAATTTCTGGATCATTGGGACCTCTTTTGGGGAAGGTGTGACCTGTACAGAAAGGACGGGTTGCACTTGAACCCGAGGGGAACCAATATCCTGGCGAGGAGATTTGCAAAGGCTACTGGGGAGACTTTAAACTAGAATGGTTCGGGGGAGGGACTCAAATAGAGAAAGATGGTAGAAAATGTGGGAGGCAGGAGGCAGAGAAGGGAAGCACTCGGACCCAAAATGTAGGGGAGAAAGAAGAAAAAGATAATAAACAGAGAATAAGTGGTGGTGGGTTTCTTAAATGTGTATATTTTAATGCTAGGAGCATTGTAAGAAAGGTGGATGAGCTTAGAGTCTGGATTGACACCTGGAAGTATGATGTTGTGGCGATCAGTGAAACATGGTTGCAGGAGGGCTGTGATTGGCAAATAAATATTCCAGGATTTCGTTGCTTCAGGGGTGATAGAATTGGAGGGGCAAGAGGTGGGGGTGTTGCATTGCTTGTCAAGGAAGATATTACAGCAGTGCTTTGGCAGGATAGATTTGAGGGCTCGTCTAGGGAGGCTATTTGGGTGGAGCTGAGAAATGGGAAAGGTGTAGCAACACTTATAGGGGTGTATTATAGACCGCCAAATGGGGAGCGAGAATTGGAAGAGCAAATATGTAAGGAGATAGCAGATATTAGTAGTAAGCTCAAGGTAGTGATTGTGGGAGATTTCAATTTTCCACACATAGACTGGGAAACACATTCTGTAAAAGGGCTGGATGGTTTGGAGTTTGTAAAATGTGTGCAAGATAGTTTTTTGCAGCAATACATAGAGGTGCCTACTAGAGAAGGGGCAGTGCTGGACCTCCTGTTAGGAAATGAGACCGGGCAGGTGGCAGAGGTAAGCGTTGGGGAGCACTTCGGGTCCAGTGATCACAATACCATTAGTTTCAATATAATTATGGAGAGGGTCAGAACTGGACCTAGGGTTGAGATTTTTGATTGGAGAAAGGCTAACTTTGAGGAGATGCGAAAGGATTTAAAAGGAGTGAATTGGGACATGTTGTTTTATGGGAAGGATGTAGAAGAGAAATGGAGGACATTTAAAGGTGAAATTTTAAGAGTACAGAATCTTTATGTACCTGTTCGGTTGAAAGGAAATAGTAAAAATTGGAAAGAGCCATGGTTTTCAAGGGAAATTGGACACTTGGTTCGGAAAAAGAGAGACATCTACAATAATTATAGGCAGCATGGAGTAAATGAGGTGCTTGACGAGTATAAAGAATGTAAAAAGAATATTAAGAAAGAAATTAGAAAAGCTAAAAGAAGATATGAGGTTGCTTTGGCAAGTAAGGTGAAAGTAAATCCAAAGGGTTTCTACAGCTATATTAATAGCAAAAGGATAACAAGGAATAAAATTGGTCCATTAGAGAGTCAGAGTGGACAGCTATCTGCAGAGCCAAAAGAGATGGGGGAGATACTGAACAATTTCTTTTCTTCGGTATTCACCAAGGAGGATATGGAATTATGTGAGGTAAGGCGTGGCTTTAATGGCCGCGGGATAATCACCATCGCCCGCCGGGGGCTTTGACTTTGACTCTGACATCGGGGGGGGGGGGGGGGGGGGAGTGCAGTGGAGAGATAAGTTTTTTTTTTGCCTTCCATCACAGCGTTGTGATGGATGTATGTGTAAATTGTGTTGTGTCTCGGGTCTTCTTCGTTTTGTATTGTATGGCTGCAGAAACGACATTTCGTTTGGACCTCAAGGGGTCCAAATGACAAATTTGTCCAAAAGACAAATAAAATTGAATTGAATTGAATTGAAGCAGAGTAGCAATGGAAACTATGAGATTCAAAGAAGAGGAGGTGCGGACACTTTTGAAAAAGGATGAAAACGGATAAGTCTCCAGGTCCTGACAGGATATTCCCGAGGACTTTGAGGGAAGTTAGTGTAGAAATATCAGGGGTTATGACAGAAATATTTCAAATGTCATTAGAAACGGGAATAGTGCCGGAGGATTGGTGTACTGCGCATGTTGTTCCGTTGTTTAAAAAGGGTTCTAAGAGTAAACCTAGCAATTATAGACCTGTTAGTTTGACGTCAGTGGTGGGCAAATTAATGGAAAGGATACTTAAAGATAATATATATAAGCATCTGGATAAGCAGGGTCTGATTAGGAACAGTCAACATGGATTTGTGCCTGGAAGGTGATGTTTGACTAATCTTCTAGAATTCTTCGAAGAGGTTACTAGGGAAATTGATGAGGGTAAAGCAGTGGATGTTGTCTATATCGACTTCAGTAAGGCCTTTGACAAGGTTGCTCATGGAAGGTTGGTTAAGAAGATTCAATTGTTGGGTATTAATGGTGGAGTAGCCAGATGGATTCAACAGTGGCTGAATGGGAGATGCCAGAGAGTAATGGTGGATGGCTGTTTGTCAGGTTGGAGGCCGGTGACTAGTGGGGTGCCTCAGGGGTCTGTGTTGGGTCCACTGTTGTTTGTTAAGTACATCAATGATCTGGATGATGGTGTGGAAAATTGGATTAGTAAGTATGCAGATGATACTAAGATAGGTGGTGTGGTGGATAATGAAGTAGATTTTCAAAGTCTACAGAGAGATTTAGGCCATTTGGAAGAGTGGGCTGAAAGATGGCAGATGGAGTTTAATGCTGATAAATGTGAGGTACTACATCTCGGCAGGACAAATCAAAATAGGATGTACATGGTAAATGGTAGAGAATTGAGGCATGCAGTTGAACAGAGGGATCTAGGAATAACTGTGCATAGTTCCCTGAAGGTGGAATCTCATGTAGATAGGGTGGTAAAGAAAGCTTTTGGGGTGCTGGCCTTTATAAATCAGAGCATTGAATATAGAAGTTGGGATGTAATGTTAAAATTGTACAAGGCATTGGTGAGGCCAATTCTGGAGTATGGAGTACAATTTTGGTCGCCTAATTATAGGAAGGATGTCAACAAAATAGAGAGAGTACAGAGGAGATTTGCTAGAATGTTGCCTGGGTTTCAGCAACTAAGTTGCAGAGAAAGGTTGAACAAGTTAGGTCTTTATTCTTTGGAGCGCAGAAGGTTAAGAGGGGACTTGATAGAGGTCTTTAAAATTATGAGCGGGTTAGACAGAGTTGACGTGGATAAGCTTTTTCCATTGAGAGTAGGGAAGATTCAAACAAGGGGACATGACTTGAGAATTAAGGGACAGAAGTTTAGGGGGAACATTAGGGGGAACTTCTTTACTCAGAGAGTGGTAGCTGTGTGGAATGAGCTTCCAGTGGAAGTGGTGGAGGCTGGTTCGATTTTATCCTTTAAAAATAGATTGGATGGGTATATGGACGGGAAAGGAATGGAGGGTTATGGTCTGAGTGCAGGTAGATGGGACTAGGGGGAAGTATTTATTTAAAAAAATTAAAAAATAAAAAAATAAAAAAAATGTTCGGCACGGACTTGAAGGGCCGAGATGGCCTGTTTCCGTGCTGTAATGGTTATATGGTTATATGGTTATAAGCTCCAGCACCTTAAGCGGAGCTTTGAACTGCCATTGGACAGCAGCAAATAGGACAATTAGCAAATAATAATACAATCAATTGAAGCTGGAGGAAGAACTGAGCTCTGACACAGCAGGTGCACATTGTCTTTGCAGACACTGACTGCTGCTACACTTCTACTTAAAATCCCTCAATCTTTAGTACTGGTTTGGGCTAAGGTATAAATATAAAGCATAAATGTGGAATGGCGAGATATATGCCGAGGGTTTTCAGATGAAGGGTCTTTGACCTGAAACGTTAACTGTCTTTCTTTCTGCACCGATGCTGCTTGACCTGTTGAGTGCTGAGCATTTTCTCATTTTGATTTTAAAATTTTAACTCACCCAGGGCATCTTTGCATGGGACGGCCAGGTGAAGAATTCCCAGCAGGAAGCTGATCACCTCGGGAATAAACCTCTTGGAGAAGGAAACGAAGTCCAGGAATAGGCAGCACGTGAAGAGACCAGCGGCGACTTCGCGCAACGATGTGACGGAGCACTGGATCATGGGCAAGAACAAAGTAGAACCTCAGGGGAGACAATAAATGCACGAATCTTGAGCAAAACAGAGTGCTGGAAGAACTGGAAGGAGGACGGCAGTGCCAGACACCCAGAATCGACCACGTCTGTACGGAGTTTGCACATTCTTTCTGCGACTGAGTGGGTTTCCTCCCACAATCCAAAGGAGTGCAGGTTTGTAGTTTAATTGGCTTCTGTAAATTCCCTAGTGGGTAGGACACAACTTGTGTATGGGTGATCACTGGTAGGCGCAGGTTATGTGGGTCGAAGGGCCTGTTCCATGCTGTATCTCTAAACTAAACTAAACTCAGTGGGTCAGCGCTTTTGTGGCAACTCTTTTGTGTACTTTGTATAAAAAAACAAAGAATTTTACTGCATCTAACTAGGTGCAAGTGACAATAAAGCATATGGGGATAATATCAAGGGGTATGGGAAGAAGGCAGGAACGGGGTACTGATTGTGGATGATCAGCCATGATCACAGTGAATGGCGGTCCTGGCTCGAAGGGCCAAATGGCCTACTCCTGCATCTATTGTCTATCATCATAATCATCATCAACATCTGTGCAGGGAATAGACGGACAATGTTTTAGGTCGGGACCCTTCTTCAGACCAATTCTCCCCATTAGTCCGATCAATCTGAAGGAAGGGCATCTGTCCATTTCCCTCCACAGATGCTGCCTGACTTTCCAAGTTTCTCCAGCAATTTCTGTTTTGCTGATGAGTGCAGGCCAGCTTTGGAGTTGTAGATGTAACAACATTTAGGTGGCCCACAAACAAAAGTTTAAGTGAGGATAAAAAGTGGACAATGAGCATGGAAAATGGGAAATCCGGGGCAGAAGGAATGAAGTGGGAAAGACTCTCCCTGCTAACTAGCCGGAGTGGTGGTGGTGGTTGGGGGAATAGGGGGATATAGCATGAAGCAATTAATACAGTGTAGATGTTTCCGCTCGTGGAAGAATCTCGAATGAGGGGACATCATTTCAAGGTGGCTCGGCATTTAAAACCAAGGTACGGTGAAATTTGTTCTTGCAGAGGGTAGCGAATATTTGGAGTTCTCTGCCTCAGAAAGCTGCGGAGCCCAGATCACTATAAGTGTTTAAAGTGGAGGTGGACAAATGTATTAATATCGTGGGCTTGAGGAGCATGGAGATCAGGCATAGAGAAGTTTTAGGTTAGTTTAGAGATACAGCACGGAAACAGGCCCTTCAGCCCACCGAGTCCGCACTGGACATTACCCATACTGGGGACCATTTTACATGTATACCAAGCCAATTAATCTACAAACCTGTACGTCTTTGGAGTGTGGGTGGAAACCAAAGATCTCGGAGAAACCCCACGCAGGTCACGGTGAGAACGTACAAACTCCATACAGACAAGCAACTGTAGTCAGGATCGAACCTATGTCTCTGGTGCTGTAAGGCAGTAGTTCTACCGCTGCGCCATCGTGCCGCTCTTGGATAGATCAATCATGAGCAAAATGAACAGCGGGCTTCCCCACCATCAAAAGGGATCTACAGGAGGCCTCAAAAAGCAGCCAGCATCATCAGAGATCTACACCACCCTGGCCATGCTCTCATTTCACTCTTGCGATCAGGAAGAAAGTATAGGAGCCAGAAAACTGTATTTATCTTTTAAACTTAAAATTGAATCTTTTAAATGCTAAGCTTGCCTCTGGTTCTTTCCCCAGCTACCCACATTCTTGCCAATAACAAATTCTTGGTGGATTGCAAGGCAAGGAAGATAGAGAACTAGCAGCATGGGATTTTTTTGAACAAATGTTTAAGAGGCTTTTAGACAGGTGCATGAATATGCAGTGAATGGAGGAATATGGATCATGTGCAGGAAGAGGAGATTAATTTATTTTGGCATCATGTGCTGCACAGACATTGTGGGCTGAAGGGTCAGTTCCTGTGCTGTACTGTTTTTTGTTGGTTTTTTATTTTTTTAAAATATTTTATTTATTAGAAGTGAGTACATTACATTTTGATGGTACCTTTTTACAGGTTCCCAGAATTATTAAAACATTCTATGTACAACTTCCTTTTTTATTTTTTTTAGAAAGAAATGAGAAAGAAAGAAATAGTGAAGAGTAAAGAAAAGTCTAGTGAGTGTGAGATAAAGAAAAGAAATAAGTAAGAAAGTGAAGCAGAAAGGAGATTCTCCCTCGCCACAAGTCGATGCTTTTTTATATTCTTAATCATTTTTCGCCCAAACCCAGAATTTTTAAATTTTACAATACTATTGCACCACATGAATCCACAAGGTCAATAAATGGAGACCAACTCGTTAAGAATTGGTCTTGTTTGTCTATTAGGAGGAGTCTCATTTCTTCCAAGTGGGCAGTTTCCAACATATTACCAATCCACATTTTGAGTGTTGGTATAGTAGCATTTTTCCAAAATTTAAGTACGAGTTTTTTTGCTGTTATTAAACCATAATTAAAAAATGAAATTTGGGATATATTTAATTTGTTTCCGTCTCCTATTACTCCGAAGATAATCGTTTCCATATTAGATTCCATTTTTATCTTAAATAAACTAGTAAATATATCAAATATATCACACCAAAATCCATGAAGTTTTGTGCAAGAAACGAAAGAATGTGTGATATTGGCATTTTGAGAAAGACATTTATCACAGATGGGAGAAATATTTGGATACAATTTATTCAACCTAACTTTTGAATAATATAATCTATGTAATATTTTTAATTGAATTAAATTATGTCTGGCGTTAATCGAACATTTATGTATATATATCAAATACCTCTCCCATGTTTCTTTAGAAATTGTTGTCATTAATTCTTTTTCCCAGTCTTCTCTAATTGCCTCTGTTGATGGCAATTCTCTATTAAGAATACTATTATATAAATATGATATTAATTTTTGTGAGTCCGCCTTAATATTCATTGCTTCTTCCAGTGGGTCTATCATTATGCTCTGTAGTCTTGGTATATATATTTTTATAAAGTCACACATCTGTAAATATTTAAAGTATTGGTTATTATTCAGATTACATTTTGATTATAATTGTTGAAATGATAATAAATTTCCCATTTCATACATGTCACCCATCTTTTTAATTCCCAATCTTTCCCATTGTCTATATGTTTTATCCATAAAAGATGGTTTAAATACCGGATTATTCACTATTGGTGTTAATGATGATAAGTTCCTTAATTTTAAAGTTAATTTTATTTGTTTCCAAATTCGAATTATATTATGTATAATTGGATTCTTCTTATATAATGTATTATTCAATTTTATCGGGGAGAAGAGGATCGCTCCTAAATCGTATGGAAAACAATCCTTTCTCCATTCTTATCCATTCCATCTGTTGAGAAGGGCAGTCCAACCAATAAATGATATTCTTAATATGCACTGCCCAATAATAATATAAAAAATTAGGCAGTGCAAGTCCCCCTACATCTTTAGGTTTACACAGATGATTTCTTTTAATTCTATGTGCTTTGTAGTCCAAAATAAAATTAGTAATATTAGAGTCTAGTTTTTAAAAGAAATATTTTGGTATATATATTGGTATGGATTGAAATAAATATATTATTTGTGGTAGAACTATCATTTTTATAGCATTTATTCTGCCAATTAATGATAATGGGAGCGATTTCCAAAATTTAATCAGAGCATTCAATTTATTTAATAAAGGACTAAAATTAGCATTAAATAATGATTTATATCTTCTAGTAACTTGAATACCTAAATATTTAAATTTTTCCGTTGCAATTTTAAATGGAAATTCTAATAGATGATTCACTTTCTGGGGCTGTAATGACATAATTTCACTTTTATTCCAATTTATTCTATATCCAGAAAAGGAGCCAAATTCCTCTATTACGTTTAGTAAATTCGGGATACTCGTTTTTGAATTTCTAATATATAAAAGTATATCATCAGCATATAATGAAATTATATTATTAGAGTCCTTAGTATTGTATCCCTGAATATTCGGATGTGTGCTTATCCTTTCAGCCAAAGGCTCTATCATAAGGGCAAATAGCAGGGGTGATAAAACACATCCCTGTCTATTGCCTCGTGATAATTGGAATTTTGGAGACAACATATTATTAGTTAATATTCTTGCCATTGGTTTATCATATAATAATTTCACCCATCTAATAAAATTATCTCCCATATTGAATTTTTGGAGTACTAAATATAAATACTGCCACTCTACCTGATCAAATGCTTTCTCTGCATCCAAAGATATAACTGATAAGTCTTCCTTTTCCACTTTATGTGAATACATTATGTTAAAAAGTCGTCTCAAATTATTAAATGATTGTCTTTTAGGTATAAACCCCGTTTGGTCCGGGTTTATCAATTTATTAATATATTTACTCAATCTTCTTGCTAAAATCTTTGCTAAAAAATTTTGATCTGTATTTAAAAGTGATATAGCTCTATACGAGCCCGGATCTTCTAGATCTTTATCTTTTTTTGGTATAAGCGTAATTGTAGATTCTGCTAAAGTTTCTGGTAATTTCTTTTCGGTAAAAGCATAAGTATGTAATTTAAATAATCGTGGGACCATTAACTCCTGAAATCTTTTATAGAATTCATTATTAAAACCATCGGGCCCTGGTGTCTTCCCGTTTTTCAGTTCTTTTATTGTTTCTCTTATTTCTTCACTTGTGATCTGAGATCCTAATTCCTCTTGTTCTAAAATATCCAGTTTTTGCAAATTACAATTATCTAAAAAAGTTATAATTTTATTGTCTTCTATTTTAGTTTTAGATGTATATAAATTTTGATAAAATTGAGTGAACCTTTTATTAATATCCTTAGGTAAAGTTAATAGTTCCCCGTTCTCTGATTTGATTTTAATAATTGTTTTTTCCTTTTCTTGCTTCTTCAATTGTCGTGCTAGAAGTTTATGTGGTTTATCCCCAAATTCAAACTGTACTTGTATTGTGATCTGAAATAATCTTATTACTCTTGCCGATAATATTCGATTAAGTTTAAATTTCAATAATGTAATCTTATTATGTTTATCTATAGTTGGGTCTTTTGCGTTACCTAATTCTAATAATTTAATTTCCTTTTCTAACGTCCATTGTTCTGTCCTGTTTTTTTTATTTAGAAAACTTTGATACGAAATTATAACTCCACGGATGAATGCCTTAAAAGATTCCCATAATAGTGATGGTGAAATACCTGGTGTCTCGTTTGTCTCAAAAAAAAATTTGTACTGTTTTGTGTTCTACATTTTATTCTGATTAAAGCTTTGCTTCATTCAGAGAGTTTGCAAAATAAATTAGCTGTAACGTCTGCACTGACATTCTATCAACCAGGCCAACTGTTATTGTTTATATAACAGACTAATAAAGCCATTTAACAGCATAATTAAAGCACTGGGGTTCGTTTGTGTACTCATGTTAAGTCTATATAATTTCCTGTTATACCACAGAGTTTTCCACAGTTTCTGTTACTGCACAAGTTTTGGTCAATTTACAAAGGATACTGAAGAAGGGCAGCACAGTTGCGCAGCGGTAGAGTTGCTGCCTTGCAGCGCCAGAGAATTGGGATCCATCCTGACTAAGGGTGCTGTCTGTACGGAATTTGTACGTTCTCCCTGTCACCGCGTGGGATTCTCCCGTTTCCTCCCACATTCGAAAGACGTACAGGTTTGAAGGTTAATTGGCTTTGTTAAAATTGTAAACTGTCCCTAGCGTGTGGAATAGTGTTAGTGTACGACATGGTCGACATGGATTCGGTGGGCCAAAGGGCCTGTTTCCATGCTGTATCTCTAATGGCTAGAGGCAATGATTTACATAGATACTGTTTCCAACTGAGCAAAGAGTAAATAGTTGCAGCTTTTTATTTAGATATAAGGTATGCTTGAGAAGTAATCTGACAGTAGGATATGATATGAAGAATATTCACACCTTCTCTACATTCTTCCTTTAAGACACTTCTATTCAATAGATACTGGCAAGTCCAACAATTCATTTGGGCTTTTGATATTTAAGGAAGGCTTATTATGGTAACATCAATTCTCGAGAACAGGGAGCAGTATAAAGCTTCTACCCACCTTAGTGACTATTTGACTCAAGTGCACCAGTGTGGGCGTCACCACAGCGTGTCGGTAGTCAGAGGTAGGGAAGAGAGTCCCCGTAATTTTTATGTAAAGCAGCTGAAAGAGAACACAAACACACATCAGACAGAAAATAACAAAGTGTGCTTGCTCTGTAAGGGATAATGAATTAATAGAGAGAAAAGGTTAAGAGGAACAAGGACCAAAGCTGGGTAAATGGGACTAGCTTTTTAGACTATAGAGACACATCGCAAAAACAGGTCCTTTGGCCCACCGAGTCCATGCTGACCAGCGATCACCCCGTATACTAAGACTATCCTACGCTCCAGCGACAATTTTACAACTTACTAAAACCGATTAAACCACAAACCTGTATGGCTTTGGAATGTGGGAGGAAACTGGAGCACCCGGAGAAAACCCATGCGGCCACAGGGAGAGCGTACAAACTCCGTACAGACAGCACCCGCAGTCAGGATCAAACCCGGGTCTCTCGCACAGTAAGGCAGCAATTCTACTTCTGCGCTATTGTGCCGCCCTAGAGGGTGCATCTTGATCAGCATGGACAGGTTGGGCTTAAGGGCTGTTTCTGTGCAGTATGCCTCGAACTAGTATAATGACAACTTGGTCACTGTCAGTGACAATGAGCCATTCGGTGATTTTGCAGCTTCTTTTTAATGCCAGTTTGCTCTGTTCTTCCTGAAACCAGTTCCTTGCTGGTGCGACACAGTAATAAAGATGATGATCTATACATTACCGCACCACCCTGGCCAAGCTCTCATTTCACTCCTGTCATCAGGAAGAAGATAAAGGGCCTGTCCCACTAGGCGATTTTTTAGGCGACTGTCATAGTCGTAGCAGATCGCCGAAAAAAATGCCGACTGGACTAATGGGCTCATCCCACTTAGGCGATTTTCTTAGGCGATTGCCGAAGACTACGACAATGGAATTCACCGAAGTCAGCACCGGCGACAACCTACATCACCTGGCGACAACCTACGTCATCCTGGCAACAACCTACGACAGCACCTACGTCAGAAGACAAGCTACGACAAGCCCACGGTCGCCGAAAAGGTTTGAACATTTCAAAATCCAGCGGCAACCAGAAAAACGCTACGACTCTTTGGGCGACTGAGGAGACGACTCACGACCATACATGCGACACCCCGGCAACAGCCTAGTCGCAGGCAGTCGCCTAAAAAATCGCCTAAGTGGGATAGGCCCTTAAAGGAGCTTGAAAATTGTAACCTCCAGGTTCAGGAGCAGCTTCTTCACTACAATTATCAGGCTATTAAACAAAGCAACCTCCAAATAGGCTCCGAACTATATGGACCTGGGGACATTATTCTTGACTTTGCACTACTATTGTCTATTTATTGGTTTGTTTGTTTAAAAAAAAAATATATATATATATATATATATATACCGAATTTGTTGTTGTTTATTATGGAATTTACAAAGTACTATGTTCACATATCTGTTGTGCTGCTGTAAGTATTTCATTGTTCCGTTTTGGGACATATGACAATAAAACATTCTCGACTCTTACTTGCAAGCGTCATGTGAACTGCAGGGGTATGTCCACACTGGATGCATGAGAACCACTTGCCGATAAAGGCATGGTGGGTGTCACCTTCTCTCTTAACAAGGGTTGTGAAACCACACACAGATCCCCTTCCGAAGACCACAGTAAGATTTAGATATGGTGGTTTTGACCATCTGAGGGCCGCAAAGTGGCGCAGCGGTAGAGACCCGGGTTCGATCCTGACTATGGGCGCTGTCTGTACGGAGTTTGTATGTTCTTTTCTTTTCTCCGGGTGCTCCGGTTTCCTCCCACACTCCAAAGACATGCAGGTTTGTAGGTAAATTGGCTTTGGTACAAAAAATTGTAAATTGTCCTTAGTGTGTAGGATAGTGTAGGTATGTTACAAAACTTACCTTCAGTCGCGCTGTAATTCTGCCACTGGCCATGTGTGCGATTTTGGCGCCTTTAAGGGGGGGGCGGGGTTAAAACGCGGGTTTCTCCTCCCTTGTCCTGGTTAATATTTCGTTGGAGTACAAGCGTTGGCTGAAGAATCGTTCCTAGGGGCCTTTTGTGTATTTTTTATTTTTATTAAATCGTCAATGTCAGCGCTGGAGTAATTTTAAAAGCAGCTCCTGAAGCGTCAACGCCGATAACGGGGACGGATTTCACACACGGGACAGGTAAACGAAAGTGGTTTCTTTAAATGTATAAAAGTGCTTCTTAAGAAGCCTTTAATTCACATTTTTTCATGCGACACGGTGATTTTATTCCCCGAACGGCAGTATTTTTCATGCCAATACGGGGTTAAATTCACCGCAAATGAACGTTCCAAAAGATCGCGTTCCAGAAATCCTCACTCACAAGATGATTTAAATGCCCATTAATTTACAGGTATTAAACATTCAATTCCTTCCATTTGGCCTGCAAATTCATGAAAATGAGATTATAAAATTATGTTATATTGTGAATTATTGTGTGAATGTTATTTGGACACTTAGGCTATTTAAAAATGTTAATCTATTCTTAAGAAATTGATAGATGTTTAGATCTAGTAATTGAATTTTGTAATTAGCTATAATTAGGTAACTAACTAATTATATGCTTTACTTTCATGTCTTCTAAGTAAGATTGTTTCATATTTGTTTCAGAATGCTTCAATCTATAATAACTGAAAATTTCTTTCAGTTATCTTAATTTTTAAGAAAGTTATGGGCTTTTAACTGTCCTCGATCACAGCTTTTGTGTTAAGTCAATGGAAAAGCAATAGGGAACAAGATGCTAATTTCCGAGTATGAAAATATTCATAACTTCTTTAATACTGAAGATATGAAAGTGAATTAGGTGTCAAATTAAACTTCTTTTTATGCTTTATCTGATGGGATAAATTGCATACTTTATTTTTAAAATCTCAAAATTTTGTAACATTGCTAGATAGTGCTAGTGCAAGGGGTGTTTGCTGGTTGACGTGGTCTCGGTGGGACAAAAGGTCTGTTTCCATGCTGTATCTCTAAAGGTATGTAATAGCCCAGATACTTCAGGGATAAGACACTGAAGCCTGAATGAAGCTGACATTATACTTCGACATTGGGAACGCAATATCTGCAATATTTTGTGGACACAAATGTATCCCATTCCACTCTACACCACAATGGTGCTCTGCATCACTGTCCTTCGATCTGTGTTTGGAAAGGACAGCGAGCTCCCCCTGGTGGTTCAACTGATTATCGGGGAAAAGGACTTGTAGCATAAAATGCAAGAGAGATATATATTTATATAGTACCTGTCACAAACTCAAAATATCACAAAACACTTTAAAGTCAATTTTCGAAAAGTAGTTAAATTTATTGTGTGGTATTTATGCAGGTTCTAACAAACACCTTTGTGATATTAACTGATCTTTTTAAGTGATGTTGATTGAAGTTTTTTTTATGAATGCAAGAGAGATATATATTTATATAGCACCTGTCACAAACTCAAAATATCAATTCTTGCTCTCTTGACGCCATCCAGTGCCAATCCCAAAAAGCTTGCCTATTTGGTGTATACAGGTACTGGACAGGTTGCGGCGTCTCAGTTCATCCATAGCCAACCTAAAGGTCAAAGTACCACGAACAAGACACAAAGTGCTGGAGTAACTCAGCGAGTCAGGTAGCATCCCTGGAAAACATGGACAGGCAACGTTTTGGGTTGGGACTTTTCTTCCGTTAACTGGAAAACATGGATAAGCGACTTTTCTGGTTGGAAATGTCACCTTCCCATGTTCTCCAGAGCTATTGTCTGACCTGTTCAGTTACTCCAAAATTGTTTCACGAATTTCATTGAGTTTTTTTGTCATCTATATCAATCATTTGGATGAGAACGTACATGGCAAGATAATCAAGATTGCAGATTATACAAAATTGGATGGTATTGCAGATAATGAAGATGGATGTCAATTGCAGTTATCTAAGACATCGATGGGACAGCTTTTCAAGTATTGTATTCGTTCTGGACACCATATTACAGGAAAGATATTGTCCAGTTCAAGTTTAAGTTCAAGTGAGTTTATTGTCATGTGTCCATGATAGGACAATGAAATTCTTGCTTTGCTTCAGCACACAGAACATAGTAGGCATTTACTACAAAACAGATCAGTGTGTCCATATACCGTTATATAAATATATACACACATGAATAAATAGACTGATAAAGTGCAAATAACAGATAATGGGTTATTAATGATCAGAGTTTTGTCCGAGCCAGGTTTAATAGCCTGATGGCTGTGGGGAAGTAGCTATTCCTGAACCTGGTTGTTGCTGTCTTCAGGCTCCTGTACCTTCTACCTGAAGGTAGCAGGGAGATGAGTGTGTGGGCAGGATGGTGTGGGTCCTTGATGATACTGCCAGCCTTTTTGAGGCAGCGACTGCGATAAATCCCCTCGATGGAAGGAAGGTCAGAGCCGATGATGGACTGGGCAGTGTTTACTACTTTTTGTAGTCTTTTCCTCTCCAGGGCGCTCAAGTTGCCGAACCAAGCCACGATGCAACCGGTCGGCATGCTCTCTACTGTGCACCTGTAGAAGTTAGAGAGAGTCCTCCTTGACAAACCGACTCTCCGTAATTTTCTCAGGAAGTAGAGGTGCTGATGTGCTTTCTTGATAATTGCATTAGTGTTCCCGGACCAGGAAAGATCTTCAGAGATATGCACGCCCAGGAATTTGAAGCTCTTGACCCTTTCAACCATCGACCCGTTGATATAAAGGGGACTGTGGGTCCCCATCCTACTCCTTCCAAAGTCCACAATCAGTTCCTTGGTTTTGCTGGTGTTGAGGGCCAGGTTATTGTGCTGGCACCATATGGACAGTTGCTCGATCTCTCTTCTATACTCTGACTCATCCCCATCAGTGATACGTCCCACAACAGTGGTGTCGTCAGCGAACTTGATGATGGAGTTCGCACTGTGACCGGCTACGCAGTCATGAGTACAGAGTGAGTACAGCAGGGGGCTGAGCCTTGAGGTGCTCCTGTGCTGATTGTTATCGAGGCTGACACATTTCCACCAATACGAACAGACTGTGGTCTGTGAGTGAGGAAGTCGGTGATCCAATTGCAGAGGGATGCGCAGAGACCCAGTTCTGCAAGTTTGGTAACCAGCTTGGAGGGGATGATTGTGTTAAATGCCGAGCTGTAATCGATGAATAACAGCCTGACATATGAGTTTTTGTTGTCCAAGTGGTCCAGAGCGGAGTGGAGGGCCAGCGAGATCGCATCCACCGTTGATCTGTTGTGGCGGTAAGCGAACTGCAGTGGGTCCAGGTTTTTGCCGAGGTAGGAGTTGATTTGCTCCATGATCAACCTCTCAAAGCACTTCATCACCACAGGCGTTAGTGCCACTGGTCGATAGTCATTGAGGCACGTCACCTTACTCTTCTTGGGCACTGGTATAATTGATGCCCTTTTAAAGCAGGTGGGGACCTCAGACCTCAGAAGTGAGAGGTTGAAAATGTCCGTAAAAACTCCAGCCAGTTGGTCCGCACAGGTTTTTAGAACACGACCGGGTATACCAACAGGTCCAGGTGCTTTTCGAGGGTTCACCCCTCTGAAGGATTTCCTGACGTCGGCCTCTGTGACTGAGACTGAAATACCATCACAGCGAATGGGGGCTCGGGAAGGCACATCGATGTTCTCCCTATCAAAGCGTGCTTAAAACACATTGAGCTCGTCAGGGAGTGATGTTTTGCCGACATTCGAGCTGCCTCCTGGTTTCGCCTTGTAGGAGGTGATTGCATTCAGGCCCCGCCACAGCTGCCGAACATCTGTCTCTTCCTCCAGTTTGGAGCAGAAGTCCCTTTTGGCCTTTACGATGGCCTTACCAAGGTCGTATCTGGACTTCTTGTAGGCTACTGTATCATCGGACATGAATGCCCGGTGTCTGGACTTCAGAAGAGTGCGGATCTCAAAGTTCATCCAAGGTTTCTGATTGGGAAACACTCGGAAGGTTTTTGTAGGGATGCAGTCCTCCACACATTTCTTTAAGAAGTCTGTAACGACTGTGGCGTATTCGTTCAAGTCCGTTGCCGAGTCCTTGAACATTGCCCAGTCTACAGACTCCAAACAGTCCTGGAGTTGCTCCTCTGCCCCCCCGACCAGCTCTGTACTGTCCTCACCTCTGGGGGTGCGCTCTTCTATTGCTGCCTGTAGGCAGGAAGAAGCAGCACCGCGGTATGGTCGGATTTACCGGAGGGCAAGGGATAGAACGATAGGCATTCTTGATGGTGCTGTAGCAGTGGTCGAGGGTGTTTGGTCCTCTGGTGCAGCAGGAGACATGTTGGTGGAAGTTAGGGAGTGATTTCTTGATGTTTGCCTTATTGAAGTCCCCAGCAATGGTGGTAAATGCCTCGAGGTAAGACATCTGGTGTTTGTTGACCACGGCATGCAGCTCCTTCAGTGCCAGACGGACGTCTGCCTGGGTTGGGATGTAGACCGGGGTCAGGAGATGGAGGTGAATTCCCTTGGTAGGTAGAAGGGACTACCTTCTAGATGTTCAAGGTGTGGAGAGCAGGAGTTGGACAGGACTGCCACGTCTGAGCACCACGCAGAGTCAAGTTGGAAAGGGTACAAAGAAGTTTTATGAGGATAGAATAGAATAGAATGCCTTTTATTGTCATTCAAACAGACTAGGTTTGAAAGAAATTTCATTCCTGCAGTCATGACATTACAAAAAAGAACAAGACACACACTTAACACAATTTACACAAATATCCCACAGTGAATCTCCAACACCTCCTCACTGTGATGAAAGGCAAAAGTCTTATCTCTTCCCTTTGTTCTTCTCCCGCGGGCCAGCAGTCCAACTGCAGCGTCGAGGCGACTGGGGCTCACGATGTTAAAGCCCCCGGCGGGCGATGGTAAGTCCCGCGGCCGTTTAAGCCACGCGGGGCGATGTTAGGCCCCGCTCCGAGTCATTTAAACCCCGCGATTCCGGCGGGAGAAATTGCCGTTGCGGGAGCTCCGAAAAGCGGTCTCCCATCTAGGACCTGTGAGCTCCCGATGTTCCTGTCCACCGGGCCTGTGGCCGGAGCCTCCGAAGCCGGGTTGCAGCCGCGCGCCACCACAGCTCTCCCCGCTCTGAAGTCGGCAGCTCCGCGATGGCGAGTCCGCAGGCTCCGCGACTAGAGCCCTCAGGTTGGATCCGTTTGGAGGCTGCTGCCGGCTCCACGATGTTAGGCCCAACGACACCGGAGACCCGACACGGAAAAAGTCAGGTCCCCGTACAGGGAAGAGATTAAACGGATCCCCCCCCCCCCCACCCCATATATACACAGCTAAAAAATAATAAAAATTAGAACCAAAAACACACATCTAACGGGACAAAAACAAACAAAAACGACAGACGGACTGCAGTCGAGCTGCTGCCGTTAGGCACCGCCACACTCCAGAGCTCCAGATGTTGCCAGGACTTGAGGTTCTTAACTATAGGGAGAGGTTGAGCATGCTGGGATTCTGTTCCTTGGAGCGCAGGATGATGAGGGGTGATCTTATGGAGGTGTCTAAAATCAAGAGAGGAATATATCGGGTAGACGCATAGAGTCTCTTGTGCAGAGTAGGAATCGAGAACCAGAGGACATAGGTTTAACGTGAAGGGAGAAAGATTTAATAGGAATCTGAGGGGTAACTTTTTCACACAAAGGGTGGTGGGCGTATGGAACAAGCTGCCAGAGAAGGTAGTTGAGGCAAGGACCATCCCCACGCGTAAGAAACATTTAGACAGGTACATGGATAGGACAGGTTTGGAGGGATATGGGCCAAACGTAGGCAGGTGGGACTAGTGTAGCTGGGTCATGTTGGTCTGTGTGGGCAAGTTGGCATCCTCGCAAATCTTCTCTGCACCCTTTCCTGCTTGACATCTTTCCAATAACATGGTGCCCAGAACTGAACATAATACTATAAATGTGGCCTCACCAACATGTTATATAACTGCAACATGACCGCCCAACTCAATACCCTGACTGATGAAGGCCAATGTGCCAAAAGCCTTTTCGACCACCCTATCTACCTGCAACTCCACCTTCAAGGAACTATGCACCTGCACTCCTAGGTCCCACTGCTTCACAACACTCCGCAGAGTCCTTGCATTCACTGTGTAGGTCCTGCCCATGTTAGATTTACCAAAATGCAACACCTCACATATTTTTGTATTAAATTCCAATACTCTTCTATCTGGTACTTGGCTATTGAAGGCTCTGCATGAACAACATTCAGGATGTGTTTTCAAGCAGATATCCAGCCAGGCTTACCTTGTCTAGTTTAGGAAAAGTGGCCCGGCCTTTAGTCTGCAGCTGGTCCTCCAGTTCCTGCACACTTTGCCTCACGGTAGACTGAGCAAAACTCAGGGCTGCTTCAGGGAACATCTGGGAGAGATCGTACAACTGCCTGCAAAAATACAAAGTGGAAGGAATTAAACTGACCTGAACACAGTGAGATGTAGAAACAAGGAACTGCAGATGTCGGTTTACAAAAAATATACACTTGGTGCAGTAGCTCAGCGGGTCAGGCAGCATCTGTAAAGAACATAGAGAGTTTTGGGTTGGGACCCTTCTTCAGTTTTCTCAGAGCTGCAGATGCTGATTAAAATAGCAACAGGACAGTACAGGAACAGGCCCTACTGCAAAACATGATGCCAAGTTAAACTAATCTTCTCTGCCTGCGTGATCCATATCCCTCCATTCCTTGAATATCCATATGGTGGCGGCAGATACGATAGTGGTATGTAAGAATCTTTTAGATAGGCATATGGATATTCAAGGAATGGAGGGATATGGATCACGCAGGCAGAGAAGATTAGTTTAACTTGGCATCATGTTCTGCAATAGGGCCTGTTCCTGTACTGTCCTGTTGCTATTTTAAGCTGATGATAATTCATAACAGTGACAGTAAAATACTTTAATCATTCAGAAAATTCTTCATAATGCAAAGGATCTTAATCAAATCCTCTCTCAGCAATTTCTATTCTGGTGGAAATAGCCTTGGCACTTGCTGACTAGAACATAGAATAGTACATCTCTCTACCCTTAACCATCCCTGGTATTGGCCTGGAGCTTCTATGCTACACCCTTCATAAAGTAATGCTCTTTCCAGAATAGACATCCAAACATACAATATCTTCATAGTCGAGGAAGGTTTTCAACATATGCGCAGGAGGTGGTAGGAGGTTGCAGGTCACCTCGACCTTGATTATTGTTTGGGCGGTTGCTGTTTAGGTCTCCTAAGTGGGACAGGGGTTAAACTGACTAAGTCTTCTGATGAATCTGGTCTTATTTATATGACCATAAGGCATTGGAGCAGAATTAGGTTATTTGGCCCATTGAGTTTGCTCTGCCATTTGATCATAACTGATCTATTTTTCCCTCTCAACCCCTTTCTCCTGCCTTCTGTCCGTAACCTTTGGAATTCCACATATTCACTACCCTCTGGCTCAAGGAAATTCTCCTCATCTCCATTTTAAAGGTACGTCCTTTCATTCTGAGGCTGTGCCCTCTGGTCCTATACTCGCCCACTAGTGCAAGCAACCTCTCCACGTCCATTCTATCCAGGCCTTTCATTATTCAGCAGGTTTCAATGAGATCCCCTCTCATTCTTCTAAATTCCAGGCCTGGAGTACAGGCCCAGAGCCATCAAACCCTCCTCATACGTTAACCCAATCATCCCAGGATCTTTATAAAATGATAATTTCCTAATGTTTTGCATATGGACAAATCTTTTCATTTGTTATTGGTTGTGGGACGACAGTATAAGTTTTAAAATATAAAAGTTTAAAATTTCATGCTAATGCATCCTAGACAACGAAAGGATGTCTGTAAGATTTCTGTCAAAATTAATTGATGGCAGCCACGCACCATTTAGAAACAACTAAAATGTTCTTAAGATTATCTTGTACTTACGGCACCATCCTGTCAATTGTTTTCAGTTCAGCTGGCTGCCTGGTTGCCAGCTCCCCAATGTAAGTCCACAGGAATCCAAAAAGGTTCTGTAAACATTAGAGTTTAGAATTTAGACAGCGTAGAAACAGGCCCTTTGGCCCACAGATGCCGTGCCGACCAGCGATCACCTCATATACTAGCACTATCCTACACACGAGGGACAATTTACAATTTGACCTACAAAAACCTTTGAAGTATGTGAGGAAACTCCGGAGCACCCAGAGAAAACCCACAGTCACAGGGAGAACGTACAAACTCCGTACAGACAGCACCATTAGTCAGGATCGAACTCGGGTCTCTGGTGCTGTAAGACTGCAACTCTACCACTGTGCTACCCCATGAAATATGGAACCATGCCACATCATGAAGGATGGAGCAAAAAAATGTTTATCCAATTTTCCTTTAAAGATCACACGGTTTCCATGTCATTGCTTCCTGTGGTACAGGATTTCCAGCTTCCAGATACCTCTTAAAGAAATTCCTCCTAAACTTTCTCCTCAACTCCCAGGGTTGCAATGTCAAAGGCTAGAGGCCGTGGCTTTAAGGTGAGAGGGTTAAAGTTTAAAGGAGATGTGCATGACAAGTTATTTGTTTCTTTACACAGAGGGTAGTGGGTGCCTGGAACGCACCGTCAAGGGTGGTGGTGGCGGCAGATACGATAGTGGTATGTAAGAATCTTTTAGATAGGCATATGGATATTCAAGGAATGGAGGGATATGGATCACGCAGGCAGAGAAGATTAGTTTAACTTGGCATCGTGTTTTGCATGGACATTGTGGGCCGTAGGGCCTGTTCCTGTACTGTCCTGTTGCTATTTTAAGCTGATGATAATTCATAACAGTGACAGTAAAATACTTTAATCATTCAGAAAATTCTTCATAATGCAAAGGATCTTAATCAAATCCTCTCTCAGCAATTTCTATTCTGGTGGAAATAGCCTTGGCACTTGCTGACTAGAACGTAGAATAGTACATCTCTCTACCCTTATCCATCCCTGGTATTGGCCTGGAGCTTCTATGCTACACCCTTCATAAAGTAATGCTCTTTCCAGAATAGATATCCAAACATACAAATACAAGTCAAACTCTAGCCAGATTAATCTTTTCTACAAGTTATTACTTGCATTCAATGCGTCTGTATATTACAGATCAAAATGAAGATGGTTTCTTATACTGATGTGTGGATGTGTGTACTTTTTGTGTATCTCTATTTTAGGAACTTGCAACCATGTTCTCTGCCAAAATGTATCAGAATCATACTTTGCCACATTAAAATTGCAAGGGCTGAAGTCTACCTCGTTGGTCTTCCCACAACTTGCTCTCTTTGATGTCAATAACATTTTTCAGGCTTGCTTTTCCAACACATCAAATTTCATAGATTCAAAATTATATGGCACAGACACAGGCACTTCTGCCCAACTGGCTCATGCCAACCAAGATGCCTATCTAAGCCAATCCCATGTGCCTGCTTGTAGCCATATTCCTCGAACCCTTTCATATCCATAATCCTGCACAAATGTCTTCCAAACATGGTAATTGCACCCACCTCTACTATGGCAGCTCATTTCATACACTCACTATCCTCTGTGCAAAGAACACACTCCTCAGATGCTATTAAAATCTTGCTGTCTTCACCTTAAACCCATGCCCTCTAGTTTTAGACCCCCTGCCAAATCTGCAAAAGACTGATCCTCTTTATGCCCATCATAATCTTATACATTTCTTGAAGGCCACCACTTTGCCTCCTTCACTTCAGCCTATCCAACATCCCCTCATAGTATCCAGATTAAGTGTTATCTCCAGACCAGCCAACATTCCTATGAAAAGAAGATACAAAATTCTGTACTAACTCAGTGGGTCAGGCAGCATCTCTGGAGATCATGGATAGGGAGGAGGGATAGACAGAAAGGAAAAGGAGGCGGGGTAGCGTTGCTGGTTAGAGAGGAGATTAACGCAATAGAAAGGAAGGACATTAGCTTGGAGGATGTGGAATCGATATGGGTAGAGCTGCGAAACACTAAGGGGCAGAAAATGCTAGTGGGTGTTGTGTACAGGCCACCTAACAGTAGTAGTGGAGTTGGGGATGGCATCAAACAGGAAATTAGAAACGCGTGCAACAAAGGTAAAACCATTATAATGGGTGACTTCAATCTACATATAGATTGGGTGAATCAAATTGGCAGGGGTGCTGAGGAAGAGGATTTCTTGGAATGTATGCGGGATAGTTTTCTAAACCAACATGTAGAAGAACCAACGAGAGACCAGGCTATTCTAGACTGGGTATTGAGTAATGAGGAAGGGTTAGTTAGCAGTCTTGTTGTGCGTGGCCCCTTGGGCAAGAGTGACCATAATATGGTTGAGTTCTTCATTAGGATGGAGAGTGACATTGTTAATTCAGAAACAAAGGTCCTGAACTTAAAGAAAGGTGACTTTGAGGGTATGAGACGTGAATTGGCCAAGATAGACTGGCCAATGATTCTTAAAGGGTTGACGGTGGATATGCAATGGAAGGCATTTAAAAACTGCATGGATGAACTACAACAAGTGTTCATCCCAGTTTGGCAAAAGAATAAATCAGGGAAGGTAGTGCATCCGTGGATAACAAGGGAAATCAGGGATAGATAGATAGATAGATATGCCTTTATTGTCGTTCAGACCGAAGTCTGGACGAAATTGCAGCAGTCATACATATAATACAATAAAACAACAATAAACACATATTAACATCCACCAGTGAGTCCACCCAGCATCTCCTCACTGTGATGGAGGCAAAAGTCTTAGGTCTGCAGTCTCTTCCCTCCTCTTCTCCCTCTGCGCTGAGGCGATACCCCCCGGGCGATGTTAAATCAGTCCCGCGGCTCAAACACCGCGGCCCGGGGTGGTCGAAGCTGCCGCCCACCAGTCCTGCAGACCCAGCCGCTGGCCCGCGGCCGAACCCCAGATTCAGGCCACCGCCAGAACACCGTCCCAGCCACCCTCACGTGAGTACCGTGCCGTCTTCAGCCTCGGGCTGGGCCGCCCCGACATGGGCGCCGAACCTCCCCCGGGCCAGGCCGCCCCGACATGGGCGTCGCTTCTTCCCCGGGCCGGGCCGCCCCGACCTGGGCGTCGCTTCTCCCTCTGGCCGGGCTGCCCCGACATGGGCGCCGAACCTCCCCCGGGCCGGGCCGCCTCGACAGGGGAGGTTCGGCGCCCATGTATCAAAACAAAAGAGGAAGCCTACAAATTAGCCAGAACAAGCAGCCTACCAGAGGACTGGGAGAAATTCAGAGTCCAGCAGAGGAGGACAAAAGGCTTAATTAGGAAAGGGAAAATAGATTATGAAAGAAAACTGGCAGGGAACATAAAAACTGACTGCAAAAGTTTTTATAGATATGTCAAGAGGAAAAGATTTGTTAAAACAAATGTAGGTCCCTTGCAGTCAGAAACAGGCGAATTGATCATGGGGAACAAGGACATGGCAGACCAATTGAATAATTACTTTTGTTCTGTCTTCACTAAGGAAGACATAAATAATCTGCCGGAAATAGCAAGGGACCGGGGGTTAAATGAGATGGAGGAACTGAGTGAAATCCAGGTTAGCCGGGAAGTGGTGTTAGGTAAATTGAATGGATTAAAGGCCGATAAATCCCCAGGGCCGGATAAGTTGCATCCCAGAGTACTTAAGGAAGTAGCCGCAGAAATAGTGGATGCATTAGTGATAATTTTTCAAAACTCTTTAGATTCTGGAGTAGTTCCTGAGGACTGGAGGGTAGCTAATGTAAAAAGGGAGGGAGAGAGAAAACGGGGAATTACAGACCAGTTAGTCTAACATCGGTGGTGGGGAAAATTCTGGAGTCAGTTATTAAAGATGGGATAGCAGCACATTTGGAAAGTGGTGAGTTCATTGGACAAAGTCAGCATGGATTTATGAAAGATAAATCATGTCTGACGAATCTTATAGAATTTTTCGAGGATGTGTAGAGTTGATAAGGGAGAACCAGTGGATGTGTTATATCTGGACTTTCAGAAGGCTTTCGACAAGATCCCACATAAGAGATTAGCAAACAAACTTAAAGCACATGGTATTGGGGGTTCAGTATTGATGTGGATAGAGAACTGGCTGGCAGACAGGAAGCAAAGAGTAGGAGTAAACGGGTCCTTTTCAGAATGGCAGGCAGTGACTAGTGGGGTACCGCAAGGCTCAGTGCTGGGACCCCAGCTATTTACAATATATATTAATGAACTGGATGAAGGAATTGAATGCAACATCTCCAAGTTTGCGGATGACACGAAGATGGGGGGCAGTGTTAGCTGTGAGGTGGATGCTAGGAGGCTGCAAGGTGACTTGGATAGGTTGGGTGAGTGGGCAAAGGCATGGCGGATGCAGTATAACGTGGATAAATGTGAGGTTATCCACTTTGGTGGCAAAAACAGGAAAGTAGACTATTATCTGAATGGTGGCCGATTAGGAAAAGGGGAGATGTAACGAGACCTGGGTGTCATGGTACACCAGTCATTGAAAGTAGGAATGCAGGTGCAGCAGGCAGTGAAGAAAGCAAATGGTATGTTAGCATTCATAGCAAAAGGATTTGAGTATAAGAGCAGGGAGGTTCTACTGCAGTTGTACAGGGTCTTGGTGAGACCACACCTGGAGTATTGCGTACAGTTTTGGTCTCCTAATCTGAGGAAAGACATTCTTGCCATAGAGGGAGTACAGAGAAGGTTCACCAGACTGATTCCTGGGATGGCAGGACTTCCATATGAGGAAAGACTGGATAGACTCGGCTTGTACACGTTGGAATTCAGAAGACTGAGGGGGGATCTTATAGAAACTTACAAAATTCTTAAGGGGTTGGACAGGCTAGATGCAGGAAGACTATTCCCGATGTTGGGGAAGTCCAGAACTAGGGGTCACAGTTTAAGGATAAGAGGGAAGACTTTTAGGAACGAGATGAGGAAATCATTTTTTACACAGAGAGTGGTGAATCTGTGGAATTCTCTGCCACAGAATGTAGTTGAGGCCAGTTCATTGGCTATATTTAAGAGGGAGTTAGATGTGGCCCTTGTGGCTAAAGGGATCAGGGGGTATGGAGAGAAGGCAGGGATGGGATACTGAGTTGGATGATCAGCCATGATCATATCAAATGGCGGTGCAGGCTCGAAGGGCCGAATGGCCTACTCCTGCACCTATTTTCTATGTTTCTATGTCTATAGGTGATGATTCGGAATGTATCCGACCTGAAATGTCACTAATCCATGTTCTCCAGGGATGCTGGCTAACCCATTGAGTTACTACAGCATTTTGTGTCTTTTTTTGTAAACCATCTGCAGTTCCTTGTTTCAACATCCCTGTGAATCATTTCTCCATCCTCTCTAGCTTAATCACAACATTCATTCATTTATTGTCTGTCACATGTGACGAGGCACAGTGAAATTCTTTGCTGTATACCCAATATATACAAAATGGAAGGTAGACACAAAATGCTGGAGTAACTCAGTAGGACAGGCAGCAACAAAGGTAGACACAAAATGCTGGAGAAACTCAGCGGGTGAGGCAGCATCTCTGGCGAGAAGTAATGGGTGACGTTTCGGTTCGAGCCCCTTTTGGAATAAACTTCCTGAAGATTTAAGACTTGCCCCAACTTTCACCACTTTTAAAACAAGACTGAAAACTTTTATGTTTACTTTAGCTTTCAGCTAAATCTTAACTACATTGCACTTTTAACTTTTGCACTTTTCTATAATGCATTTTTAACTTTGCTTTTATTTTCTTTTAATTCTTCTATTTTATTTCATTTTATTATTTCATTTTATTGTATGACATGTTTTTATGTGAAGCACTTTGAGTCTGCCTCGTGTATGAAATGTGCTATATAAATAAAGTTGCAGTTGCAGTTGCAGTTGCAGTTCTTCAGACCGTATACAAAATGGAGTCTGCACTGGGACATCAGGCTCCCAACTGCAGGCAAATTACCTTTTCTTGTGGTAAATGTTTCTTTGAAGGATAGGCACAAAATGCTGGAGTGCACTGTGTCATTTTTTCACAGGAATGTTGCCTGAACTGGAGAGATGCTGCCTGACCCGCTGAGTTACTCCAGTACTTTGTGTTCATCTTTGGTATAAACCAGCATCTATATTCCTTTTTATTGCTTTATTGAAGGTTCCTGCTGAATGTAGATTAATAACTCCAGAAGCGTATAGCGCATTTAAGATTTTGCTGAGAAATGTGACAAGAGTGTATAAATGTGGAGTACTTTCTGAACTGTACAGGAAGCTGAACAGGAGCTGCACTTTTACAACATGCAAAGCACTTTACACAAACCGCTTCTTACAATTAATCACAGTATAACTCAGTCAAACGTTTAGATGACAATAAAGTTTAGAATGATGACCAAATGAGTGTTTAATAAGGCTTTACTGTATTATTGAAACTTTAATTGACCACTGACTGTTTATTTTAACAATCCTTGCTCAAACAATAATTTACTATGAAGACGCATTACGTAAGTCTGTGGTACTGAATGCATCTTTGTGTATATAAAATAAAACTATTACTTTTTACATATTCATATTACAGAGAACTAATGGCAAGGCCAATATTTAGAGTCATAGAGTCATACACACAGAAATAGGCCCTTTGGCCCACAAATGTCTTTGTTCACTGTTGTACCTACCCACTCAGTCCTCTTTGTTTGCTTTTATGTCTTGGCTATGCAAGTGTTCAGAATCCTCTGAAATGTTGCGATTGAATCTGCCTCCAGCACCTCCTCTGGCTGCTTCTTCCAGATATCAACAACACTCCCGGTCGACAATCCTTTCCTCTTAAACCGCTCTGAATCTCTTCCCTCTTTTATTGCCCATCCCAAAATGGACCACAGAGATTGTGATGAATGGCTTTCATGAACAGCTGAGGACCTAGTGAAGGTACTCTGATACTGGGGAGCAGGGAGGGGGTGGGATCTCGGAACGAGAGTTGCTGAACATTATACCTCTAAGTCCAGATGGTGGGCAGCACGAAGGGGGGCATGCAGATGTTCTGATGCGCCTGACCAGCTGGGATGTTCACCTGCCTGCCTGCCTTAAGCTCGCCGTCAAATGTACTTTGAGCTTCTCCCCATGCTTCTCAACCTGTGGTGAGTATTCCTTCGCACTCTTGACTTGTGCCTAGCAAGTGGCGGAAAGTTCTCGAGGAACCACCTGCCACAGGATATTTAGCCTCTGTCCTGTTCTTGTAGTTGCAGTATTTGTGTGGATTGTCTGCTCGTGTTTTTAGTCAATGATGATCTCCAAATGTGGGGAATTCAGTGTTGTTAAACCGTAAACGCCAATAAATGTTAAGGACGGATGGTTAGTCCAATACTGAAACCAGGAGCAAACAAACAATATGAAGGACAAACTGAGTCTGAAGAAGGGTCTTGACCTGAAACGTCACATATTCATGTTCTCCAGAGATGTCAATAGTCAATAGAGTGTTTTATTGTCATGTGTCCCAGATAGGACAATGAAATTATTGCTTGCTGCAGCACCACAGAATATGTAAACATAATACATAACGGGAGAAAAAAATGCTGCCTGATCTGCTGAGTTACTCCAACACTTAGTGTTATTTTGTGTAAACCACCATCTTCAGCTCCTTGATTCTACATTATGTCTGCTCCATTGCGAAATCTCCTCAAGGTATGCTACTTGGAAGAAGTTCTCTTCCTCTCTATGAATGGAGGAGTCTGAAGAAGGATCCCGACCCAAAACGTAACCCATTCATGTTCTCCAGAGGTGCTGCCTGACGTGCTGAGTTGCTCCAGCACATGGTGTCCTTTTGTGCAAACCAGCACCCTCAGTTTGTTGTTTCTACCTGATGCACAAACTCACAGGGTCAAGCAGCATCTGTGGGGAGGGGGGGTAAAGAAGTCCTTTGGGTCAACACTGTGCATCATGACAGAGTGCAGAGGGAACGTTGGCAGTATAAAGAGGAGAAGGGGAACAAGTGAGGCAGGAGCCAGCAGGGAATTGATGGATTGAGGAGGATTAGTTAATGAGCAGATTAAGCCAGGTGGGTGTCTGAATAGGGTTCAGCAAAGGTTCATCTGACAAGAATCATATGATCAGCCATGATCATATTGAATGGCGGTGCAGGCTCGAAGGGCCGAATGGCCTACTCCTGCACCTAATTTCTATGTTTCTATGTTTCTAAGAAGCCAAAAGGTGAGGGTTGGAGCTGGGAGACAGTGGTAAATGGATGACAGATGGAAGCAGACAAAACACAGGTGGAGCCAGATTTTTTTAGTTTAGTTTAGTTTAGAGATACAGCGCGGAAACAAACCCTTCGGCCCACCGAGTCTGCACCGACCAGTGATCCCCACACATTAACACTACCCTACACACACTAGGGACAATTTACGCGTACACCAAGCCAATTAACCTACAAACCTGCACGTCTTTGGAGTGTGGGAGGAAACTGAAGATTTCGGAGAAAAGCCATGCAGTCACGGGGAGAAGGTACAAACTCCGTACAGACAGCACCTGTAGTCGGGATTGAACCCGGGTCTCAGGCGCTGCAAGCGCTGTAAGGCAGCAACTCTACCGCTGCGCCACCGTGGCCGCCCAAATGGAGGGAGGAAATGGTGAAGGTGTCAACAGATAGGTCAGTGACAAACTAGAACACAAAGACTACCAGTGCTGGAATCTTACTTATCAGATTGTAACATGTAAAAGGCATTAGGACAGGAGCATGGACAGTAAAGGTTTAGAGGGATATGGGCCAAATGCAGACAAATGGGACTAGCTCCCTCGTTGTCAGGTCGGGGGGAGTTCCCCCGCCACGGGTACCATGTAATCCAGTGCTCCATGGTCGGATAGTCGGCGACTAAACCGTCTCCCCCACCTGGTTTGCCAGGTGAGGAGGGGGCTGTTGACCCCCAGCAGGACCAAAAACAAGACCCGTCAAAGGGCGGTTGAGCTTCTAGCGAGCCAACGGCCATCCACACCTCAGTAGAAGTTGCGATCACTGTCGTACATAGCATTGTAAGGCACCGTGCCCGTTGATGTTTTCAATGATGATGGTGATGATGATCAAGCAGACAACTTGGTCAGCATAGACAAGTTGGGCCAAAGGACCCCTCTCAGTGCTGTATAAATCTATGACACTATCATGCAAGAAGGAAACTCACCTCTAACTTGGGTTTATTTCCTGCTGAAAGACTTGGGTGGTTGCTTTTCTGAATGCGCTCCACTATTAGGCACTGCTTCTCTGTTTCTTGCCCCGCAAGCAGGGATTGCAGCTCTTCGTACGATTCGGGGACTGTGAAAGTAAAAACATGAGAAGGGGATCAGGAAGGAAATCTGCCATTTGTGCCCTGTTCAGGTGTCTGGACAGGATGCAGCAAAGGTTCATTTGACAAGGAACAACCTGTGAGGAAAATGGGCCAATATTCAGAGTTTAGAATAATGAGAGACGATGGTTGAGTCAGAGGAATACAGCAGGGAAGCAGGCTCTCTCGAGTCTAGACCGCCATGTCAGCGCTGACCACCCACCACTAATCCTACATTAATCCCATAGTTTACTCTCTCCATATTCTCATAAAGTTCTCCAGACCCTACCACTCACCCAATACTTTACAGTGGCTAAATGACTTACCATAAACATATCTTCAGGATCGGCAAGCAATAGACCTTGAGGAAACACATGTGGTCAAAAGAAGAAGGCACAAACTGCACACAGACAGCACCCAGGGTCGGGATTGAACAGAGGTCACTGTGAGGCACTGGTTCTACCAGCTGTGCTTCTGCGCTGCCGTATAATTTTATTGCAATGTATTAAATTCTGCTAAATCTCCACGAGAGACTGAATTCCCTGATTGGGGAGAATCTGAGCCCTTGTACTCATCTTTGCGGAGTAGGCCAAATGGCCTAGTTCTGTTCCTATGACTTATGAACTCTACACAAAATCATGAGAGGCATACATAAGGTGAATGGATGCAGTCTATGTCCCAGGGGAGAACAGTCCAGAACCCCAGGACACAGGTTTAAAGTGAAAGGGTTAAGAATTAAAGGAGACACGAGGGGCAAATTCTTCACACAGGAGGCGGTGCATAAATGGATTGAGCTGCCAGCTGAAGCTATAGAGGCCAGTGCAATGGCAATGTTTATAAGACACTTAGATAAGTACATGGAGAGGAAATGTTTAGAGGGGTATGGGCCAAAAGCAGGCAAGACTTGCTCAGTTATAAAACCTGGTCAGCATGGTCAAGTTGGGCTGAAGGGCCTGAATCCATGCTAACTGACTCTTTGACTTATGAAAGAGATTAATAAATTTGATTCAGTGTTTATTTCCAAAAATTCCTGAGAGCACTCCAATATTGAGAGAAAAGAATAGTGCCACAGATGCTGGAAATCTGTAAGAAAAACACTGTGCTGAAAACCACATCTAATTAAATGGAACTGCACATGCTGGTGATCCATATCAAAGATTGACACAAAGTGCTGGAGTAACTCAGAAGGTCAGGCAGCATCTCTGCAGAAAATGGAGAAGTGACATTTTGGGTCAGGACTCTCTTCAGACATTCACCCATCCACGTCTACTCCTCACGAACATATTGCCAAATGCCCCAACTGGTTATGGTTGGAATTTGGGGGGGGGGGGGGGGGAGGCTGGGGGGTGGGGTAAGAGGTAATGACGTTGAGGCTGTTGCCAGGATCATCATCTGAGGCTTAGATTTGATTCGCAGCAACAAAAATCCTTCACTTACCAGAGAAAGTAAAGGGGAGTTGTGTCTTGGCTGCTACCATCATGGCTTGCCTTGCCTCTTCATTTGGTGCCTTTTCTTTCTTTGGGGAGGATTCAACAGCTTTCTTCTCCCCTACACCCTCATTATGTTCACCTTCAGACTCAGAGTCTTGATCCAAATGGCTATCATCCCCAAGGTCAGAATGATCATCTTCATCACTCTCTTCGCTCTGGTTCTCCTCCTCGTCTTCATCCGCATCACTGTCTTCATCCTCATCACTGTCTTCATCCTCTCTATTTTCCTCTTCATGTTCATCACCCAGCTCCTCCGCTTCATCATCCTGTTGCTCCAACTTCCCATCCTTTTAACAAAATAAATCAAACTCCAGTTACCTGCTTAACCTTATATGCTGAAAAAACATATACAAACAATGGAACTCAAAGTAAGTACATTATTAAGGTAAGTGATATCTTCTCCATCCAGAATAGTTCAGTCATCCAGTCTGGGAGATTTTATAGGGGAAATCAATGATGAGAAAAGCCTAGCAGACTGACCAGTGTCACCATTCACTGGTGGTCCAATTAATAGTCAAAAGAGGAAAGGGACCGCAGATGCTGATTTACACAGAAGGACATAAAGTTGGACAAAAAGCTGGAGTAGCTCAGCGGGTCAGACAACATCTCTGGAGAAAAGGAATAGGTGACGTTTTGGTTCAAGACCTTTTTTCATCCACCACTCTCTGTACAGCAGGCAGTGAAGAAAGCAAATGGCATGTTGGCCTTCATGACGAGAGGGTTTGAGTATAGGTGGTCCTACTGCAGTTGTACAGGGCCCTGGTGAGACCGCACCTGGAGTATTGTGTGCAGTTTTGGTCTCCTAATTTGAGGAAGGACATTCTTGCTATTGAGGGACTGCAGCGTAGGTTCACCAGGTTAATTCCCAGGATGGAGGGACGGACATATGATAAAAGAATGGATCAACTGGGCTTATATTCATTGGAATTTAGAAGGATGAGAGGGAATCTTATAGAAACATATAACATTCTTAAGGGATTGGACAGGCTAGATGCAGGATGTTGGGGGAGTCCAGAACCAGGGGTCACAGTTTAAGAATAAAGGGTAGACCATTTAGGACTGAGATGAGGAAAAACTTTTTCAGCCAGAGAGTTGTGAATCTGTGGAATTCTCTGCCACAGAACGCAGTGGAGGTCAATTCATTGGATGTATTCAAGAGAGAGTTAGATATAGCTCTTAGAGCTAACGGAATCAAGGGATATGGGGAGAAAGTAGGAACAGGGTACTGATTCTGGATGATCAGCCATGGTCATATTAAATGGCGGTGTTGGCTCAAAGTGTCGAATGGCCTACTCCTGCACCTATTTTCTATGTTTCTGTAGCCTCCTTCGTTACTAGGCGTTCGAGTTACCGAAGCAGGCTAAGATTGACCTAGTAAGTATGCTCACCAAGTGACATATTCTGTGACATATTCGCTATGTCACAGAATTCTCTATCAAACTTTTACAGTTTGACAGATTTTCTATCAAACTTATATAGTATAAGTCTGATAGAGAATTCTGTGACATAGCGAATCTCCTCAATCTTATTTAACAAATTGCATTTAATAAGTGGGGTCTTGACTTGTGGATGTGTGTGGGATAATCTGGAGCTATGAGTCATTGTTTAAAAATAAGATATCTCCCTTTTAAGGTCAGGTAAACCTTTTCTCCCAGAAGTTCACAGGTCTCGGAATTCTCTTCTGCAAAGGGCAGTGGAATGTTCTCCCTGTGGGTTTCCTCCGGGTGCTCCGGTTTTCTCCCACATCCCAAATTCATGCAGGTTTGTAGGTTAATTGGCTTCTGTAAATTGCCCGAAACGTGTAGAGTGGAGCCGAAAGTGAGATGACATGGAACTAGTCTGAACGAGTGACTGATGGTCGTTGGTGGGCTGAAGAGCCTATTTCCTTGTTGTATTGCTAAACTCAACTAATGGCCCTGTCTCACGGTGCGAGTCCACCCACGAGTGATCCCGAGTGAAAGAAAAAATCAAACTCGTGGTTGTCTACGAGATTCCAAGTTTATGTTCACGAGTTTAAACGAGTTCCCACGTGTATGTCTAAGTTTGCCGTTTACTTCTCATTTCTGCGATGTACCAAGTTCCTCTCCCGAGTTACTCTTGAGCCAACAACGACTACCGACATGTGGAAAAATCATCACATGGATAAAAATGTCATGCAGTTTTTTTTACTATAAAAAGCCTCCCATGACCATGGACAGAACTGCCCCGATGATCAGCTTCTCCATGTCTCTTATGTAGCTGCATGCTTCTCTTGTCATGTAATTAACCGCTTTTATCAAATCGTTGCCTATCATTGCTACAATGCAATAAATGGCATTTAAAGTACTTGGCTGTCAAAAAAAGCGCAAAACGTAAAGGTGTTTAAGAAACGGACTGCAGGGAGAACTTCAAAGCTTTTGTAAATCGATTATATTCAGGTAGAAGTTGAACTCAAGATTTAAATCCCCTGAAAGTTAGGTTTCTTAACACAGGATAGATGTTCTGCCAGAACGGAGTTGCTGAATAAAATCGTCTCCCGTTTTCCTCCGTTTCTTGCATGACCTCGGCTTGCCAGCTATATTTCACACTCCGTGATCTGTATAATGTATATAAGTGTAAAATAATAAACTGACCAAGAAGGTCCAGTGTTCTCCCCTGTTAGTTTAGTTTAGAGATACAGAGCGGAAACAGGCCCTTCGGACCACCGAGTCTGTGCCGACCAGCGATCCCCGCACACTAACACCATCCTACACCCACTATGGACATTTTTACATTCACCAAGCCAATTAACCTACAAACCTGTACGTCTTTGGAGTGTGGGGGGATCTCGGAGAAAACCCACTCAGGTCACGGGGAGAACTTACAAACTCAGTACAGGCAGCACCCGTAGTCGGGATCGAACCCGGGTCTCCGATGCTGCATTCGCTGTAAGGCAGCAACTCTATCGCTGCACCACCGTGAATGAAGGCCTGTTTTAAGTATCAAATAGAGGAGCAAGAGGGTGATCAAGGCGGAGAAAGTGTAGAGGCCAATGACAGGTAGTCCAACTTGCGGGAGTGCAGGTCCACCATGACGACGCCGTGGCCGCGGTGGGCTTTGGGGGAGGTGCAGGTGACATCGGTGACCAGGCGAGGGATGTAGACCGAGGTCTGATTGATCCACCACACGAACCACCTGGTGTCGCAGGTGCAGAGAAAGTGGTAGCCGCTTAGCCGCAGCTCCCGAAGGTGTTTGATGGCGTTGTCAGGGAAACTGGAGACCTGGATGGTCTTCAGGTTGTTGTAGCTGAGATCCAGGTACTGCAGGGAGGTCACGTCCCGCAAGAAGTCCTTGGTCAGCTTGGAGATCTGGTTGCGGGTGAGGTTGAAGACGCGCAGGGTCTGGGTGCAGTTGGACAGCATGCGAGGCATTTCTTCTGCAGTTGTATAGGGCTCTGGTGAGACCACATCTGGAGCATTGTGTACAGTTTTGGTCTCCTAATTTGAGGAAGGACATCCTTCTGATTGAGGCAGTGCAGCATAGGTTCACGAGATTGATCCCTGGGATGGCGGGACTGTCATATGAGGAAAGATTGAAAAGACTAGGCTTGTATTCACTGGAGTTTAGAAGGATGAGGGAGGATCTTATAGAAACATATAAAATTATAAAAGGACTGGACAAGCTAGATGCAGGAAAAATGTTCCCAATGTTGGGCGAATCCAGAACCAGGGGCCACAGTCTTAGAATAAAGGGGAGGTCATTTAAGACTGAGGTGAGAAAAAACGTTTTCACCCAGAGAGTTGTGAATTTATGGAATTCCCTGCCACAGAGGGCAGTGGAGGCCAAATCACTGGATGGATTTAAGAGAGAGTTAGATAGAGCTCTAGGGGCTAGTGGAGTCAAGTGATATGGGGAGAAGGCAGGCACTGGTTATTGATAGGGGACGATCAGCCATGATCACAATGAATGGCGGTGCTGGCTCGAAGGGCCGAATGGCCTCCTCCTGCACCTATTTTCTATGTTTATGCACCGTGGTCAACAGGTTGCTACCGAGGTCCAGCAGCTCCAACCAGCCTAGCAGGTTGCCCCAGTTGAAGCTCCACAGCTGGTTACCGCTCAGCACAAGCTCCTTGAGTAGCGGGGGCAGGCGGTCAAACACGTCGTGCAGCATGAACGTGAGTTTCTTCCCCTAATAATCCACTGCTATCTATGTTCGAGAGCAAAAACTTGCAAAGGGCAGGCACGGTTCCTCGCCAGCGAAGATGGACACAGAATGCTGGAGTAACTCAGCGGGACAGGCAGCATCTCCGGAGAGAAGGAATGGGTGACGTTTCGGGTCGTGACACATTACTTCTTTCCAGAGATACGGCAACAGTACAGCACAAAACCAGTCTGAAGAAGGGTCTCGACACGAAACGTCACCAATTCCTTTTCTCCAGAGATGCTGTCTGCCCCGCTGAGTTACTCTAGCATTTTGTCTCTATCTCCCATGGGTTATGTCACCTCACATTGTAAAATCATTATCTGAAGAAATTTCTCCTCGCTGGCTCAAACATAATCTATGTAGAACTCACGGTTCTCTCTGCTTCATATACGTAGGAATTCCCTCAGTATGGTCACTTTTCACGCGTCCCGCCTGGTGTTAACCCTTCCCATCAATGCTTGAGCCCCCATCTTCGCTCTGTACCTTCAGCTTCATCGGCGGCTCTCTCCCATCGAAAGTATCCAAGTTAATTTCAGACCCCTATATCCATCCATCCATTCATTCATTTCCCATTAAGATCTGAATAATCTTCAACATTTCACTTCTGGCACTCAGGCCAAACCCACGAGTAACTCACGAGCCACTACGGTAAAGTCACGGGCTACTACGGTATTACAACGAGTTTAAAAGTTTCAAATTTTTCCTTCAAGAGTAAATTTGACTCGTGGAAATCTTTCAACATGATGAAACATTTTCACGAGTTTACAAGTTTCCTGAGTACCTGCCGTTAGCGTTATGAGTCGCTAAGTTAAGTCCACGAGTTCCAACGTTCCCGCTACGTTAATTCTACGTGATTACCACGAGTTTGATTTGTTTTTAACTCGGGCTCACTCGTGGGTGGAATCGCACCCTGAGACAGGGGTTTAAACTGGCCAAGAGCAGACCTTAAACTTGAGCTTTTCATGAGCCTCACCTTGTAAACAAGACAAGGCTTATCAATCTTTTCCAGGAAAAAGCCATCATTCAAGTCGTCTGCAGACATGTGTTTTGGTGTCTTTTTGCTTTTATCTTCAAAGTCTCCACGCATCCGACGCAATCGCTCCATCTGAAATTCAGAGGTGGAAGGCATTATTGACGTCCAATGTTAACTTACGGTGTACTGAAAGAAGCCATGTTTACAGAAATACAATTCAAATAGCATGACATTTCACCTCATATCTTTAATATCTTGATATGACCTATTTTGCTCATTAGATACGAGATCCCCAATCCCGGTGTCAATTGGATTATTAGAGGGAATACGCTAATACTTTAAGAAGAGCCAAAAAAGCTTTTCACTGTACCTCGGTACAATGCGACATTCCCGAGTGTAGTGTAAGGGTTAAACAGACAATTTCAGCTAAAATGGAGTTATAGGCTAAATAAGCAACACTGCATTCCATACCCTTCGAAAACAAGATTCAAATGCACTGTCTCCCAGAGATGACCTGGGAACATCTGAGTGCTATCAAACAATGCCTGGGAGCACAGCTTTCCTCAGGCCATTCTATGGGAAAGCATAGCGTTGGTGAACAAAACACAGCAGCAATAGTTGGGTAGACCACTTGCATCCCCTGCCGCTAGTAGCATCGAAACGTTGCAGACAAGGGGGGCCTAAGATTAGCTCAGGAAGGGGGCAGTGGCACGGTCTGCCATAACAGAGGGTGTCGGGTGCCCTTTCGGGGAGAGAGCCCCAGCCTTGGACCGTGTCGCGAGCGGTGCCAGGTGATCAAGAACAGGAACATCCTGCGGCGTGCTCTGCTGTGTACTCGGAGTTTGCAAGTGCGTACGGGGATAAGTGTGTGTATGCGTCTTATTTGGTAGTGTAATAAAATACCTAGTGAATCAGATTCTGTTGTCCGAATCTGGTGACTTATCAAACACAACACCGAGTGGAAAAAAAAACTGCTGGAGGAATGCCTCGGGTCAGGCAGCATTTTTGGAGGGTAAGAGAGAGTCAACGTTTCAGGTCAGGACCCTTCTCATGAACCAAAACGTCATCTGTCCCTTTCCCTCCACAGATGCTGCCTGACCCAATGAGCTCCTCTTCCTCCATCAGCTTGTTTTCTGCTCAAGATTCTAGCGTCTGCAGTCTGATGTTTCTCCAGAGTTTCTAGCCCCACTTGCTGAGTAAATACTCTGATAGAAGCCCATCGGTATTGATGTCAGACTAGGCTCATTGCCCGCTGATGTCAATCACTACAATATGTGCGTGAAGGATGACAGATTTGAATGTGGGAGAATATCAGTGAAAAAGGATAAGATTGTTTGGCGAGTAGACAGAGGAGGGAATGCCCTATCGGAAGATATGTCAAGTGCACACCTCAAGTTTCTGCAGACGTTCCTGTTCCTCTTTTGCCAGCTCTTCCTTGGTCTTCAGTCGGTCTGAGGGCTGTGCCTTCACATCGAAGAACAACTCTCGAACAATTATATCATAATCTCCTGACTAAGAGGAAGACAAAAAAATTAACATTTAAAAACAAATCCTATGAAGATATTATAATTTTTTAAAACATTAAGTTCACTCCACGTTCTGCTCAACTATTGCATGTTGGCCAAAACACAAAGTGCTGGAGGACTCATCAGATCAGACAACATCTGAGGAGGGAATGGACTGTTGATGTTTTGGGTTGGGTCCCTTCTTCAGACTGATGGAAGAAGGGTACCCACCCCAAATATCACCTATCCAAGTTCTTCAAAGACCCACTGAGTTCCTCCAGCACTTAGTGTTTTCTCTATTTCCCGCATCTGCAGTTCCTTGTGTCTATTAGATATTGCCATTTATTAAACTTTAGAGATACAGCACGGAAACAGGCTGTTCGGCCCACCGATTCAGTGCCATCCAGCGATCATTCCCTACACTAGTACTATCCTACACACACACAAAGGATAATTTACAATTTTACCGAAGCCATTTCACCCACAAACCTCTGCATCTTTGGAGTGTGGGAGGAACCTGGAAGAAACCCACGCGGTTACAGGGAGAACGTACAGTATAAACTCTGTAGAGACAGCACCTGTAGTCATAGAAAATAGGTGCAGGAGGAGGCCATTTGGCCCTTCAAGCCTGCACCGATTGAACCCGGGTCTCTGGCATTGTAAGGCAGCAACCCTACCGTTGCACCACTGTGCCGCCCATAGTATTCTCCACGTAAGTGGCCTTTCAACTTCATCTGGCCATCCCAAAAAGAAACTTCATTGATTTTACTTCTCCCGCAACAGTGGACATCTCCATCACTATCATAGCATTTAATTTTAGTCAACAGAAAATTTGTAAAGTAGCTGCAATAAAAATAAAATTCAATGGGAATTGTCAGCGTCAGGCTGCATCCACATAGGAAGAATCAGGTTGATATTCCATCATCAATAAACAAAGGACCGTGCAAAATTGACAAGAAACAGATGAAGGGAGAATAGTTCTTCGGTCTGAAGAAGAGTCCCTACCTGGAATGTCACCTGTCAATGTTCTCCAGAGATGCTACCTGACCTGCTGAGTAACTCCTACATTTTGTGCCTATTTTTGTAAACCAGCACCTGTAGTTCCTTGTGTTTACCAGGGCTCTCGCTTAACCTTTTTTCCCTGTTGCCAGCCGGGCAACCTAGGCAGCTTTTTAGGTCGCCAAATGACAGTTTAGGTGGTCATTTAAGACGGCTTGCATGACGCGTGCGATAATGTGTTCGGACAAAGTGCGTAGTTACCAGTCGGAATTATACTCAATGAAGCATTCACATATTATTTCTGCTTCAAATAAAGTCACAAACTAAACATATTCACCAATCAAGACATGATATATCCCACAATGACATGCAGCAAAATTATAAGACAGTATCTCAACTCTTTTTACACATTGCAATGAATGCAATTTCTATTAGTTCTTTCCACTTCCAAACAAAAATGTGGTTGGATTATTCAGCGTATGATCAACCTGTGTCAATAAATCCTGGACCATAGTAACATATATGTGTACATATAGTTGTGAATGTTGCTCATTAAATAACTACAGTACTGATACTCCATATTAAGAGCATTGATTTGCCGTTAAAATGAATTCTGTAAAAACGTGTCAACGGCAGCAGTGACAATCGAACACTGCGGTTTTAATGTTTCACGTGTTCACAATTTAATTAATCCATCTTTATAGATTAAAACAAATAATAACATTGGGAATTAAAACACATTTGATTGCATTCCGTTATCAAACATAGTCAATGTTCGCTCTGAAGACATTTCCAGCACAATAGGGTCAGGGAGGGGTGTGTGTGTGAATCAGTGCGGGGTGGATAGATGGCGGGGGTGGGAGAGGGGGGATTAGAAGGCAGTTGGTGCAGAATGGATGGATTGAGGCAGGTGAATTAGTACGTGTTGGTTGGAGTAGGTACAATTGTGAGGGGAGCGCACAGGGGATGTCAGTGGTGTTGAATGGGGGGGTTCAGTACGGGATGGATGGGGGTAGACAAAAATGCTGGAGAAACTCAGCGGGTGAGGCAGCATCTATGGAGTGAAGAAAATAGGCAACGTTTCGGGTCGAGACCCTTCTTCAGACTGTTCCCCCCATTATTCTTGATGGATGGATGGGGGGGGGGATATCAGCGCAGGATGAATGGGGGGGGGTCAATACAGTGTGGATCGGAGGGTGTGCAGGATGAATGGACTATCACTACAGGATGAATGAGGGGAAGGGGGGAAGGTGCAGGGTAAATGGAGGGTGGGTCAGTACGGGATGAATGCGTGGATTAGTACAGGATGGATGGAGGAGAAGTGCAGGATGGATGGGAAAGGGGTAAGTACAGGGTGTATTGGGGAACCAGTGTAGGATGGATGGGGGGGGGGCAGGAGAATCAATGCGAAGTGGATAGGGTGTTCAGCGCAGGATGAATAGATGGGGGGGGGGGTAGATGTGGAGGGGAGCACAGGGGATGTCAGTGAGGACTGAATAGACGCGGGAATGGGGATCAGTGCGGGATGGAGTGGAGGGGTCCCAGGATAAGGGGGTGGAGGGGGGCGTACAAGAGAGAGGGAGAGAGAGAGAGAGAGGGAGAGGGAGAGGGGGGCAAGGTGGGGAGTAAGGAAGGTCAGCGCTCCTCGGACAATATCGCCCCGCTGCCTTGGCCGTTGGGAACTCCTCGCCACCGCCTCCCTCCTCCGCCAGCCAACAGCAAGGTGCAGGGCCGGGCGGTGCAGCTCAGAGATCCTATAGCTATAAGATCTTTTGATGCAGCTGCTTCAGACGAGTCGAAGCGAATGACGGGCTTCGCTCAGCGGCAGCAGCAGCAGCGGCCGCGGCTCCATCTGCTCCTCCTCCCGACCCCTGCCCACCCTGATAAGGGCCTCTGCTTGTAAATCCGCTAACGGGATTTCAAAACAAATCCTCCCGCACGCCGAGGCCTCCCCCTCCCTCCCTCCTCCCGGCCTCGGCGTGCGGGAGGGTTTGTTTTGAAAGCGGTTATCGCCGTTAGCGGATTTACAAGCAGAGGCCCTTATCAGGGCGGGCGGGGTGCGGGAGGAGGAGGAGATGGAGCCGCTGCTGCCGCTGTGCGGGGCCTGTCGTTCGCTCCGACCCTTCCTCACCCCGCACCTAGTATGTTTCCCACGCAATACAGCCGTCACCGCCGACACAAAACGTCGCGTTCCTTTTCTCCAGAGATGCTGCCTGACCCGCGGAGTTACTCCAGTTTTTTGTGTCTATCTTCGGTACAAACCAGTATCTGGTTGCCAAGCCGGGCAAAATGACTCGGTGTTTAGGTTGCCCGGAGGCGCTTTGAGTGGTCAGTGGCACCCGGGCAACCTCTAATTTCGAGCCCTGTTTACCCTCTCATTTTGTATATCACTGCTGAGGGAAAAGTTTCTTGCTATCTACCAATTCACATACTTTTCCTCTTTCTCTCCCTCTTTCTCCACTGCTGCTTAATGTGGGGGTTAGATGGCTTTTTCTTGCAGACACAAGAAAATGCAGATGCTGGTTTACAAGTCTATAGTTCCTTGCGTCGACTCAGTTTAGATGGTAGAAATGGCGGGGACGTCAAAGGTTTTTGGAATCACTCACCTTGGGTTTTTTCTCCACCTGCTCAGTCTTGGGGCCTTGATGAGCCAACAGGGAATGGATCTCCTTCCAGTCTTTGTCTAGTTTCTCCGTTAGCTCCTGGGCCTTGTCCCGCTGAACCTGCCGCTCATGCTACACAAAGCACAACAAGCCGTCGTTACCAAGGATTGTTATAGCAAGGAGAATGAAGTGTAAAAACTACATAAATCAGCACTCATCAAAGGTTTACGTTAGCAGTTCGAGAACAAGATAGGAAGGCTGACACGAGCAATAGTCACCACTCCAAAGGTGTCATGGATGAATTGGAGCTGGAAGGAATATTCCTTGTTCATAGAATATAGAACTAAACTGTACAGCACAGGAACAGGCCCTTTGGCCCACAATGTTTTTGCCCAACAGTTCTAGCGGAACTGACCTCATCTGCCTACAAGTGATCCATATCCCTCAATTCCCTGCTAAATCCATGTGCCTATCTAAAAGCTTCCTAAACACCACAAGTATATCTGCCTCCACCACCACCCCTGTCAAGGAAAGATATTCTCACAGAAACAGAGGACATATGTGTGTGGTGAGAGAGGGAAGATTTAATAGGAACCAGTGGGAACCTTTTTTACTCTGAGGGTGGTGGGTATATGGAACAAGCTGCCAGCGGAGGTAGTTGTGGCAGGTACTATAACAGATCGAAAGGACACTTGGACAGGTAGATGGGTAGGAAAGGTTTAGAAGGATTCGGGTTAAGGGGACTATATTAGATGGGACATCTTAGTCGGCATGGATGAGTTGTGCGATAGGGACCTTTTCTGCATTGTGACACTATGACTGTACAGTAGAGGCTGCTCAAAGAAGATTCACAAGACTAATTTCCAGGATGAAATGGCTATCTTAGGATGAAAGCTTGAGTATATGCTCATTACAGTTTAGAAGAATGAGAAATTGGAACATGCAAAATTCAGAGAATTGGTACAGCAGTTGCTGAGAAGAAGCTTCTCTGATGGGGAATTCTTGAACTTGGGGATACTTCTGGAGAGACATATATAAAACATTAGCAGTATATACAATTCTGAGAGGCATGGGTAGGACAGACAGTCAGAAACTTTTTCTCCAGGTGGAAACATTCTGCACTATAGATATAAGGTGAGAGTGGGAAAATTTAATGGAGATGTGTGTGTCAAGTTTTTGTCACACAATGAGTGCTGGGGGCCTGAAACGCACTGCCAGGGGCGGTGGTGGACGCAGATACGATAGTGGCTTTTGAGAGGCTTTTAGATAGGCACATGGAAGTGCAAGAAACAGAGGGAAATAGATCATGTACAGGCAGATGAGATCTGTTTAACTTGGCATCTTGTTGGAACAAACGTTGTCGGCCGAAGAGCCCGTTCTTGTGTTGTAGTGTTCTATGTTCCATGTTAAAGTTCCAGAATTTGTGCAGCACGGTGGCGCAGTGGTAGAATTGCTGCCTTATAGTGCGAGGGCCCTGGGTTTGATTCTGACTAAGGGTGCCGTCTATACGGAGTTTGCATGTTCTCCCTGTGACTACATGAGTTTCATCCGAGTGCTTCGGTTTCTTCCCATATTCCGAAGACATGCGGGTTTGTAGGTTAATTGGCTTCTGTAAATTGTCCCTTATGTGTGAAGGATAAAACTATTGTACGGGTGATCATTGGTCGGTGCAGACTCGGTGGTCCGAAGGGCCTCTATCTCTAAACTAAACTAATAAGTTTTAGCTGAGACGAGGGAGGAATTTTGTTTTCCAAAGTAACATGAATCTTCCGAATACTCCACTCCCAAGGACTGTGGTGGTAGAGTCCTGGATGTGGTCGTGGCTTAGACCGACATATATTAAGATGAGAGTGGAATCAAGGGTACAAGGGGCTGGGAGGAAAGTGGAATTTGGGCCAACATCCATGATCTTATTGAATGGTTATGCAGACTTGAGGGGCCTTTTGGCCTATTCTTGGTCTGACATGTTGTTGTTTTTTAAAGCCAGCCAAGTCCCTCAATCAATTTTGAACAGAGCATTGATTGCCTCAGTGTGGAATTTAATTCTGATAATGGATGTGCCAAACACAACAAACTGAAATAACTAGCTGCATGAGAAAATTTATTTTTCCTGGCCTATTTTATTATGAAGGTTTTCACTCATCAAAGGTTCACCCTAACTGTCAGGGAACAAGATAGGAATGCTGATATGCGCAATAATCACCACTCTAATGGTGCAAGGAATGAATTGGAGGGAGAAGGAAATTTATACAAATTGAACTTCTGAACAGAAATATTTGGAAAAAAATGTTCATAAAATTCAGAGACGATGACATTGTTCAATATTCAAAAGGGATTAAATGCACATATTCTTGGAGGTTCTTAGAGGTTATTCATAAGAGGTCTCCATCTTTACTTTAGAGATACAGTGTGGAAACAGGCCCTTCGACCCACAGAGTCCATGCTGACCAGCGATCACCCTGTACACTAGCACTATTCTATACACCAGGGACATGTTACAATTTACAGAAGCCAATTAACCTACAAAACTGCACGTCTTTGCAGTGTGGGAGGAAACCAGAGCACCCAGAGAAAATTCATGTGGTCATAGAGAGAACGTACAAACTCCGTGCAGACAGCACCCATGGTCAGGATTGAGCCTAGGTCTCTGGTGCTGTAATGCTGCAACTCTACCGCTGCGGCACTGTGCCACACTTTGTGGATTGTTTGCAAGTGGCAAGCTTTTTGCTGGCAAAACATTACCTGCACACTGGAAAATACCATGATCCAAACTCTGTACAGATTTGTGTTGCAGTTGTGGGAGTTGCAGGCAATATACAATCTTAGAGTGGTGTATACTGATGAGATTTGTCTTTGTTTTCAGAGTTAAATCACAATCAATAACAATCACCTGGATATTGAGCAATGCAGTGGTGTACCTTTGCTATCAACATTATTGTTAAAGGTGTGGGGCATGAAAAGCATAACTCTAAATAGCTGAGGTGACACCCTAAAGCTGTACTCGGCTGCTGGTAATGTATTCACACTCCAGGGCTTTTTTCCTTCTCCACCAATGTTGTTTCTCCATCCAAATAGTTTCTGAAGATGTGGACGCTTGAAGCCATTAACTCCCCTCCCATCCCTCCAAACAATTACCCAACCCTGTACAAAATACACTGCATTCCATGCGCTTTATCGCCTCTCCTCCTGCTCCACTGCTGAAACCCAGCCTTATTAATGCTAAATACCTCCACATTCACAGACAGTTTATTCCCAGCTGTTATCAGGTAACTTAATGGTCCTGGGTCTATGGCGCTGTGTGGCAGCGGCTCTGCCAGCTGCTCAACTGTGCACCGTTCCCAATACTTGGAGCCACTATTCCCATTGCTTGGAGCCGCCAGTGCTTCTGTATCTCCTGGAGACTGCATTCTTTGTTCAAGCTTTAATCTCGCACACCCACTTCCTGCTGGGTTAGCAACCATTAGGTCTCCAATGTCCCATCAACGTTGCTATTCCTAGCTTCCTTTTCATGTGAAATCAATGAGCGTGGAATGAGAGTTTATATTGCAGCGAGTGATTAAAAATTAAACATCACTAATGTCAACAACCCGCAGCCATGTGGCTCAGAGCACAAGGTGTGGCATGTTTGACTAATGCATTCCCACCCGGCACCGTATGCTGTAATACTTCCAGCGGTCTGCAAAACGTACCTTCTCCTTTTTAGATTTAACGATAAGTTCTTCAATGAGCTCTCTCCGTGATTTGGGCTTCTGTGCCTCTTCCTCTTCACCAGGCTTAGATGCTTTCTTCTGCAGCAATCCACCACCTCCAAAGTGTGCAACAGCTGTAAACTCAGCTGTGGGCATTGAATCACCATGTGACTTAAATATCTCATACAACAAAAAAGCCAGACATTTACTCAATGCATTTTTGAGAGAGAATATTGCTTTGCTGCCAAGTCGTTATTAGCCATTGGTAAGGGCTCAGTGTTAACCCTTTTGTATCCATCAGAAAGTCTTCTTCGGGTGTTAATACTATATGTCTGTGCCGGGGGATTGCTGGACTCTTTTGGATGAGTTGATAAAGTAAGTTTGGGTTCAACATGGAACTAAAAGCCCAGAATTGCTTTTCCTTGGTATCCTGTCCAATATTCTCTCAACCTCAATCAGATTTCCTTGTCTCTGTCTCAACCTTGCACAAATTGGCTGCTGAAGATCTTACATTACTGCAATGACAACACTCCAAAATAAAGCATCTTGCAAAATGCTAGGTGTACATGGATCATGTGCAGGCAGATGAGATTAGATTATCTGGACATCATGTTCAGCATAGTCATTGTGGGCAGAAGGGCCTGTTCCTGTGCTGTACTTTTCTATGTTCTATGCTCTAGAGGTTGAGGCCTGGGCAGATCAGTCATGAATGGCAGGCAACCATGAGAAGCCAGGTGGCCTTCTCCTGCTCCTAATTTCTTTCTGTCGGTCCTGCCTGTCCTGTTTCTCTTCTAACTGCTTTGGACAGCTGGATAAACCGGTTGAGTGACCAAAACGCAAGGATGTCCCCACACACCCTCAAGCTTTATTTTATATTGAGCTGAGAGCTCTCCACATTGCTGCACATTAGAGCGGATCCATTAGACTTTACTTTAGAGACACAGCCCACCGAGTCAGTGCCGACCAGCAATAACCCTGCACACTAACACCATCCTACACACTAGGGACAATTTACAATTTTACTAAAGTTAATTAACCTACAAACCTGTACTTTGGAGCGTGGGAGGGAACTGGAGCACCAGGAGTAAAGTCACACGGTAACAGGAGAACGTGCAAACTCTGTACAGAGAGCACCTGTAGTCAGGATCGAACCCCTATCTCTGGTACTTTAAGGCAGCAACTCTACTGCTGCGCCACTCTGCCGCCAATTGTGATTGAATAGCAAAGGGATCTTGAGGAAACAAAGTAGTGCAAATGACTGAGTTTACATTTCGCCCGCACTCACCTGACAGCTTGCCCTTCTCTTCTGTCTCACTATCGCTGTCTGGCCTGTCGTTGAAGTTCTCAACGTCTGCCAGAGACTGCCCATAATGGGTGAGCTCTTCCTCCTCGTTCAGGTTGTACACGCTCTTCTTCGTGTGGAGGCGCTGAAGCAACACGAGCAACATTTTTACAAGGGTGTCGCCATGACTCGAAGGCCTGAGCTATAGGGGCTCAGAATTTATTTCTTGGGAGAGCAGGAAGAAGAGGGTGATCTTATAGAGGTGTATAAAATCATGAGGGGAATAGAAATGGTGAATGAACAATCGGGAAATCAAGAACCAAAGGACACAAGTTTAAGATGAGAGGGACAAGATTTAATACGATTCAGAGGGGCAACATTTTTCACTCAGGGGACGGTGGGTGTATGGAATGAGCTGCTAGTGGAGGTAGTTGAGGCAGGTACAACAACAGCATTTAAAAGACACTTGGACAGGTTCATGAATAGGAAAGGTTTAGAGGGATATGGGCCAAACATGGGCAAATGGGACTAGCTTGGATGGGGCACCTTGGTCAGCATGGATGAGTTTCCAAGCTGCATGACTATAACAAGAAAGAATTTAAATGGGTCTGAGTTACAAGGAGATTGAGGATTACAGATTCACAAATCACTGAAAGTAGCAAGGCAAGTTAACAAAGCGACAAAGTGTGCAGCATGAAGTCCGCGTGGCCTCCACAGAATGAGCAGAGGTATTCTGCAAATCAGTCACCCAATCTTCATTTGGTTTCTCCAATTTTAAGAAGACCACACTGTGAACATTGAATGCACGGCACTAGAATGAAAGAAGAGCAAGCTTCACTTGGAAAGATTGTCTGGGTCCAAAGATGGTAGGAAGGGAGGAGGTGAAAGGACCAGTATTACATCACCTGTGATTACAAGGGAACGTTAAGTCATATATTGCATTCAACTGTAAACAGTACAGCAAAAAAACAGGCTTTTCGGCTCACAATGTCACATCTGCCAGCATGTGATCTATACTTCTCCATTTCAACTTGCCTATTTAAAAGCCTCTTAACAGCCACTATCATATCTGCTTCCACCATCACTCCTGGCATCATGTTCCAGGTACCCACCACTATCTGTGTAAAATAATTACCCCATATGTCTCCTTTAAACTTTGCTGCTCACACCTTAAAGCTAAACCCTCTAGTCTTTGACATTTACGCTCTGAGAAAAAGATTCTGACTATCGATGCTAGCCAATATATCTCATAATTTTATATACTTCTAATACGTCACCCCTCAACCTCCAGTGTTCTAAAGAAAACAACCCAAGTTTGTCCAACCTCTACTAATACAGGTTGCAGCTAATACTCCCTGATCCAGGCAGCATTTTGGTAAACCTCTTCTGCACCCTCTCCAAAGTCTCCAAATCCTTCCCAGAATGGGGCAATCAGAACTGCACGTAATACTCCAAATGCAGACTAACCAAAGTCTAATAGCATTGCATCATGACTTCCTGACTCTTATGCTCAATATGACAATAAGTATTGAGAAACTTATAGTCATATGCACAGGTCCGGTGAGGTGCAGGTATAATGAAAATCTTGCATGTACAAAACAAGCAATAAAATTATACGCTGCACTGTTTCCTTTCTCGTTTTGCACCACCTTCCTGAATGTACTTATGTATGGTCAATTTTACTTATTTTATATATTGTGGTTTTTCACTGTATCTTTCTACATGTGACAACATTTACCCAATACCGAGTCTGTTCATCTCGACGTTGAATATATTCTGTGACTCCACCTGCCCAGTTTGCGGGGATAGAAAATGCCATAGATTCACGAAGTACTGCAGAGAGCACGTACTCAAAGCTCACCTTTGGCACTCAGACTCACAGAGTCCTGCCTGCAATGAGGAATCGCTATATAATAGAACCGCTCGGATAGTGACTTTTATATAAGCTAGGTAATTTGCAAAAGAAAAGCTTAAGGTTTTCCTAACGAAATAAAGTACAATGAAACATACACATAGGAAAGATGAATCAAAACATGGAGGCCTGAACCTGAACCTGCATAGCTTAGTTTATTGCTTTGGGGCAATTATAACGCTGGAGGAAATTGTATTTGGTATGATTGTGTTGGAGAATGGATAGCTGAATAGGGGCCTCTTCTTAGGCCAGAGGTCAACTGCTTCCTCTATGGCACATTCGAAGAAGCAGATGTAATTCTGATGTAATGGTCTGAGTTGTACCTTGTAAGAACCTTGTACATGAAATTGGAAATCCAGCTTCCAGATAGCAGGACAGGGGCTACAAATTAGAATTAAGTTGTATCCTGGCACCAAACACTTATTAATTAAGTTGACAGATTTACGACCCATGTATGCTTGGCTGGGAGATTGGGGGTTTTGAACTTAGAAACTGTAATTCGGCAAACTCATATAATTATGTTTTAAATACATATGTAATAGTAAAATTGTAGTGAAACAAATTATGAAATGTATTGTCTTAGTAGGAATGTAAACTTATAGAAATTGTTTAGATTTATAGAAATATCTTTCTTCTTGGTATGGGAAGTGTGTATGACTTGTGTGATCATTGTATTACATATGTATCTTATATTTTGAGGAGTGGTCTTTCATAATTGAGCCTACTGGGGTTTTGCTGTGCTGAAATAAAATAATTCTAAAGCAAAGTATACCACAGGCAAACAAAGGTTGTGAGGCCAGGGAAGGGGGGATCATGTGACTGATGTTGTAAATCACCAGAAGGACTCAGATGATTGGTTACTAGCTTGTCATACCCTCTATATCTGAAATGTCTAATACCTATATAAATGACATGAGTTCTATCAAAGTTACTCCTCTCTGGACCTGCCCCAGGGCATCAGCTCTGTGTTGGAAGGTTCAGAGACTAGTCTCAGCTGAATAAAGAATCGATTTCAACAGCTACAAGTGTTGAGTCAAGTTGACTTTAGATTGACAAAATAACTCAGTTTAACACCACCAACTACAAGTATCATGTCTTCCAAGCTGTAAATCAAGCCTGGAAAGTGCAGAGTGCCGTGTGAAGAAAGAAGATCAAGATCATTTTCCCCAAACTGTTGAAAGAAGATTGTCACCTGCCGCTCCAGGGAGAATCTCTTTGCCATCTTCTCATCCTCGGTTAACTCTGCATCATATTCACCGAACCTTTTGTCAATAAACGTGTTGGACTTCCCCTGGCTCTTGTATTCTTTCAGCAAAGTCTCGGTACGCTGGATAAACATGAACAATAAATGCAACATAAGTTTTGCCTGTAGAAACAGACAGCATGACACTCAGCTATTTACTTACAATTGATTTTTTTTTTTAAACCTTGAAAGAGGTTTTTTAACAAATATATTGCTAATAAACCAACCTCCCTTCCATTGACTCCATTTACCCTTCACGCTGCCTTAATAAGGCCACCAGCATAATCAAGGACTAGTTGACCCGGTTCACTTCCTCTTCTCCCCTCTAGCAAGAGGTACAGAAGTGTGAAAACGGGCAACTCCAGATTCAGGGACAATTTCTTCCTAACTGTTATCAGGCAACTGAACCAGTCTATCAACGTAGATAGAGAGTGGTCCTGAGCTTCTATCTACCTAATTGGAGACAGTCAGACTATCTATAATTGGACTTTACTAGACTTTATCTTGCACAAAATGTTATTCCCTTTATTAGTTATCTGTCACTATGGATGGTTGGATTGTAATCATGTATTGTCTTTCTGCTGACTGGTTAGAACGCAAAAAAGTTTTTCTCTGTACTTCAGTACACGTGATAATAAACTAAACTAAACTAGCAAAAACCCCACATAACTATGGTAGTTCAAACACCTCCTTTGTGCAATAAATCCCGATGATTCTACAACCAGCTTTCTAGTTCATCAGAAGTCAATTAAAAGTGAGAGCATGCAGAATAAACTTTAGGTTTTCATAAAAATAACAACATAGAATGTATCAGATCATGGCACATTGCAGCTTTTGTTAAATATCTTTTCTCTCTCCTGTGTGGTGATATGGTGGAATTGTTCTGATGCTGGCTCAGTGAAGTTAACAAGGATAAATAAAACTCATTAAACAGAATCACCATTTTAACTGATGAAATACAAAGTGCTGGATGAACTCAACGAGACAGGCAGCATCTGGGGAGGGAATGCTGCCTGAAGAAAGATCTCGACCAGAAATGTTGCCTGTCCATTCTCTCCACAGATGCTGCCTGACCCGCTGAGTTCCTTCAGTACTGTGTTTTACCCAAGATTCCAGCATCTGTTGTTTCTTGTATCTCTGCTTAAACTGACAGGATCTGGAGTGCAGAAAAAAAACGAACAGACCAAATTTGTGAATTACAGTGCCCTCCATAATGTTTGGGAGAAAGACCCAGCATTGATTTATTTGCCTCTGTACTCCACAATTTGAGATTTGTAATAAAAAAAATCACATGTGGTTAAAGTGCACATTGTCAGATTTTAATAAAGGGTATTTTATACAGTTTGGTTTCACCATGTAGAAATTACAGCTGTGTTTATACATAGTCCCCCCATTTCAGGGCACCATAATGTTTGGGGCACAAGGCTTCACAGGTGTTTGTAATTGCTCAGGTGTGTTTAAATGCCTCCTTAATGCAGGTATAAGAGACCTCCAAGCGCCTAATCTTTCCTCCAGTCTTACCATCACATTTGGAAACTTTTATTGCGGTTTATCAACATGAGGACCAAAGTTGTGCCACTGAAAGTCAAAGAAGCCATTATGAGACTGAGAAACAAGACTAAAACTGTTTGAGACATCGGCCAAACCTTAGGCTTCCCAAATCCACAGCTGATGACAGAAGAATTCTCTCTATAATAAAGAAAAATCCCCAAACATCTGTCCGACAGATCAGAAACACTTTTCAGGAGTCAGGTGTGGATTTGTCAATGGCCACTGTCCGCAGAAGACTTCATGAACAGAAATACGGAGGCTACACTGCAAGATGCAAACCACTGGTTGGCCGCAAAAATAGGATGGCTGGGTTACAGTTTGCCAAGTACTTAAAAGAGCAACCACAGTTCTGGAAAAAGGTCTTGTGGACAGATGAGATGAAGATTAACTTTTATCAGAGTGATGGCAAGAGCAAAGTATGGAGGAGAGAACGAACTGCCCAAGATCCAAAGCAAACCACCTCATCTGTGAAACACGGTGGTGGGTGTGTTATGGCCTGGGTATGTATGGCTGCTGAAGGTACTGGGTCACTTTTCTTCATTGATGATACAACTGCTGATGGTAGTAGCATAATGAATTCTGAAGTGTATAGACACATCCTATCTGCTCAAGTTCAAACAAATGCCTCAAAACTCATTGGCCGGCAGTTCATTCTACAGCAAGACAATGATCCCAAACACACTGCTAAAGCAACAAAGGACTTTTTCAAAGCTAAAAAATGGTAAATTCTTGAGTGGCCAAGTCAATCACCCGATCGGAACCCCATTGAGCATGCCTTTTATATGCTGAAGAGAAAACTGAAGGGGACTAGCCCCCAAACAAGCATAAGCTAAAGATGGCCGCAATACTGGCCTGGCAGAGCATCACCATCACCCAGCAACTGGTGATGTCCATGAGTCGCAGACTTCAAGCAGTCATTGCATGTAAAGGATATGCAACAAAATATTAAACATGACTACTTTCATTTACATGACATTGCTGTGTCCCAAACATTATGGTGCCCTGAAATGGGGGGGGGGGGGGGGGACTATGTATAAACACTGCTGTAATTTCTACATAGTGAAACCAAAATGTATAAAAATTGCCTTTAAACAATGTGCACTTTAACTGCGTGTGATTTATTTCTATTACAAATCTCAAATTATGGAGTACTGAGGCAAATAAATAAATGATGGGTCTTTGTCCCAAACATTATGGAGGGCATTGTAGATTCAAATTAGACGCAGAAAGATAAATAATCAAATGAAAATTGAATTAAGAGAAAGTAAAAAGATGCATGAAACAAAGGAAAGTTTAAAAGTTACTAAAACAAAACAGCCCACCTTCAAGGGTTTTTGGATCAAATATATTGTTGGCATTATAGTGATCAATTGTCGGCATGGACTTGTGAGGCCAAAGGGCCTATTTCCATTCTGTATCTCTAAAACTAAAACAGTCCATAGCACCGTCGACTCCATTTACACTTCACACTGCCTTGGGAAAGCAGCCAACATAATTGGACTTGTCCCACCCTGGTCATTTCTTCTTCCCCCTGCTCCTGTCCAGCAGACAATAGACAATAGGTGCAGGAGTACGCCATTCGGCCTTTCGAGCCAGCACCGCCATTCACTGATATCATGGCTGATCATCCACAATCAGTATCCCGTTCCTGCCTTCTCCCCATATCCCCTGACTCCACTATCTTTAAGAGCTCTATCTAACTCTCTCTTGAAAGCCTCCAGAGAATTGGCCTCCACTGCCTTCTGGGGCAGAGAATTCCACAGATTTACAACTCACTGTGTGAAAAAGTTTTTCCTCATAGAAACATAGCAAATAGGTGCAGGAGTAGGCCATTCGGCCCTTCGAGCCTGCACCGCCATTCAATATGATCATGGCTGATCATCCAACTCAGTATCCTGTACCTGCTTTCTCTCCATACCCCCTGATCCCTTTAGCCACAAGGGCCACATCTAACTCCCTCTTAAATATAGCCAATGAACTGGCCTCAACTACATTCTGTGGCAGAGAATTCCAGAGATTCACCACTCTCTGTGTAAAAAATGTTTTTCTCATCTCAGTCCTAAAAGATTTCCCCTTTATCCTTAAACTGTGACCCCCTTGTTCTGGACTCCCCCAACATCGGGAACAATCTTCCTGCATCTAGCCTGTCCAACCCTTTAAGAATTTTGTACGTTTCTATAAGATCCCCCCTCAGTCTTCTAAATTCCAGCGAGTACAAGCCGAGTCTATCCAGTCTTTCCTCATATGGAAGTCCTGACATCCCAGGAATCAGTCTGGTGAACCTTCTCTGTACTCCCTCTATGGCAAGAATGTCCTTCCTCAGATTAGACCAAAACTGTACGCAATACTCCAGGTGTGGTCTCACCAAGACCCTGTAGAACTGCAGTAGAACCTCCCTGCTCCTATACTCAAATCCTTTTGCTATGAATGCTAACATACCATTCGCTTTCTTCACTGCCTGCTGCACCTGCATGCCCACTTTCAATGACTGGTGTACCATGACACCCAGGTCTCGTTGCATCTCCCTCTGTTCTAAATGGCTTACCCCTTATTCTTAAACTGTGACCCCTGGTTCTGGACTCTCCCAACATTTCCTGCCTCTAGCGTGTGCAAACCCTTAATAATCTTATATGTTTTAATAAGATCCCCTCTCATCCTTCTAAATTCCAGAGTATACAAGCCCAGCCGCTCCATTGTCAGTCCCGCCATCCCGGGAACTAATACAGAAGCTTGAAAGCATGAACCACCAGACTCAGAAACAGCTTCTTCCCTGTTATTATCAGGCTTCTGAACCGTCCTTCCATAAGCTAGGGTACCGTCTGATTCAACTCTATCCTATTGAGGACATTGTCTATGGAATTGGTGCGCTACATTGCAGAAAACTATATCCTGCATTTTGTATCTTGCCCTTTGCTGTATCTGTGGTACTTGAGTTTGTACTATTGTATCTATGTATGGTATTTCTGATCTGTTTGGATAGTATGCAAAACAAAGCTTTTCACTCTACCTCAGTACAGGTGACAATAATAAACTTAAAGCTAAACTTATTTAGCAATTTGCAAGGCTGCAGGAAAAGAGCCGAGGCAGAGGACTAATCGGACAGCTGTTATAAAGAGTCCATACAAGCACCATGCGCCAGGCACTCTACCCCCAACCACCCCGGCTCCACAATCAGTATTAGATTGTGGGACGTACTGCTTATGTAAAAAATACTCTTATGGGCCTGTCCCACTTGGCGATTTTTTCGGCGAATGCCAGCATCATTGACTGACGTATCAGGTCGCCGAAAGATTTTTAACATTTCAAAATCCAGCGGCGTCAAAAAAAATGTTGCAACACTTGAGGAGACACTGCGAGTCAATGCGTCGTCACGCCACGACTTTATCGGTGACCTGATATGCCAGTCAATGATGCCGACAGTCGGCGAAAAAATCGCCAAGTGGGACAGACCCTTTGAGTTGGTGCAAACACTCTAATTTACTAATATTAATTCAGATGGGTGTGCAAGAAGGAACTGCAAATGCTGGTTTAAACCGAAGATAGACACAAAAAGCTGGAGTATCTCAGCGGGACAGGCAGCATCTCTGGAGAGAAGGGGTGTCGTTTCGGGTCGAGACCCTTCTTCAGACTGCTGTTTCAGATGGTGCTGGAAATGTGGCAACTGCTTGTGTAATGCCTCAGTGAAGTCTTCTATTCTTACACTACAATCGTTGCACATTGTATTTATATATTACTGTGCTTATGTATAATATGATTTTACTGAATTGTATGCAAAACAGAATTTCACGGAGTCTAGGCATATGTGACGGTAAAGTACCATTGAACTATTATACAAAACCACCAATGATTTTCCGGCAACCTTGGTTCCAGAGCCTTGCTGAATTATGCGTTTTGCCAGACCAACATAGGCCACGGCCTTGGGGGAGCCGAGATACCGGCCCACAAAGTCAGCTGCGGAAGTCGGCTATGGGAACGGATCTGCTGGATCCGGCCGGGCTGGAGTTCCAGAGTCCT
>CM075977.1:221390590-221582478 GCA_038087875.1 Malacoraja senta | reverse complement strand
GGAGGCCTGGGGCAGATCAGTCATGGACAGGAAATGTTTAGAGGGATATGGACCAAACTATCCATCTATCTAGATGATCTTAGATAGGGCATCTTGCTGGGCATGGACTCGCTGGGCCGAAAGGCTGAGGTCAATAACATTCTCCATCGGGCCTGGTTCGCCCGCCACAGACCCAGGAGAGGGATGCCGTCGAGCGCCAGCCCCTGCTCATCCCCGAGGACCGGAGAGGGGGGTGGAGGGAGTCAGCAACCACGGCTGGAACAATGGGGCCGGTAAGAACCATGGTCATACCTTCCGCTCCCTCAAGGTCGGCTGCTGGAGGCGCCCCTAGAGCACAAAGGCTAAACAGTGGACGGGTGAGGAGAGGGATGACGGTTCGCGGGATAATCCCGATGGAGCGATGGCTGTAACAGGTGTTTATGGCCAACTTGGACTGTGAAAAGGGTGCCTTGCATATGGACTCGGCATATGAACTCACTGGGCTGTTTCTATGCATTCTGTACTTAATCTGGGATTTATTTATATATGGCAATAATTTTACTGTAGACACAAAAAATTGGAGTAACTCAGCAGGGACAGGCAGCATCTCTGGAGAGAAAGAAATGGGTGACATTTCGGTTCGAGACCCTTCTTCTATCCAGAGATGCTGCCTGTCCTGCTGAGTTACTCCAGCTTTTTCTGTCTATCTTTGGTTTAAAACCAGCATCTGGAGTTCTTCCTACACTAATAATTTTACTGAACTGTGCAAAAAAGGAATTTCACTGTACTTTGGCACATGTGATAATAAAGAACCATTGAAAATGTTATTTGTTTCTGTCTCTCCATGGGTGTTGCCTAACCTGCTGAGCGTTTCCAGCACTCCCTGGTTTGAGTTTCACATACCAAGACCTTTTTTTTACTGCACATCCATTGTCATTTCACCGTCCAGACCTGGTCCATTCCTGCAATAAATGATTGGTTAAAGTTGGCTCCAGTCCAATCACGCCCTCTGCGTATGTGCGTGCTCTACTCACACACATACCAACACCAAAATTGCAGACCACTCTTCAATGTGAACAGAAAGCCTCGCAATGCCTTTTATTTCAGAGCTGGGCGCTCACACGCACGCCTTGAAAGGTTTTTTTTGTGTGTGTCTGATTTCATAAGAGGAGTGAAATTCGACACTGCTTCCTGATTATCTCCATCCTCTCCGGATTCCAGTGCAGAGAGGGAGGGAGAAAGAGAGAAAGAAAGAATCGAAGAGGAAACAAGTTTGGCTGGGATAACAAGAGCGGTGGAGCCAAGAATTTCAGCTGCGGGAGAGTGGGAGAGATCGGCCTCTCCCCGGGGATCTGCAAGGAACAACCGGCTTCAGGAAGAGGTAACGCGCATCCTACGGTTGGGGTCAAGGGCAGCATCTTTGAGCACAGCTTCTAATCATAATGGGGCTTTCACTGTAAACTTACTGCATCCACCAGGATACCGAAGTATTGCATGAAATAAAGACAGTTTGAAGCTTCTCGGACTGTAGAAATATGATACTTTCTTTAATAACCCCCCCCCCTCTTTCTTTGCAGCGGCCGTGACCGAAGTTGTGAGTTCAACCCCCCCACTGTAACACAAACATCCAGTCTGCACTCCCCCCCCCCCCACCCCACATTAAGCAAGCCCTGATATATCCACAATGTTTAAGCTGTGATCAACATTACAGTGTGGAGGTGTATAAAATCGTGAGGGGGAATGGGTAGGGTGAATGCACGAAGTCTTTCACTCAGTGTAGGGGAATCAAGAACAGAAGGGGATAGATAGGTTTAAGGCGAGAAGGGCCCGAGGGACATTTTTTCACACAGAGGGCGGTGGAGGAGGTAGTTGAGGCAGTTGTATTACAACATTTAAAAGACACTTGGACAAGTACATGGATGGGAAAGGTTCAGAGGGATATGGGCCAAACGCAGACAGGTGGGACTAGGGTAGACGGGGAATCTTAGTTGGCATGGATGAGTAGGGCCGATGTGCCTGTTTCAATGCTGTGTGACTCAAGACTCTATGCCTGTTCTGTCTTCTAAGTGGGAGCTAGTTCTGCTAGGTTTGACTGCCTTGTTTCCATTATTAAACCAGTGACTGCATTTTATTCATAGCCAAGTATGTTGAGATGCAATTGAATTTCAAGTTTCCTTGTTTTTTCCACCTTTTGATTTAGAATTCTTCCTGGCTGCAATTAAATACAATGACTCAGTGAAATTTCCCTCCCTGCCTTGGCAGTGTGTGTAGACACAAGGAACTGCAGTTACTGGTTTGCCCAAAAAAGACACAAAGTGCTGGAATAACTCAGCGGGTCAGGCAGCATCTCTGCAGATAATGGATAGGGTAAATGCACAGTTTTTTCACAAGGTAGAAGAATCAATAACTAAATTCAAGAACCTGAAGGGTTCTGACCCGAACAACTCATATCCACGTTCTCTCCTGAGATGCTGCCTGACCCGCTGACCTACTCCAGCACTTTGTGGCTTTTTTGACAGTGTGTGAAATGGGGGAAGCTAAGCAGAGGGTTTAAGTATTGTTTACTGTTTTTGTACAGCCTCAATGTAATCTATTCCTGCACTTTTTAACTTGAGTGTTTGTGCTTATGTATAATACGATTTTCACTGAATTGTATGCAGAAAAGGAATTCCACTGCACCTAGGTACATGCAGAGTCTTTTATAAATGCACGGTCTTTTACTTAAAGTAGGGGAATCATGTTCTAGAGGACATAAGTTTATGTTGAGGGGAGAGATTTTTATAGGAACCTGAGAGGCAATATTTTCACTCGGTGCGTGGTGGGTGGAACGAGCTGCCAGAGGAGGTAGTTGAGACAGGGAGGTGTTAATTTTAAGTGAGAGAAGTTGTTGAGGGTGCGGACAAATTCAGCCAGGCAGAGCGAGCGCCTGTGGAGGGAAATCTGAAGGGGGGTCCCGACCCAAAATGTCACCTGTACATGTTTTCTGGGGATGCCGACTGGCCCACTGAGTTTCTCCAGCATTTTGTGTCTTTCTTAGATGAGGCTGGCACTATAAAAACATTTAAAAGACATTTGGACAGTTACAAGCTTGGGAAAGCTTCAGAGGGATATGGGCCAAAGGCGGACTGGTGGGACTAGCGTAGACAGGGCATCTTGGTTGGCATGGATGAGTTGGGCCGATGGGCCTCAGTGCTGTATGACCCTAGGATTCTTTGCCTGTTCTGTCTTCTAAGTGGGAGGTAGTTCTGCTCAGTTTGACTGCCTTGTTTCCATTATTAAAACAGTGACTATATTTTGTTCTTAGCCAAGTATGTTGGGATGACCCAAAACAGCATGCAATAGAATTGCAAGTTTCCTTGTTATTTCACCTTTTGGTTTTGAATTCTTACTGGCTGCAATTAAACACGATGACTCAGTGAAATTTCCCTCCCTGTCTTGACAGTATTGCAGACACAAGGAACTGCAGTTACTGGTTTGTCCAAAAAAGGGAGGACTAGTGTGGATGGAGCATGTTGGTCGGCATGAGCAAGTTGGGCTGGAGGGTCACATTTGTGCCGTATGACTCCGTGACAATATTGTGCCATTGTACCTTTAATCCATTTTGCCTTCCACTTAGAACCCCGCTTGTGAAACATGGACAGGAGGGAGCAAAGTGGAGAAGGCAAGGATGCCCAGAGCAGGTCTGGAGGTCATGATGGTTCCTCGCGGGTCATCAGCGTCGTTTTCCTGATGCTCCTCATCGATTTGCTTGGGTTTACCCTGATCCTGCCACTCCTGCCTTCCATTTTGGACTACTACGGAAAGACTGACCAGGTGAGTACAAACAGCTATGTGGGAGGTGTTAGCGTGGGTCACCCTCGCATTCCAACTCAATTGTCCCGAAGCAACTCTGAGGTAAAAGTTTCCAGCTCAAGTTTATTGTCATCTGCACAAGTGCGGTGAGGTAGAGGAACAATAAAGATTTTGCTTGCAGCCGCATCACTGGTGCAGAGGCTCAGACAAACACACAGGTACTAAGTCTGAAGAATGGTTCGTCAGTCACCCACCCGAAACGTCACCCAACCTTTTTCTCCAGAGACGCTGCCTGATCCGCTGAGTTACCCCCAGCACTTTGTGTCTATACACAGAAACAAATTGTACATAAATTATGCACAAAATTCTAACAGAAAGATGATTTTGCAGAAAAAAAACATTAGTGAAAATCTAGTCTTAGTAGTGCAAGAGGTGGTCACTTCTCAGCCTCCTAAGCGCCAGGGAAATCAGTCGCAACCTATCCAGTCTCTCCTTATAACACGGGCCCCTCCAGACTTGTGAATCTTTTCTGCACTCTCCATGTCACCAATTAACTTTCACCCCCCCCCCACTTACAAAGCCTCCGTTCTTGCCCGATAGGTCACCGAAAGGAAAAAAACTCTTGTGAAAAACCATGGTAAAGGAAAAATAATCTGATGTTTACGAATACTAAGAACCTGCAACAACTATGTGCTTTCCCAGTGTCAGGTTAAGGACCATCACTGCTTTCCTTCAGACCCATCAGAGGTCAGGGTCAAACCTGGATCTCCAGCGCTGAGGCAGCAGCTCGACCAGCTGTCCCACTGTGCCGCCAACAAAAACCTGTCTGAGGCCTTTAAGTTTTGAGTTTGTTTCCCCAGTCCTTAAGACCATTAGACCATAAGATATAGGAGCAGCAATTAGTCCATTCAGCCAATCGAGTCTATTCCGCCAATGGCTGATCTAGTTTTACCATGATTCCGTCATGGCTGATCCATTTTCCCCCTTAACCCCTGTTGAGTGATAACCATACAATAACAGAAGCCTTACACCAAGATAAAGACCCAAAGACTTTATTAACTACCCCATACTCGTGCCTTCTCCCCGTAACCTTTGACACCCTTCCGAATCAAGAACCTATCTTGATACTCAACTACATTGGGTATTTTTTTTCTCTGCTTTAAAAATACCTAATGTCCTGGCCTCCACCACCATCTGTAGCAATGAATTCTACAGATTCACCACCATCTGCCTCAAGAAATTCCTCCTTCTCTCTATTCTAAAGGTACGTTGTTTTATTCCGCATCTATGCCCTCTGGTCCTAGACTATCCACTACTGGAAACATCTTTTCCACGTCCACTCTATCTAGGCTTTTCATTATCCGGTACATTTCAATGAGATCCCCTCCTCATTCTTCTAAACTCCAGCGAGTACAGGCCCAGTGCCATCAAATGCTCCTCACACTTTAACCAATTTATCCCGGGATCATTCGTGTAAACCTCCTCAGGACACTCTCCAATGCCAGCACATCCTTCCACAGATATGGGGCCCAAAACTGCTCACAATATTCCGAGTGTGGCCTCACATTCAGCATTGCCTCCTGAACTCAATTTCTCTGCCATCTCTTTTGACCTCTCCGCGACCTAGGAGTGTTGAAAGAGTTTTGCCAGGAAACAGAAGAGTTAAACTTGCAACGTTAAACCCTGAGGAGGTCTGTGTGTATCTTGCCAAAGTTATAAAGGATGGGTGTGTGTATCTAGCTAATGAATAGCAGAAGGGTTCTCTGTGTTTTCCGTACTGTTGTGTTTTGCTCGTGGTATCGGTTTATTATTGTCTGGCGTACCGAATTACAGTGAAAAAACTTTGCGTGCTTGCTACCCTGTCAAATTAATCACAGTGAACCCCGTGATAACGGACCGGGCGGGGGGGGGGGGGAGTTGGTGTCTGTCATTGCCGATTGTCCGCTGTAACTGAGTGGGGGGGGAGGAGGGGTTGGCAAGTTTAATCCAAGGCTGGGTGGGAAGAAACGCGGCCCTGTGGGTGTTTAAACAGGCGGGAGTTCCTAGGCTGGGGAGCTGCAGAGCCACCGTCCCCACATGCAGTGTGCCAGGGACAGGCCCGGTACTTGCACCGCCTTCATGTTGCTCACTCCCACAACCAGAAGCACCAGCCCGTTGGGGAAGTGGGTGGTGGGGGGGTGCAACAGGAGCCTCGGTCCACCATAAACCAAAATCCATTATATAGAGATCTGAAGAAGGGTTTCAACCCGAAACGTCACCCATTCCTTCTCTCCAGAGATGCTGCCTGTCCTGCTGAGTTACTCCAGCATTTTGAGTCTACCTTCCATTATATAGAGGTCCATTATTGCGAGGATTTACTCTATACATGAGTACAATCAAAACATACACAAGTGCAATAGGTAAAAAGAAAAATACCAGAGTGTAGTATATAGTGTTACAGGGAAAGTGTAGATTAAAAAAAGTGAAAGGGGCCGCAATAACAGAGGTTGGAAGATTGGGACTATACCCGTAGCTTATGAGAGGTCCTTTCAGTCGTCTAATAACAGCGGGGAAGAAGCTGTTCTTGAATTTGGTGTACGTGCTTTCAAGCTTTCTGCCCGACAGGAGAGAAGAGAAGATGTAATGATCAGGGTGTGAGTGATCCTTGATTATGTTAGCTACATGTGAGGTGTTGTGGTAATGAGTTGGTGGGAAAAGTAGAACTTTAAGCAGCATTCCTAGTGGAGGGATATAAGGCCATGTAATGAAGGAAGCGGCTTAAGCCTGTAACCTTGGGATCAGAATTAAACTGTACATCAACCTGTCCTTGAATGCTGCCCTTCCAACTGTTGGTGTCATAGCTCTCCCCCCCCCCCCCTCCATCCACAGATTTCTGGTTGGTGAACAGTAACTCCTTTGGCCCACAAAGTCCATGCCAAACACATGCCACTGTGCACACATGATCCATATGCCTCCGTTATCTGCCTATCCATGTGCCTATCTAAAACTCTCTTCCGCCACCACCCCTTGCAGTGTGTTCCAGACACCCACACTATGTAAAACAAAGTTACCCACACATCTCCTTTAAACTTTGAATCTCTCACCTTAATGCTATGGCCTTTAATCATTGACATTTCCTCATGAGACAACTTGGTCGTTCCACGATGATGTAGTGTGTTCCCTGGTAAAATCCCGTTGATCATCCGTTTTTCAACTGAAGCAGGATTTGAGAATTTTTCTAAGCCAAACAAAGGACCCAGATATAACTTAGTTGCTTTTTTAAAATCCAGACAACATGAGGTAGAGTCTTACAGCATGGAAACAAGTCCTTCAGCACAACTCGTCCATGCTGACCATCTAGAATGGTCCCATTTGGCCCAGTTTTTACCAAATGTCACTCTAAACCTTTCTAATCGATGCACCTGTCCAAATGTCCGTTCAATGTTGTTATTGTATCTGCCTCAACAATTTTATTCCATATATGTAGCTCATTCCATATATGTACTAACCTCTGTGTGGAAAAAGTTGCCCTTCGGGTTCTTATGAGGTGTTGCCCCTCTCATCTTAAACCTATGCCCTGTAGTTCTTGATTCAGGAGAAACTCTGGGAAAAATACGGTTAAAATTCGCCTGATCTGTGCCAGTTCCCTCGTCTGAGTCAGATTCTAAGATTTGATACTAGTTTAGTTCAGTTTATTATCACGTGTACCGAGGTACAGTGAAAAGCTTTTGTTGCATGCTAACCAGTCAACAGAAAGACTTTACACGATTACCATCAAGCCATCCACAGTGTACAGATACAGGATAAGGGAGTAACATACAGTGCAAGATAAAGCCAGTAAAGTCCAATTGAAGATAGACCAAGGGTTTCCAATGAGGTAGATGGTAGGTCAGGACCGCATTCTACTTGTTGATAGGATGGTTCAATTGCCTGATAACAGCTGGAAAGAAACTGTCCCTGAATCAGCAAGTATGCGTTTTCACACTTCTGTACCTCTTGCTCAATGGGAGAGGGGAGAAGAGGGAATGACTGGGGTGAGACTCGTCCTTGATTATGCCTGTGGCCTATCCGAGACAGCATGTAGTGTAAATGGGAGGTTGGTTTATGTGATGGTCTGGGCTGCGTCCACAACTTTGCAATTTCTTGCGGTCTTGCATTGATTGTGAATTTTCAATGCATGAACATTTTCTATGCACCCTACAGTATCAATGGGGTGCATGTAAAAGCCCCAGTTGGTGGGAAGATGCAAGTATATTGTGAAAAGTTTACATAGGCAGCTTCCATAAGAAGATGAAGGCATTGCGAATAGATGGCAATAGCATTGTTTAATTTAAAAAATGGAACATCAATGTACGATTATTTCTTCACTTGTTTTGAGCTAACTTATCTCTGCCTGTTATTGACAGGATGGTGTTTATCGATGGCTGCAACACTCCGTGGAATGGTTTGCTAATGTGATTGGAGTCCCCAGTGTAAGAAAATATAACACCGTCCTCTTTGGGGGTGAGAACGATAAGTTGTTCGGAGGAGGCTGTGCTGTGCAATGTTCTGCTTGTTAAAATTACACAAGAACACAACAGTATAGAGGTGGTGCTTTGTTATATAATTGTAACTAATCTTATTTATGTGACTCAAACCAAAGTACAAAGTGCTGGCGTAGCTCAGCGGGTCAGGCAGCATCTTTGATCTCTATATCTAAAATCATGAAGGGAATTGATAGGTTGAATGCACAGAGTCGTTTACCCAGAGTATGGGAATCAAGAACCAGGGTGCGTAGGTTTAAGGGGAAGAGGGAAAGATGTAATAAGAACCTGAGGGGCAACTTTTTCACGCAGAGGATGGTGCGTGTATGGAATGAGCTGCCAGAGGAGCTAGTTGAGGCAGGTACTCTAACAAGTAATATATAGGTAATATACTCTGCTTTTATATGCAATGCATTTTATGTAATGTTGTCTCTTGTCTGGACCTTGAGTCTGAAATAAAGTTTAATAATAATAATAACATTTAAAAGACCTCGGACAGTACATGGATAGGAAAGGTTTAGAGGGATATGGACCAAATGTAGGCAAATGGGACTAACTTAGATGGGAAATCTTGTTTGGTCAAAGGGCTAGTTTCCTAGTATGACTCCATGACATGGACATGCAATGTTTTAAGTCAGGACCCTTCTTCAGAAGTGTTCCAATCTGAAACGTCGCCTATCCGAGTCCTCCAGAGATGTTGCCTGACCCTCTGAGTTACTCCAGCACTTTGTGTTTAGCCCAAGGTTCCTTGTTTATTTTCTTTATTTATATGACTGTAACATGATTTAAGCTCTGAAGCCCAACGTGGTCTGAGAGTGATGTGAAAGTGCAATGGGGTTGGGAGGAATTTGTTTAACACCAGGAAATGGGTGCAGGGAGCAGACGAGGCCACTCAAGCCTGACCTTCTCCTCACTATTGAATCATACAGCATTGAAACAGGCCCTTCAGCCGAGCACGTCCATGCTGACCAAACCATGGTCATGGCTGATCTGCCCTGAGCCTCACCTATTTTTGTGTCCGTTCCCTGTGGCCCTCACTTCCCTGATCTGTCCACCTCCAAGTACTTCTAGTGACATCCTCTACACCAGTGGTTCTTAACCTGGGGGTCGTTTGGGTCTTTGCCGGGGGTCATGAAGGGGACACAAATAACATATCAATTGTTGAGCCCATGTTTAGGAACCTAAAGGTACATACCACATACAGTATTTTGTTCACGTATGCGCGTACTGGTGCCAAAAAGGTTAAGACCACTGCTCTACACCCTAGGGTCAAGTGAGTTCCCGAAGCCTGCAAACTTCTGTGAGGTGTCTTGCTTCCAACATTTCTGCTCTTCTTCCAGAGACACGCAGGTCCACTGGCCATTGTAAACTGCCCATGGTCTGTAGGAGAATGGTAGATCCGGCGGAAGTACATGGGAACAAAATGGAATGAGTGTAATATGGTATCTGGGCGACACAGTGGCGCTGTGGTAGAGTTGCTACCTTACAGCGTATGGAGTTTGTACGTTCTCCCTGTGACCATGTGAGTTTACTCCGGGAGCTCCAGTTTCCTCCCACATCTCAAAGACGTGCAGGTTTCTAGGTTAATTGGCTTCTGTAAATTGTCCCTAGTGTGTAGGATAGAACTAGTGTATGGGTGATCATGGTTGGCGTTGACTCGGTGGGCTGAAGGGCCTGTTTTCACGCTGTTTCTGTAAACTACCTTAACGTATGTGATGGTCACACATGCTCAATCCCTCTCCATCCAGGGCTCATTGGATCCATCTTCTCATTGCTGCAGTTCCTCACGGCTCCAGTTACCGGTGCAGCCTCTGACTACTTTGGCCGCAGACTGCTGATGATGGTAACCACGGTAAGTATTCAAGAAAGAGTTAGATTTAGCTCTTAGGGCTAATGGAATCAAGGGATATGGGGAGAAGGCAGGAACAGGGTACTGATTCGGGATGATCAGCCATGATCATATTGAATGGCAGTGCTGGCTCGGAGGGCAGAATGGCCTACTCCAGCACCTACTTTCTATGTTTCAATGTTTTTTTAAGTCAGCCTGCATTGCCTGACTCCCCGGTTCTGTCTGCGCAAAGTTGGCATCTCCTCCATGTGACCACGTTTGGGCAGTTGCATGGAAAGGAAAGTTTAGACGATAGGGTGGCGCAGTGGTACAGCTGCTGCCTTACTGCGCCAGAGACCTGGGTTCGGTCCGGACTATGGCGAAAAAGGATGGGTGACCCGAAACGTCACCTATCCATTTTCTCAAAAGATGCTGCCTGACTGGCTGAGTTACTCCAGCATTTTGTGCCTAACTCCTGATTATGGGTGCTGTCTGTGTGGAGTTTGCATGTTTTTCCTGTGACCACATGGGTTTTCTCCAGGTTTCCTCCGACATCCCAAGCAGATTTGTAGATTAATTGGCTTCTGTAAATTGTCCCTAGTGTGTAATATAGAACTTGTGTATGGGTGGACGGCACAGACTCACTGGGCTGAAGGGCCTGTTTCTGCACTGTATCGCTAAAATAAAAGAATTCTAGGACCAGAGGGCACAGCCTCAGAATAAAAGGACGTAGCTTTAGAAAGGAGATGATGAGGAATTTTTTTAGTCAGAGGGTGGTGAATCTGTGGAATTAATTGCCACAGACGGCTGTGAAGGCCAAGTTATTGACAGATTCTTGATTTGTTACGGATTTTAAGGTTATGGGGACAAGGCAGGAGAATGCGGTTAAGAGGGAAAGATGATCAGCCATGATTGAATGGTGGAGTAGACTCGATGGGGTGAATGGCCTAATTCTACTCCTACGATTTATGAACACGAACGTATGTACATATCCAAAAGCCTTTTAAACACTGCTTCCAAGTAGAAAATATCTACTTCCACCGCCATCCTGGCAGTGTGTTCCTGACATCCACTGCCTAAAAAAAACTTGCCCCTCACATCTCCTTTAAACTTTCTCCATATCACCTACAACTTTTCCTCTCTAGTATTTGACATCAGTCGGTGAGCAAGTTGTACCATATTATGAGGGACACAGTTAAGATGAAGAGTGATGGGCATTTGGACAGGCTGGGGGAATGGAGAGATGTGGATCATGCACAGACAGAGGAGATTAGTTTAACTTGCCGTCATGTTCAGCACAGACATAGTCGAGAGTCATTCGGCACAGAAGCTGGCCTTTGGGCCCAACTTGCCCATGCTGATCAAGATGCCCCATCTAAGCTAGTCCCAGTGCCCATGTTTGGCCCATACCTTTCCTATCCATGTGCCTGTCCAAGTGTATTTTAAATGCTGTTCTAGTACCTGCCTCAACTGCCTCCTATATGCAGCTCGTTCCAAATACCAACACCCACTGAGTGAAAATGTTGCCTCTCATGTTCCTATTAAATTTTGCCAAAGGGCCTTATCCTGTGTTTTACTGTTCTGTGTTCTATGTGTATATGTCACAGGGACAGGATGACACTATTGAAGGAACGCAAGACGACACAAAATGCTGGGGTAACTCAGTGAGTTAGGCAGCGTCTCTGGAGAACATGATGTGGTGACATTTCGGGTCGGGACTGACAAAGGATCCCGACCTGAAACGTCACATATCCATATTTTAGTTTTTAGTTTTACTTTTGGAGATGGGCATGGAAACAGGCCCTTTAGCCCACCAAGTCTGCGCCAAGGAGTGATCTCCCTACACTAGCACTATCCTACACACTAGGGACAATATACAATATTTACCAACGCCAATTAACCTACAAACCTGTACGTCTTTGGAGTGTGGGAGGCAACCGGAGAAAACCCACATGGTTACAGGGACAACATACAAACTGCGTACAGACAGCTCCTGTAGTCAGGATCGAACCCGGGTCTCAGCAACCCCACTGTGCCGCCCTCTAGAGATGCTGCCTGACCCGCTGAGTTATGTCAGCTCTTTGTGCCTTCTTCTGTAAACCAGCATCTACAGTTCCTTGTGTCTCCATTTCACTGCTGAAGGAACCTTGGTCTGAGTGAACTGCTTTGTCCTTTGCTCACCACGTTTTTCTCTCTCCCACATCCCAGGTCGGGCTCCTTATTTCCTACCTGCTGTGGGCACTGTCCAGGAACTTTGGGATTTTCCTTCTGTCTCGGGTGGTGGGAGGGATCAGCAAAGGAAATGTCAGCTTGTCGACAGCCATCATCGCAGACCTGCCATCTCCTCAGGCACGCAGCAAGGGCATGGTAAGAGCTGCTTTGGAAGCAATGTTTTTTAGTTTAGATTTTAGTTTAATTTATTATTGTCACGTGTTTCAAGGTACAGTGAAAAGCCTTTATTTTGTTGTGTGCTATCCAGTCAGTGGAAAGACTATACATGATTACAATCGTGCTGTCCACAGTGCACAGATACAGGATAAAGGGAATATCGCTTAGTGCAAGATAAAGTCCAGTAAAGTCTGATTAAAGAAAGTCCGAGGACCTCCAATGAGATACAGTAGGTCAGGACCGCTCTCTAGTTGGTGAAAGGACTGTTCAGTTGCCTGATAACAGCTGGGAAGGAACTGACCCTGAATCTGGAGGCATGTGTTTTCAAACTGTCTGAAAGGGTAATGGTGGAGTTGGCTATGAGTAATGTTGGGTTTCAATTTAGAATGGGTTGGCAGTGAGTAATATGTTTACGGTTTGGTTGAGTTGGCAGTGAGTAATGTTAGGGTTAGGTTGAGTTGGCACTGAGTAATGTTAGGTTTAGGATTAGGTTTATCAATGTCACATGTACCAGGGTACAGTTCTGCTATCCTGACAGATTAGATATACATACATAGATGCAGTCAGGTCAAACTCAAGTACAATAGATAGAGCCATGAGGAAGATACAGAATGCAGAATATAGTTCTCAGCATTGTAGAGTTCTATAGACAAAGTCCAATGTCCGTAATGGGGTAGAGGTGAATATGACAGCACCCTAGCTTCTAGAAGGTCCATTCAGAAGCCTAATAACAGAGAGGAAGAAGCTGTTCTTGAGTCTGGTGGCGTGTGCTTTCAAGCTTCTATAGTTTCTGCTGGACGGGAGCAGGGAGAAGGGATGACCGGGGTGGGATAAGTCTTTGATTATGTTGGCTGGTTTGGTATTGGTTTAATAAGGACAGTACTGAGTGTGCCTACAACAGATCTAACCTTTGGAGTTGAGGGAATCAGCTAAGCAGCAAACCAAATGCTTCAAGGTGATTCACCTACTTAATCTTTGGATAGAAGGATTCAGAAGGCTGTGGGCTAAATGCAGGCAAATGGGACTAACCCAGTATGCCATCTTTGTCAGTGTAGTAGGGGCTGTTTCCATGAGGTCGATCTCTATGACTCTAAATGAACAGTCAACATTGTGTCAAGACTTTCCTCTACACTGAAAGCGTGAAGGGGAAGTAACCAGTAATTTGGAGTGGGTGCTAAGGGTTTGTTTTTCAGACTGGAGGTCTGTAATGAGTGGTATACCACAGGCGTCAGTGTTGGATCCACTGTTGTCCACTACTTGCATAAACGATTTGAATGTGAATGTAGGTGGCATAGTTATTAAGTTTGCAGGTGACACCAAAATGAATGGTATGGTGGTTATCTATAATTGCATCTATGTTTACAACAGGATTGATCTATGATTACAACAGGATCGTGATTAACTGGATCAAATGGGACCAGCTCAATATGCTATCTTGGTCGGCATGGACAATGTGGCCAAAAAATGCCTGTGTCCATCCTGTAAAGCTCCATGACTATAATTGGGCGAATGGACCAAAGAATGGGCAGATGGAGTTTAATTTCGATTAACTATATTATTCTATCACTATAGCTGCCAATGGGCAGAGGAATGGCAGATGAAGTTTAATTCTAATAAATGCTGTATAGCTCTATGACTATAACTGGGCCAAGGAATGGCAGATGGAGTTTAATTCTGCTCAATGCTGTATAGTTCAATGACTTTATCAAACATGAAACCCCCTTCTCTCCTCTCCCATCATTTACCTTTTCTTTTGAACCTCACGGGCCTCTCTTCTCCTCAGGCGATGATCGGTGTTGCTTTTTCTCTGGGCTTCACCATCGGGCCCATGATCGGGGCCTTCCTTGGATCACGGGCCGGCGAGGACGAAGCCTTCTATGTCCAACCTGCGCTGTTGGCAATGGCGTTTGTGGTATCCGACCTCCTCTTCATCTTCTTCTTCCTCCCAGAGACCCTCCCGCGAGAGAAACGGGTAAGAGGCCATGGGCTGGGATGAGGGGGTTGGTGGGTTAGGGTGTAGGTATGGGAAGGGGAGGACAGGGCAAGGGAGTTAAATACAACAATAAATACAACATCAAGTGCAAAGCAGCAACATAGTGGTGCATTGTGGCTCAATCTGAAGTAGTGCAAAAAATTAGTAGAGGACAGTAACGGGATGAGGTCAAGTTTAGTTCAGTTTAGGATCAAGTTCTAGTATAGTTTAGAGATGCACTGTGGAAACAGGCCCTTCAGCCCACCGAGTCCATGCCGACCACAAATGCCCCTTACACTAGTTCTATCCTACAAACATTAGGGACAATTTACTGAGGGCCAATTAACCTACAAGCCTGCATGTCTTTCGAATGTGGAAAGAAATCGGGGAGGAAACAGGGAAACGGAGAAACAGCACCCATAGTCAGGATGGAGTCCGGATCTCTGACGCTGTGAGGCAGCGATTCTACCGCCACACCACTGTGCCGCCTTTTGAGTGAGAATATGTGGCAATACCTGGAATAGGGTGTGAAAGAGGTGATTGGTTCAGGGATCTGATAGGAGTGGGGAAGATGCTGTTCTTCTGTCTGAATGTCTGGGCTTTCAAGCTCCTCTATCTTCTCTCAGTAGGGAGAAGAGAGAAAAGCAGTAGCCTAGGCCTACACAATCTCATGGTTGCTAAACACTCCATACTGACCACATTGCCACACTGACCTTTCTGTCCTGGGCCGCCTCCACTGTCGGAGTGGGACCAAACACAAATTGGAGCAACAACACCTGATATTTTGCTTGGGCAGCTTACACCCCATCGGTATGAATATTGACTTCTCTAACTTCAAATAACCCTTGCTTTCCTTCTCTCTCCCTACCTCCCCTGCCCTAGTTCCGACTAGTTTCAATGTCCTCCTGATTAATTTTACTGTTTGTATGCCTCGTTGTCACCTTCCCCTCAGCCAACAATGAACCATTCTACATTTTACATCCTTGATCACTGTCTGCTTTGATCTGTTGTTTTCACACCTTGCCCTTCCATATCACTATCTTCCCTCTCCCCTGACTCTCAGTCTAAAGAAGGGTCTCGACCCGAAATGTCACCCATTCCTTCTCTCCAGAAATGCTGCCTGTCCCGCTGATTTACTCCCGCATTTTGTGACTGTCTTCGGTGTAAACCAGCATCTACAGTTCCTTCCTACACAGAGAGGAAAGCATGGCAGACATCCTAAAATTTCAGCATACACACTTTTCCCTGGGTGTATTAACTTGGAGCATTTATATGGCCATACCTACTACATAAGGCATTTGATGCTTCTGTAATGGAAACAACTCCAATTGTGCATTCTCACTCCTGTGGGAAAACTTTTCCAAAGCATTAGAGATAAGCTGTCTGCTGCTGGTCCTAGACTTCCTGGTTGACTGCACAGTGGGAGTCTCTTCTGCTCGAGGACTGCAGTGGGTCAGGAACGTGCCTGCCCAACCTCTGAAGGGCAAAAGGGGGTCGTGCGATGAGGGCCAACATCTGTCAGTGACGTTCGCGTCTCAAGACAAAGAGTATATCTTAATAAAACTTGGAATGACCATCCAGCAACGCAGTGGGTGGTACAACAAGTAGAGCCATTGCCTCAGTGTTTCCAGAGACCTAGGTTCGATTCTGACCCCCGGCTCTGTCTTTGCAGAGTTTGCACGTTCTCCCTGTGGCTTCCCCCAAGTGCTCCGGTTGCAAAGGCATGCAGGTTTGATGTGGTTATTGCCTGCTGTAAATTATTCCTAGTAGGTGGCGTATGTGGTAGAATCTGGGGGAGTTGATGGGAATGTGGGAAGGATTAACATGTAACAGGGTTGCTTTGAGCCTAGACTTGATGGGCCAAGTTAATCACCTTTGCTGCCATGAGGAAATATAGAGTTAGGAGACTGCTGCAGGTAGAAGGTTAGCACCAGTACACAGTGGCAATGAAAATGACAAATCCCAGGAGGGTATTAAGATCAACAAATATTTGTTTTCCCTGCACCATTCTGAGACTGACACACTTTCAGCAAAAAAAAAAGAAAGTGCTGGTGGAACTCAACGGGTCAGGCAGCACCTGTGGAGGGAAATGGACAGCTAACATTTCAGGTTGGGACCCCACTCCTTGAGACTGAAGAAGGATCCCTACTCAACGTCATTTGCGGTTTCCCTTCCAAAGACACTGTCCGACCCATAAGATCATAAGTGATAGGAGCAGAATTAGGCCATTCGGCCCATCAAGTCTACTCCACCATTCAATCATGGCTGATCTATCTCTCCCTCCTAACCCCATTCTCCTACCTTCTCCCTGTAGCCCGCTGAGTTCCTCCAGTTCTTTGAGTTTTGCCTAAGATTCCAACGTCTCTGGTTTCTTGTTTCTAGCACACTTGCCAGCTCAAGTGGTCTTTGAGGAGTTCTTGACGTACTCGTTTCACTCTGACTACATCACAAGATGCTCAGCAGTTAGAACAAGGAACACTATCTCTGCCAATTATTTTCCTTGTTTTAAAATCTCAATGGATCCTCAAAGCAAACTGAGAATCCTTATAAGGTCTGTCAAATATGCATACTGTTCCTTGTTAGCAGATAATGGTGAGCAAAGAGTTCATTCTCTTTGTTTTGTGATTATTTGATGAGACCTTTCAGATATCCAGTGCCTCTATTTTCTAAGACATTTAAGAAATTTGGCATGTTACCAAATACTCCATGTCATAAGTCACAGATGGAGAATTAGGCCCATTGAGTCTACTCTAACAAATACATGGACACTGTAGAAAATATCCTGACTCATCATGTCCTCGTATTGTAATTTCAACACAGAGGAATACAAGAGGCTACAGAGAGTGGTGGACACAGCCTAGTCCATCCAGCCATAGCACTCCGCATCACTGAAACCATCTACATGAGGTGCTGTCTCAAGGAGGCGGCATCTATCATGGTTCCTCACCATCTCAGTCATGCCCTCTTTTCGCTGCTACCGTCGGGCAGGAGATGCAGAATCCTAAAGTCCTACATCACCAGTTCAGGAACAGCTACTTTCCTACAACTATCAGATTCTTGAACAACTTACACAACCATAATCCTACCTTGACAATGGAAAACCATAAACCACTAACTTGTGTTATTATTATTATTTTATTATTATTAACATTATACTTATGGGCGCCTTTCAAAGACTCTCAAGGACGCCTTACAAAATTTAATAAGCAGATTACAAAACATATAAGCAGAATAAAACAAAGAAACAAAAAAATAGTAGGGACATCAACAACACACAATTCAAAATAATTGTTATGCACGTCTTGTTTTTTTCCAGTCTTTTTCTTTTCATTGTCTTTGTGTGTAATTTATGGACCAAACGCAGGCAGGTGGGACAAGTGTAGATGGGACATGTTGGCCGGTGTGGACAATTTGGGCCGAAGAGCCCGTTTCCATGCTGTATGACTTTATGACTATTAGAGGCACCTACACTGGACTCTGATTCTCACCCCAGGTCACCTCGATTGGCAACACCTTCCAGAGTGCTGTGCACCTCCTCAGCCCAGTGGCGCTGTTTCAGTTCTCTGCTATCGAACAAAGGAGAGATTCTCCCTCTCCAGAAGGTGAGTGAATGATAAGGCTTCAGTTTATTATTATCACATGATAACATGGTACAGTGAAAACCACTGTTTTGCAGGCTATCCAAAAAGATACATATATGTAATCTAGTCAAACTTAAGTACAATAGAGTGGGATACAGAATACAGAATGTAGTTCTCAGCATTGTAGTGCATCAGTTCCAGACAGTCCTATGTCCACAATAGGGTAGAGGTGAATCGGACAATACCCCACCTTATGATCATTAAGAAGCCTTATAACATGGGGCAGAAGCTGTTCCTGAGTCTGGTGGTGCGCGCTTTCAAGCTTCTGTATCTTCTGCCGAACGATAGCAAGGAGAAGGAGGAATGACTGGACAAGTCTTTGATTGTATTGAATGAATGATACTTTATTGTCACATGTGACATTTCCGGGTAAAATTCTTGGTACCATACGCAAAGTACGCCACGAATAGGACGCCAACAAAGTAGTCCCCAAAGCTCCCTCTTTCTTCTCGGTGGCCACCCACACCAGGCCTCTCTTTATTCTCTTGGTGCTGGCACGTCCTCGTCCGACCTCCGACACTCACCACGGGCCCGTCCGTCCCCCACGCCGGGTCCCTCTTTGTTCTCGGCAACGCGGCGCGTCCACCTCGTCCCGACCTTCAGAGATTCCGACCTTGGCTCAGACCGCCAGGACTCTGACCTCTCTCTGCACCGGGTTCCCTGTAAGCCGCGGCGCCCGGTCGCACACGGCAAGCACCCTGTCGCGCTTTTGGCTGCTTTTCCAAGACAGCTAGAAGTGTAGATGGAGTCAGGGGTGGTAAGTCTAGACTGTATGATAGACTGGGCTACGTGTACGACTCTCTGCCATTTCCTACGGTCTTGGGCAGAGTTGTTACCAAATCAATTTGTGATGCCACCTGACCGTATGCTTTTTGAAGCTGAGTAGCGATCTTATGGAGGTGTACAAAGTTATAAGGTCATAGCTGGGTGAATGCACAGAATCTTTTTTACCAGGATTGGTGAATCATGAACTAGAAGGGCATTGGTTGAAGGTGAGAGGGGCAAGATTTAAAAGGAATCCGAGGGGCAACCTTTTCCACACAGAGGGAGCTGGGTATATGGAACGAGCTGCCAGATGTAGTAGACAAAGCAGGCACTATAAGCAATATTTAAGCGACATTTGGTTACTTGGTTAGGAAAGATTTACATAGATACATAGATACATAGAAAATAGGTGCAGGAGTAGGCCATTCGGCCCTTCGAGCCTGCACCGCCATTCAATATGATCATGGCTGATCATCCAACTCAGTATCCCGTACCTGCCTTCTCTCCATACCCCCTGATCCCTTTAGCCACAAGGGCCACATCTAACTCCCTCTTAAATATAGCCAATGAACTGGCGTCAACTACCCTCTGTGGCAGAGAGTTCCAGAGATTCACCACTCTCTGTGTGAAAAAGTTTTTCCTCATCTCGGTCTTAAAGGATTTCCCCCTTATCCTTAAGCTGTGACCCCTTGTCCTGGACTTCCCCAACATCGGGAACAATCTTGCATCTAGCCTGTCCAACCCCATAAGAATTTTGTACGTTTCTATAAGATCCCCTCTCAATCTCCTAAATTCTAGCGAGTATAAGCCAAGTCTATCCAGTCTTTCTTCATATGAAAGTCCTGACATCCCAGGAATCAGTCTGGTGAACCTTCTCTGCACTCCCTCTATGGCTATAATGTCCTTCCTCAGATTTGGAGACCAAAACTGTACGCAATACTCCAGGTGTGGTCTCACCAAGACCCTGTACAACTGCAGTAGAACCTCCCTGCTCCTATACTCAAATCCTCTTGCTATGAAGGCCAACATACCATTCGCTTTCTTCACTGCCTGCTGCACCTGCATGCCTACTTTCAATGACTGGTGTACCATGACTCCCAGGTCTCGCTGCACCTCCCCATTTCCTAATCGGCCACCATTTAGATAATAGTCTGCCTTCCCGTTTTTGCCACCAAAGTGGATAACCTCACATTTATCCACATTATACTGCATCTGCCAAAAATTTGCCCACTCCCCCAGCCTATCCAAGTCACCTTGCAGTCTCCTAGCATCCTCCTCACAGCTAACACTGCCCCCCAGCTTAGTGTCATCCGCAAACTTGGAGATGTTGCTTTCAATTCCCTCGTCCAGATCATTAATATAAATTGTAAATAGCTGGGGTCCCAGCACTGAGCCTTGCGGTACCCCACTAGTCACTGCCTGCCGTTGTGAAAAGGACCCGTTTACTCCTACTCTTTGCTTCCTGTTTGCCAGCCAGTTCTCTATCCACATCAATACTGAACCCCCAATACCGTGTGATTTAAGCTTGTATCCTAATCTCTTATGTGGTACCTTGTCGATATGGGCCTCTTCTCCTGCATTACAGAGACCCGGGTTCCATCCTGACTGCGGGGTTTGTGCATTCTCCCTGTGACCACATGGATTTCCTCCCACACTCCAAAGACCCACAGTAAACGTAAATTATCCTTAGTGTGTAGGATAGTGTTAGTGTGCAAGGTGATCGCTGATTGGCGTAGACTCGGTGGGCTGAAGGGCCTGTTTTGGTGATGTATCTCGAAAGTCTAAACCGTGAACCTGTATGTGTTCAGGGCAATTACCCTGTTGATTTCTATAACAATCCAGGAATGCGGGTTCTGAAAGTTCTTGGGCTGGTGTACTTCCTCTACCTCTTCCTGTTCTCCGGCCTGGAATACACCCTCAGCTTCCTCACCCATCAACGCTTCCACTTTGACAGGTACGTGGCTTCTACTTGGCCCATTCTGATCTTGGTGAAGATCTAAACTAAAACCCTACAGACACTGAAAATCTGAAATAAAAACGGCAGCAACACACAACAGGCCAGGGTGCATCAGTGGGGAGAGAAACTAATTGTCAGAACCAGAATAGCAACAAAGCAAGTTATTTAAATGTTGCGGAGAGGCTGGAGGGGTGGGTTGAGGGAATATCAGCGCTAGGGTGAGGTCAAGGTTGCAGAGACTATGCTAATATTTTGATTCTAATACAGTAAACCCTTGCAATAATAAACCCCTATATAACAAATTTTGGTTGTAGCAGACTGAAGCTCCTGTTGCACCACCTCACTCCCCACCTACCCCCACCAGTTCCCCAAAGAGCTGGTGCCATGCGACGTGCTTCTGATGGTGGGATTGGGGAGAGCGAGTGGCATGAAGGCGGTGTGAGGGCCGGGCCAGTACCCGTGTGTGGAGCCGGGGGCTCTGGCCTCCCAGCCTGTGGAATTCCCACTTGTTTAACCTTCCCCCCCCCCACGCACAATGCCACGCTTTTTCCCTCCAGGGTTAATATTTGCCCTCCCCCACTTGGTTACAGTGGGCAATAACGGACAACATCCGCCACCCTCGTGGTCCGTTATTGCGGGGGTTTACCGTACTTCGATTGCAATATCTTAAGTCTGAAGAAGGGTCCTTTGAGTGCAGGAGGCTGAGGTGTTATCTCATAGTGGTATATAAAATCATGAGGTGAATAGATAGGATGAATGTAGTCTTTTTCTCAAGGTATGGGAATCAAGAACGAGAGGGCATAGGTTTAAGGTGAGAGGGGCAAGATTTACTCAGAATCTCACAGACAATTTTTTCACACAGAGGGTGATGAATATATGGAACGAGCTGCTGGAAGAGGTAGTTGAGGCAGGTACTATAACAACATTCAAAAGACATTTGAATAGGTACATGGATAGGAAAGGTTTTGAGGGATATGGGACAATTACAGGCAAATGGAAATAGCTTGGATGGGGTGTCTTGGTTGGCATGAACGAGTTGGGCCGAAGGGCCTGTTTGCATGCTGTATGACTATGACCCAGGCCTCTTGTTGAAGTAACTGCTCCTTAAACTGGCTACAATCAGTTACTTCAAACATCTCAGGACAATCCCAATGTTAACGCAGAACAAAGCATAAATGGAGGCCCTCACCCCTATACCTAAATCTAAACTGTCGCTCTAAACCTACCACGCCTGTGCTGTTGATTGAGTACTTAAAAGAAAATGTTGCCCGTTGGTGTGATTTTTTAAAATTCGTATTCCCATTGCACCTTCTTCCAGCATGCAACAAGGGAAGATGTTCTTCTTCGTGGGAATCACAATGGCAGTGGTCCAGGGAGGATATGCTCGGAGGATCCGACCTGGAGATGAGGTTAAGGCAGTGAGGAGGGTAAGTGATGGAGAGGAATAACCACACACATGGGCGCATCGGTACGGACACGTCGCTGGAAATGTAATTAATAGTAAATAAATGTAATAGAGTGGATTGGAGAGTGCAGTAAACCTTGGTTATTACAGATCTCTTTATAACGGACTTTGGTTATAGCGACGGCTACCGACACCACCCCCGGCCCGCACCACCTCTCTGGCTGCTTCCAGCCTGGACCGACAGCCCCCACCGCCGGCTCACACAGCTTCCTGGGTCACTTTGAGGCTGTGCCTGCCACTGAAACCCAAAACGTCACCTCTCCATATTCCTTTTTTTTCCAGAGATGCTGCCTGACCCGTTGAGTTACTCCAACATTTTGTGTCTATTTTCAATAGAAGTAAGGTGCCGGCGTTGTTTCTTTCAAAGAAGCTTTAAAAGTCTAAACTAAACTACCTCCAGATCCTAACCACTCATTTACACACTTAAGCAAGTTCCAGCGGCCAATTAACCCACGTCCTTGGGTTCTTTCCACGTAATTGCATGTCCTTGGAACACCGGAGGAAACCAAAGTACTCAAGCAGCCGTACAAAGAACATGCATGGACAACAATCTCGACATAGACAGCACCTGAGGCTGGGATTGAACCAGTTTCTGTGAAGCGCAGAGGCACTGGCTCTACTCACTGCACTGCCCAGTTTACCCAGTTTGGACTCAGAGTTAAATCTGTCGCCTTCTCGCTCTCAATTTTGTATATTTGACTCTTCTTTTACTTGCCTGTAAATAGTGGAGACAGGAGAAACTCTAATGATAGTTATAGTGGGACAGATATATTTTACCCGATACGTTTTTCTATACAGGCCATGTCTCTTCTGATCCCAGGATTTCTCATCATTGGCTGGGCCAGTTCAGTGGTGTTCCTGTACATAGGACTTCTCTTTTACTCGTGTGGTAAGTAAGCAAAGGTGCTACTCATCAAATTTCTTTTATACAGGCTTTGTGAACAGATGACGTTGACTATTCTTGATTAACTCCTGCCCCAAGTCAAGATTAATCTGGTCACGTAATTCTTCCCCACTATCTTGGTATTGGTTTATTATTGGCACGTTCAATGGTTCATTGGGATTTTATTTGTCACATATGCAACTGCACAGTGAAATTCGTTTTGCATACATTGCACATGTGGGCACTGCCATTTTTGACGCCATTATTCAAAATCCAAAGTCCAGTGGGCCCGCACCCTTGATGTACTGGAGCAGTACCCATGAACTGATGTCCCTCTCCTCTCTTCGCTCAGCCATCTTTGTGTCCCAGGGGCGCCTCCTGCAACTGACCTTGAAGGTGCTAGAGGCATTACCCAGGTTCACCCTCCTACCAGACCTTGCTCCTCATGTCCAGCTTCTTTTACACAAAGGGTGGTGGGTGTATGGAACAAGCTGCTGGAGGAGATAGTTGAGGCAGGTACTATCGCAATGTTTAAGAAGCATTTAGACATGGATAGGATAAGAGAGATGTGGGCCAAACACGGGCAGGTGAAACTAGTGTAGAGAGAGCATGTTGGTTTGAAGGGCCTGTTTCCACACTGTATGACTATGACTCTAACAATTGCCAAATTAAGCTGTAATGCATCCTGATAGGATACATTATATGGTACATCTCTATAAGTTGGTAGGAGTCATTAGAGACATGCTGGATTTCCTAAGCATTCTGAGGCCAAGATGGTGCCAGAGTGTGGCGACCCTTCACGTGCTGGTCCCAGCAAATCTACTTCATCGATTACAACTGTTCTACTCTTAAGTTTAAATTCTAAGATTCTCAAAATGATTACCAACATCTTCTCTGACATAGGACACCAACTAAAAAATGTCAGCTAAAGGGCTGGTTATCAAAAGTTGTAGGATTTAAGGATAATAATTAGACTGAATAAGAGTACCGACCCGAAATGTCACCGATCCATGTTCTCCTGAGATGCTGCCTGACCTGCTGAGTTACTCTAGTATTGTATGTCTTTTTTTGTAAACTAGCATCTTTGTTTCTACAAAATAATTAGAGGTTTTGGATGAAATTCCACAGCTTAGGGTCATGGTAGCTGCCAAGTTTAGCTGCCAAGGCATGGAATGTTATTCCAAGCCCCTCCAGGACCTGTATCTGTAGAAAAAAATGGACAGACACCATTTTGGGTTGGGATCCTTTTCCAGACATCGAATGTCTGCTCCCCTTCACCAATGCTGCCTGACCCACCAAGTTTCTCCAGCAATTTGTATCCTCATTTCCTCCATGAAACCTACATTTCGACTTGTTCCCTGCGATGATTGCATCTTAACAGGTGGGGGACCAGCATTCTGGCAGGCAGGTTTGCCACTGCTACACGGGTGGTTTTAAACTGAATAAGGGGGGTGGGGTGTCAAATGGGATAGTCGAGGATGGAGTTAAAGGGAAAGGGTTTCTTAAATGTGTGAGCAGAGAGAGGTGTAAATTGAGGGTAGAACCAATAGGTAGCAAGGTGAAAAGTAAAAGTGGCAGGCAGACAAATCCAGGGCCAAAATCAAAAAGGGCCACTTTTCAACATAATTGTATAAGGGGTAAGTGTTGTAAAAACAAGCCTGAAGGCTTTGTGTCTCAATGCAAGGAGCATTCGTAATAAGGTGGATGAGTTGAATGTGCAGATAGCTATTAATGACTATGATATAGTTGGGATCACGGAGACATGGCTACAGGGTGACCAAGGCTGGGAGCTGAACATCCAGGGATATTCAATATTCAGGAGGGATAGACAGAAAGGAAAAGGAGGTGGGGTAGCGTTGCTGGTTAGAGAGGAGATTAACGCAATAGAAAGGAAGGACATTAGTTTGGAGGATGTGGAATCGATATGGGTAGAGCTGCGAAACACTAAGGGGCAGAAAACGCTGGTGGGAGTTGTGTACAGGCCACCTAACAGTAGTAGTGTAGTTGGGGATGGCATCAAATAGGAAATTAGAAATGCGTGCAACAAAGGTAAAACAGTTATAATGGGTGACTTCAATCTACATATAGATTGGGTGAATCAAATTGGCAGGGGTGCTGAGCAAGAGGATTTCTTGGAATGTATGCGGGATACTTTTCTAAACCAACATGTAGAGGAACCAACGAGAGAGCAGGCTATTCTAGACTGGGTATTGAGTAATGAGGAAGGGTTAGTTAGCAGTCTTGTTGTGCGTGGCCCCTTGGGCAAGAGTGACCATAATATGGTTGAGTTCTTCATTAGGATGGAGAGTGACATTGTTAATTCAGAAACAAAGGTCCTGAACTTAAAGAAAGGTGACTTTGAGGGTATGAGACGTGAATTGGCCAAGATAGCAATTGATTCTTAAAGGGTTGACGGTGGATATGCAATGGAAGGCATTTAAAGGCTGCATGGATGAACTACAACAATTGTTCATCCCAGTTTGGCAAAAGAATAAATCAGGGAAGGTAGTGCATCCGTGGATAACAAGGGAAATCAGGGATAGTATCAAAACAAAAGAAGAAGCATACAAATTAGCCAGAAAAAGCAGCCTACCAGAGGACTGGGAGAAATTCAGAGTCCAGCAGAGGAGGACAAAAGGCTTAATTAGGAAAGGGAAAATAGATTATGAAAGAAAACTGGCAGGGAACATAAACTGACTGCAAAAGTTTTTATAGATATGTGAAGAGAAAAAGATTAGTTAAAACAAATGTAGGTCCCTTGCAGTCAGAAACAGGTGAATTGATCATGGGGAACAAGGACATGGCAGACCAATTGAATAACTACTTTGGTTCTGTCTTCACTAAGGAAGACATAAATAATCTGCCGGAAATAGCAGGGGACCGGGGGTCAAATGAGTTGGAGGAACTGAGTGAAATCCAGGTTAGCCGGGAAGTGGTGTTAGGTAAATTGAATGAATTAAAGGCCGATAAATCCCCAGGGCCAGATAGGCTGCATCCCAGAGTACTTAAGGAATTAGCCCCAGAAATAGTGGATGCATTAGTGATAATTTTTCAAAACTCTTTAGATTCTGGAGTAGTTCCTGAGGATTAGAGGGTAGCTAATGCAACCCCACTTTTTAAAAAAGTGAGGGAGAGATAAAACGGGGAATTACAGACCAGTTAGTCTAACATCAGTAGTGGGGAAACTGCTAGAGCCAGTTATTAAAGATGGGATAGCAGCACATTTGGAAAGTGGTGAAATCATTGGACAAAGTCAGCATGGATTTATGAAAGGTAAATCATATCTGACGAATCTTATAGAATTTTTCGAGGATGTAACTAGTAGAGTGGATAAGGGGGAACCAGTGGATGTGTTATATCTGGACTTTCAGAGGCTTTCGACAAGGTCCCACATAAGAGATTAGTATGCAAACTTAAAGCACACGGTATTGGGGGTTCAGTATTGATGTGGATAGAGAACTGGCTGGCAGACAGGAAGCAAAGAGTAGGAGTAAACGGGTCCTTTTCAGAATGGCAGGCAGTGACTAGTGGGGTACCGCAAGGCTCAGTGCTGGGACCCCAGCTATTTACAATATATATTAATGAATTGGACGAGGGAATTGAATGCAACATCTCCAAGTTTACGGATGACACGAAGCTGGGGGGCAGTGTTAGCTGTGAGGAGGATGCTAGGAGGCTGCAAGGTGACTTGGATAGGCTGGGTGAGTGGGCAAATGCATGGCAGATGCAGTATAATGTGGATAAATGTGAGGTTATCCACTTTGGTGGCAAAAACAGGAAAGTAGACTATTATCTGAATGGTGGCCGATTAGGAAAAGGGGAGATGCAACGAGATCTGGGTGTCATGGTACACCAGTCATTGAAAGTAGGCATGCAGGTGCAGCAGGCAGTGAAGAAAGCGAATGGTATGTTAGCATTCATAGCAAAAGGATTTGAGTATAGGAGCAGGGAGGTTCTACTGCAGTTGTACAGGGTCTTGGTGAGACCACACCTGGAGTATTGCGTACAGTTTTGGTCTAATCTGAGGAAAGACATTCTTGCCATAGAGGGAGTACACAGAAGGTTCACCAGACTGATTCCTGGGATGTCAGGACTTTCATATGAAGAAAGACTGGAGAGACTTGGCTTGTACTCGCTAGAATTTAGAAGATTGAGGGGGATCTTATAGAAACTTACAAAATTCTTAAGGGGTTGGACAGGCTTGATGCAGGAAGATTGCTCCCGATGTTGGGGAAGTCCAGAATAAGGGGTCACAGTTTAAGGATAAGGGGGAAATCCTTTAGGACCGAGATGAGAAAAACATTTTTCACACAGAGAGTGGTGAATCTCTGGAATTCTCTGCCACAGAAGGTAGTTGAGGCCAGTTCATTGGCTATATTTAAGAGGGAGTTAGATGTGGCCCTTGTGGCTAAAGGTATCAGGGGGTATGGAGAGAAGGCAGGTACAGGATATCATGATACACAACAGCATAGTTTGGGGGGCAGCTCCATCCAAGACTGCAGAGAATTGTGGTTGTAGCTCAGACCATCACACAAACCAACCTCCCTTCCATGGGCCTTGGCAAGACCACTAGCATAATCAAGAACAAATCTCGCCCCGGTCACTCTCTCTTTTCCCCTCTCCCACTGGGCAAGAGGTACAGAAGTGTGCAAACCTCCAGATTCAGGGACTGTTTCTTCCCAGCTGTTGGGCAATGAACAATCCTATCAACAACTAGAGAGCACTCCTGAGCTACATCGGACTATTTTTTAATCGGACTTTACTGGAGTTTATCTTGCACTAAACATTATTCCGTTTATCCTGTATCTGTACACCGTGGACAGCTTGATTTTAATCATGTATAGTACGCAACAAAAACCTTTTCACTTTACCTCGGTACCTGTGACAATAAACTAAATTAGAACTTGAAACTAAAACGGTTTATCTTCCAGCTGCTGCTGTCGTCATCCCCTGCCTCTCCACTCTGGTCGCTGGATACGGTAAGTGTCTAGAACATCTACACGCTTCAGACCTAGTCACAACATCAGCAAAACACCGTCCTGACCCGAAAATCACCTGTCTGTTCCCTCTCCGGATGCTGTCTGACCCACTGAGTTGCTCCAGCACTTTGTGTTTGGACCTGCATGTTTCATTGCTTTCAACATGGGGTAAAGAGGATCAGAAGGATAATGCTACTTCCCTGGAATATCACCAAGTACTCAGCGGGTTTTGATAGGAATTCCCAAACCCACCACCTCCGCCTCTGCTGAAGATGAGGGCAGCAGGTGCATAAAAATGCTGTACCGCCTTCATGTTCCCATTCAGGACATAATCTTCTTACCTTCCTAAACTTGGAAATGCATCTTTCATTGCTGCATATGGCATTCCTTATCTATCAGTGCTGTGTGAATGTATGCTTCAATCACCTCCCCTGGCAACATGTTCCAGCCAATGGTGTGTAAAGAAAACTTGCCTCATATCTCTTTTAACCATTCCCCATCTCACCTTAAACACATGTCCTCAAATATTTGACATTTCCACACTGGGCAAAAGACCAAGTGCCTGCCTTAACTATGTCTCTGATAATTTTATGTACTTCTATCAGGTCTCCTCTTAACTAATGTTCCAGAAAAAAACAAGTCAAATTTGTCAAACCTCTCCTTGTAGCTAATATCCTCTAATCCAGACAGCATTCTGTAAACCTCGGCTGCACCCTTTCCAAAGCCTCCACATCCTTCCTGTAAAGAGATGACCAGAACTGAACATAAATAGCTGACTTCTTGAAAAGGGAGCTGAGCTGAGGTGAAGGTGAAGGGTGCCTCTGGCGTGACCGTGTGGGTTTAATGAGTTTGTACTCACACATCTTATTTCAGGGCTTTGAGTTCCAAAAGCAATTCACAATGATTGTTGATGAATGGGCAAAACATGGTAGACAGACAAGGCACTTCTCTCATTGACTAGTTCAGCCTTGAGCCTCAAGAATGAGGTGCACAGCCTCAGGAAGTTGGAGGGGTAGAGGGGATATGGACCAGTCATTTAGTCTTGGTTGAAGAATTGTTCTAAGGACAGAACCTCAGGGATTCTTTATCCAAGAGAACTGTGTAGTTCAGAGATACAGCATGGAAACAGGCCCTTCGGCCCACCGAATCCACTCTAACCATTGATTCCCGTTCACGTTCACACTCGTTCTTTGTTATCTCACTTTCGCATTCACTCCCTACACACTGGGAGCATTTTACAGAGGCCAATTAACCGCACGTCCTTCGGATGTGGAAGGAAACCAGAGCACCCGGAGGAAACCCACACGGTCACACAGTCAACACCCAAGGTCAGGATCAAACCCGGGTCTTTGGCGCTGTGAATCAGACGTTTAAATAACACTTTTTAATTTAAAGGTGCAGCTAATCAAAAAGGAACCGTGATGGGAATACTTCGCAGCTTGGGGGCTTTGGCCAGAGCTCTGGGACCTACGTTGGCAGCTACAGGTGAGGAGTTACACAGGTTCATTTGTACAATGGATGGGTTTTATCATTCAAACACTGGAGTGAAATCCCTGATTACTATTAGTTAATGGTAGCCTGAACCAACATTGTATTTCATTTTTATCACATGGAAGTTGTAGCTCCAGTAATGAAGATCGCACTGAGACCAAATTGAAGAATGTATAGTTTATTGTCACGAGTACCAAGGTACAGTGAAAGCTTTTTCGTTGCGTGAAAACCAGTCAGCGGAAAGACAGTGTACAGATACATGGCAAAGGGAATAACGTTTAGAGCAAGATAAAGTCCAGTAAAGTCTGATTAATGATAGTCTGAGGGTCATCAATGAGGTAGATGGGAAGGTCAGGACCGTTCTCTGTCTAGTTGACAACTAGTTGCAAGCTGTCCACATCCCTCCACTGATGCTGTCCGACCTGCTGAGTTCCTCCAGATGTTAGCTGCAGATTCCAGCATCTGCAGATTCTTGTGGCTCCCGTGCAGTGTGACGCCTGTTTGAGTGTTGCAGCCATTGGGCAGCTGAAGGCACGGAATGTTAGTCATAGTGTCACGCAGCATGGAAACAGGCCCTTCAGCCCAACCTGCCTGCATTTGGCCTATAAACTTATCCATGTACCTCCCTAAATGTTTCTTAAACGTTGTGATAGTACCTGCCACAACTACCACCCTTTGTGTAAAAAAAGGTGACCCCTCGGTTCCTATTAAATCTTTCTCCCCTCCCTTAAACCTAAGTCCTCTTGTTCTCGATTCCCCGAATCTAGGCAAGACTCTGTATTTACCCGATCATCTCATGATTTTATACACCTCGATAAGATCACCGCTCATCTTCCTGCACTCCAAGGAATAGCATCCAAATCTGCTCAATCTTTCCCTACTGCTCAGGCCCTTGAGTCCCGGCAACATTCTCGGAAATCTTCTCTGCACCATTTCCAGCTTTCCTATAACATGGTGTCTAAACCTATGTTGTGCTCTTCTTGCAGTGTACTGGCTTGGAGGTGCAGAGGTGTGCTTCACTGTAGCAGCAGCCGCTTTCCTCCTTCCTCTCGCCATCATCTCAATCCCCAAGGCACAGAAAGCTGAGTGACGTCCTGGAAACTGAGGAGAAGCAGAGGGAGAAGAGTTTGACCCAAGCAAACTTCACCAGGACAGCATGGATTCCCTTCAAGCAACTGCAAGCTGCGTTGAAAGAAAAATCTAGCAATGGCTGGTTGCTTTTATACAACTGAAAAGATCACAGCCAATACAGATCAGGGAAACTGTCTGTCTAACGTAGAAATGTGATGTTTATTGGGTAGAGTACAAAGAACTTCTGTAAAGTAACTTGTTACGGGGGTCTTAAAAATTATTATTTTCCTTCCTGTTGGATACCTTTTCGGGTGTTGTCTATTCTCTGTACTTGGGTGGGAATGTGCCTCAACGGAAGCTTGCAAATATCCCTCCTGGAGGTCCAGGGTATGTGATTTGGAGGATTAAGCACGCCAATGGGTTACTAAGTGATTCTTTCCTTCTGCGCCTTGTCGGCTATATCCTGCCTCCCAAGTGGGTTATTCCTGAATTCGGTTGGAAGGCTTGGTCTAGGAGATAATTAAGCACAGAACAGCAGATACACTCGACAGCTAACTATTGCTACAGCAATCCCAAGCAGTCACGAGGAAAGCCATTGTAATTTGGAAGAGAAAATTTAAATTCTTGCTGGATTCGCCATCTATCCCATTGCTACCAACACTACTCTTCAGAATGTGGGTTCAAACATCTCTAAACACAAGTTCAAAATCCACTGTGGAAGATGGGAAATATAAATCAGGGGACATCAGTAATGGTGACCATGGCACTAGAAGATAAAATACCCATCTAGTTTACCAACATACCTCAGACTGCTCTTGGTCATCGTGACCAAGATGGCATAGGCTTTTAATTGGTTTCAAATATCCCGGCATATTATTCAGTTCCAAGGAGATTCTGGTCTTTATAGAAAAGCCAAAATTATGAAGTAAAAATGAGATGGTCACACAACCTAGGGGCGGCACAGTGACGCAGTGGTACAATTGCTGCCTTACAGCACTAGAGAACCGGGTTCGATCTCGACTACGGGTGCTGTCTGTACAGAGTTTGTTCGTTCTCCCCATGCTTTGCGTGGGTTTTTCACCAGGATCTCCGCTTTCCTCCCACACTCCAAAGACATACAGGTTTGTGGGTTAATTAGCTTGGTTAAATGGTCCCCAGTGTGCGTAGGATAGTGTAAGTATACGGGGACTCTGGGCCAAAGGGCCTGTTTCCGTGTTGTATCTCTAAACTAACTAAACCAAACCTAGATTAGCACTCCAATCTGTGACCTTAACTGGCATCTTGCAACTTGTATTCTCAGTGTGTCTTTGTTAGACTTGGACTGTCACCTTTGTACATTCCCATTGTCACCAGGTGGTGGCTGTGCCTTCAAGCTACTTCTGTGCTGGAACTCTTTCCTCCTTTGGTGTCAATCTCACCGCTTTTAGTCACACCTCAATCTTATCTCTGGAAGTGCCTGAAAAGTTGTTATATCAATATAAATTGTTGGTTCCGAATTCCGTAGTTAACAGTGAAATCAATATCAAAACAGTAAAAGTCACAAAGGGCTGGAATAACTCAGCGGGTCAAGCAGCATCTCTGGAGAACATGGATAGGGTACATTTCGGGTCTGGACGCTTCTTCAGACTGATCGATCTTGAGAAGGGTCCTGACCTGAAATGTCACCTATCCATGTTCTCCAGCGAGGCTGTCGGACTTGCTGCAGCATTTTGTGACTTTTTTGTCAACCAGCATCTACAGTTCCTTGTGGCTTCAGTAAACAGCAAGTGGTTTAACAGGAGTTAACATGTGCAATCAATCCGATGAATTTCAGAGTTCTATAATCTTACAAAAAAGCAGAAATAGGGTTCAAAGTGATCAGAATACTAGCCTTCTTTCCTGGTCATTTAACCTTAACTCAGCAGGACGTCCTGCTAACATATCCATATTCAATGAAAGGTTTACTGAAACATGTTAATGTGTTGAGCTTTATTGTTGCTTTGTGCTGCCATTATCTATGTTTGTTTCGATTTGTACAGAATTTCAAATAAACATATCCACTTTATACACAAGAGAGAAAGAGGGTGACTATCCTACCTCTGCCAACGTGCTTTTGGTCCTTCCTCCCCACACCACCATTTGTAGCACATTTTCCTTCACAGAAGACTATTTCATAAAAAAAAAGTGCAAAGCCACAGATTGCAGATGATGACAATCTGAATAAAAACAGAAACATGCTGGAGAAAGTTAACATCTGTGGAGAAAGCAATACAATGAATCAACTTTTTTTATCTGTACTCCGTCCTAAATTAACCCGTTTATAATCTCATGCCTTCTGATCTTTTAATCTGTCCGTAACTAACCTGTATCCTCAATGTGTCCTTTTTAGAGTCGGAGTTACAGAGCATGAAACTGGCCCTTTAGCCCCACTTGTCCATGTTTCATTTAGAGATAAAGCATGGCGCATGCTCTTTGGCTCACCAAGGCCACACTGCCCATCAATCACCTGTTCACACTAGTTCTAATGTTATCGTACTCCCGACACACTAAGGGCAATTTACAGAGGTCACTTAACATACAAACCCACACATCTGCAGGAGGATACCAGGGCGCCCGGATGAAACCAACACGGTCATAGGGAGAACATGCAAACTCCACGCAGACAGCATCTGAAGTCAGGGTCGAACCCGGGTCTCCGGCACCGCAAGACTGTGCCACTGTGCCGCCCTGCCTACCAAACTGTCTACCCGAACTTGTTTCCAATTACTTAGCCCACTTCCTGGTTGTGTCCACCCGTTTTGTACCTTTGTTTCAATCCTTGTTGCAGAAGTTTAAACATGATAAATAGAGTCATGGAATTATACGGCACGGGAACAGGCCCACCAGCAGAACTTGTTCATGCCGACCGAGAATATCCCATCCAAGCTAGTCCAATTTGCATGTGCCTGGCCAAAACCCTTCCTGTCAAAATGTTTTTTTTATGTCAGCGTACATGTCTACATAAGTTCATAAGTCATAGGAGCAGAAATAGGACATTCAGCCCATCAAGTCTACTCCGCCATTCAATTATGGCTGAGCTCTTTCCCTCTCAACCCAATTCTCCTGCCTTCTGCCCATAACCTATGACTTTCTTACTAATCAAGTACTTATCAATCTTTGTTTTAAAAATACCCAAAGACTTGGTCTCCACAGCCATTTGAGGAGTCTCATATCACCACAAGTGTAATTATATTACCATAATCTTAGTAATATGGAGAGGGTGGTATCAATGCAAATGTTGATGACAATTGGTTAAACAGGTGAACATACATAACCTGCAAAAGAACCAGACTGGTAGCATAGAACCCATACGACTTACTACATTTATATTGAACACAGCACAAGAACAGGTCCTTCAGCCCAGAATGTCTGTGCAAAACAAGACCAACTCTTATCTGCCTGCACATAACCCATACCCCTCCATTCCCTGCACATCCACATGCCTATCCAAAAGACACTCAATAAACAATAGGTGCAGGTGCAGGCCATTCAGCCCTTCGAGCCAGCACCGCCATTCACTGTGATCATGGCTGCTCATCCACCATCCGTATCCCGTTCATGCCTTATCCCCCGTCTCAGCTATCTTTAAGAGCTCTATCTAACTCTCTCTTGAAAGCATCCAGGGAATTGGCCTCCTGCCTTCTGAGGCAGAGAATTCCACAGATTCACAACCCTCTGTGTGAAAAAGTTTTTCCTCATCTCTGTTCTAAATGGCTTACCCCTTATTCTTAAACTGGCCCCTGGTTCTGGACTCCCACAACATTGGGAACATAATGCCACTATCATATCTAATTCAGCCATCAACCACCCCCCAGCGCGCATGCCAGGCACCCACTACCCTGTGTAAAAAAAAACACTTGCCCCGCACATCTCCTTTAAACTTCGACACTCTCCCCCTTAAAGCTGTATCAAGTCAAGAGTGAGTAAACAGGCCCTTCAGCACAACTTGCCCACGCCAACCAACATACCCTATCTACACTAGTCCACCTGCCCACACTTGGGCCAAACCCATCCTATCCATGTACCTGTCTAATTGTCTCCAGTATTTAATTTTTTCCATCCTGGAAAAAGGTTCCTGAAATTCTGCTTCCTCCGGGAATGGAGCTGTAGATATCTATCCCTGCGAAGGAGGGCGATGGCTCATGCACCCAAATTAGTATTCCAGACTAAAACGGAGACTCTAAGTTACACCTTTCATGAGACCAGAGCGACCATCTTTATCTTTATGCTGGGACCCTTTAGATGAACAGGAGTGGGAACATCCAAAATCAAACAGGACATGTGGCAGTTTATTCTCTCCATCTTCTGGACCTTGTACACTTGCTGGAATAACAGCCAGAAAATGGATTCCAAGTCCATTTTATAGTTATATGCACAAGTCTGGTGAGGAAACCCATGAGGAAGAGAGAAACTGCTGAGCCCAGCCTGGGGAGGAGGATGGAGGGAGTTGGCGATGGCAGATACAAGAACAAAAGGGCCGGTATGAGGATCCGGGGTCTTACCTTCAACTCCTTCAAGGTCGGCTGTGGGAGGCAAGAGCACAAAGGCTGAATGGCGGCCGGGCGTGGAGTGGGGCGACGGTTCGCTGGACGATCAGGATTGAGGCAAAGGCTGCAACGGGGCTTCATGGCTAGCTACAGCTTGGACTTAATTCTTCAAGATGGCGGATGTGCAGGAGTGGGCGCCGGTTGTGCGGGCTGCCTGCCTGCAGTCCGTCCTCTAACCCTTTTTATTGTCTATAATTTTTATTTGGAGGTCTATTCTTTCTATGTGGGGGGTGGGTGGAAACTGCTTTAACCCCAGTCCTACCAGGTCGGAGATGCGATTTTCCTCCAAATCGCATCTTCGCTCTCCCCATGCGGCCTTCCATCGGGCTGGAGCGTCGTTTCCTGCCAGGACCACAGCTTCGGCGGCACAGCGCTGGGACACCAACACGGAGCGGGCGATGCCTTGCCGGGTCGCCGCTCCGGAGTGCTATGACCGCCGACCACCAACATCGAGCAGCCGCGGGCTGCGGTCTAAGGGCATCCCGCCGTGGGCGGGCGGCGCTGGATCGAAAACACCGCGGAGTCAGAGTCGAAGCTCCAACCGGCGCGGCCTGAAGACTACGGGCGTCGCAGTCTCCGGGGAGGGAGCGGCCGCTCCAGACACTTCCAATCCGCTGAGGACTTTCCACCCGATGCTGGTGTTCCAGCTTCCCGGCAGGTGGGCCTACAACATCGGGCTGCCGTTGTGGCGACTGGCTGCGGAGGCCTCAAACTGGCCCCGACTTCGGGTGGACTAGGAGGAGGACTGGACATTTTGGTGCCTTTCCCTCACAGTGGAGAGTGTCGACTCTGCTGTGGGGGGATGTTCGTGTTGAATCTCTAATTGTGTGTCCTGTCTTTTTTTTAATTCTACCTTTTTTATTTTTCATTTATATGGATAATTCTCTCTGTAAAGCACTTTGGCTTCAGTGATTTGATTGAAAAGTGCTATATAAATAAACTTACTTTACTTTACTTTACTTTACTTTAATGATGCCAAACCTGGTGACTCTTGTATATGGTCTCAGTGGGCCATTTCTACACACTTTGTACTTAATCTATGATTGCGTTTTTGTGTCGTGATAATTTACTGAACTGTATGCAAGAAAATAATTTCACTGTATGTCGGTGCATATGAAAACAAAGAACCATTGAAAATTGACACATGGTCTCCCAATTTCCCCTTTCTGAAGTTTCCAGGTTCTATTAACTTTAGTGTCACTCTAATAAAGCATGATGTTAAATCTAGAGTTATTTCCTCCTTAGCTCATGGCATTTCAGTGCAAGTGTGGCAATAGATTGCTGATGGTGTTAGTGTATGATCCATGAGAAGAAAGTCAGTAATGAGTATAGCTACTTCCTTGCATAAACTAAACATTACTCTGTTGTGGGGTTTAAAGAAAGGATTTTATTTAGGTAACTCCAAAAATGTTACAATGAAACTTAAAAAAAACAATTAGATACAATTCTTTTCATAAGTAATAAATTGTTTTTACTTCATGTAGTCCTAGACAGAATTGAAGATGTAGAATAAAAATCAAAGTTTAGAAATGTTCTGTATATGTGAATGATTAACTAGAATGAGAATCTAAACATGAATAGGTGGCATTGTTATCAAGTCTGACAGTTGTAACCAATAAACAGAAAACAAAATTGCTTAGGGTACAGAAGTTATACAAGGGTAAAATACAAGCGGAAAGCCAGTGATGCCATGCAGTCCTCATTACACACCATATCTGCAAATTATATTGTTTTATTTTGCTGCCATTTCCACTATGGCCCCTACCTCAACCCACCAGCAGACTTACTCTGAAAGGGGAATGCAGCAGCTCGACACCAACAAATTGATGGTCTTGTCACGTTTCCAGCATGCTACAAAGGTAACACAATACCCAAACCTAGATCTCCCGCGGGACTGAATGAACTTCAACCTGAGACTGCAAGCAGTGCTGCCTGAAACTAAGAGAGTAGAGCACAATTTTGGGGCGGTGTTATTTATATAAACCGATATCTCGCAAGTAGACGCTGCAAAATTCCATCAATGCCATTTTTAAAACAACACGGAGTCACTGGGTTAATCAGAATCTAAGTTAAGGGGGTAGCAAGAGAAGTGTTTATTCTGGGCTTTGATCATCATGGGGTACCGTAACATACCAAGCATATGGGAGAGAGTGGTGTTCTCAGAAATGGCTCCACTTCCTGATCGGATCACTGTGGATGGGGATGCAACATTGTTCATTTAGCAAAGAATGCTGGTGACGGGATAGGTTATGTGGCACTTAAGTGACACATTCCAAGGTCCCCATTGCCCAGCTAGAATGGGGATCTTAAGTGGGCTGTCTGAACTGCAGGATTTGCAGTCCATGTTCCTCCATTATAATGGTGAAGGGCCCTGGCTCAGAGTAAAAAAAAAGTCCTAGCACATTTCTATCCAATTCCTTCATTTGATTTCAAACGACTCTCAGCAGTAATCTTTTGGTTGCTGAATTTATGTTGTTCTTCAATACTGTACTATGCATGATCAGAGAAGGACAAAATATTGGCCATTTCACAGAATTTCTACTTATACAGGATATCCGTTAAATGCAACAGCTGCCTAAACGAACAAGTACTGAACTTCAAAGTAATCAGCCACATAGGGCTCTTATATGGGATAAAGCACTATATAAATCCAAGCAATTTGTTTTGCATCAGATTCCAGTATTATAGCACTATTTTTCCATCTCTGTAATTCAACAGTATTTCACAAACAGAACAGTGGTGACAAGAAGTGGGGAAACGCATCATCAGAATCCAATGCGCTTGTCCTAGTAGATGAGGGACACACAGCAGCAGCAGCAGTAGTGGGAAACTTGCTGTGTTGTCCACGATAGAACCTGCTTACTTGCAAGCAGGCTACAGCAATAAGTTTCCTTGAGAGTTTGCGTTTGGACAAATAGAAGGGAAGCCTGCCTTACAATGAAAAGAATAGCATTCATGATTCAGCAATACTTAGACCATTTCTCATTTTAAAAAGTAAGCAACTCTTGATCCTTGCCAATCAACATACCACATGTAATAATCTTCCTTTAAACATCGCTGGCTAAAAAAGGTGTGCAGCATCACGATCGGCTGGTTGTCAACAGTCATGCGCTGAATGTCTCTTGTACACGTGTTAAAATGAAGGCCTCTACTCTAACATCTGCATATTACAACAAAGCAATTAAATCATTGTTAAAACATAATCTCATTACAAAGGCTTCCTCTGGCTCTGGTTTCGGTATTCTAACTATTCCAAAGTGGCAAACCATGCTTGATTAAACATTTGGTGGGTAGCATCTACTGCACTGAAAGGATTAGCACCTCTGTTTTGTGTCAAAATTGTTCTGTTACTTTCAATATCGCTTGAGCTATACTAGACATTTCTTTGCATTCCGTTACATGGATGTTTTTATTAAGATATAACACTATACGATACAACCTGGAACATTCTAGAAATGAATTAGGATTAAAGGCACTCTGCCTTTCCTGCTAAAAAAAACAAGATTTTAGGATTCGCTTTTCTTCTTGTTCTTCTTCAGGAAGGAAGGGGTGCGGAACTTTTTCTTCTTCTTGGAAGGTGACTTGCTGGGAGACTCATCGCTGGCTGCATCAGTCGCCTCCTCAACCGGTGAAGATGGCACCTGCTCAGGAGGTGGGGAAGAGGGCACCTCTTGCCGCTCAGCTGTCGTCAGCTCTTCAAGCTTCTTGCTCAGGTCTTTGCTTGGGCTGTCAGACTCCTCTCTGCCAGGGGTCTGGATGGTCAGTGGCTCCGAGGGCTCATCGGGGGCAAGTTCAGGCAGGGACTGTTGGAAAGTTGCAGCACTATCGTCCTTGCATGTCTGCTCCACTTGTGATTCTAAAGAATTTATAGAAGAGGACAAAATAAGAGAATGCACAAATTGTGTTCTGGTAACAGAATCCCTTCACTCCTCTGCAAAGCTCCACTACCCACACTCAAGAACGGCTTCTTCCCCTCCGTTACCAGGCTTCTGAACAGTCCTAGGGTACAGTCCGATTCTTTGCTATCTCATTAGGACATTGGAACTGTTACACTACAATGTTGAGAACTATATTTTCCACTCTGTATCTTTTCATTCACTCTACCTATTGTACTTGAGTTTAGTTTGATTGTGTTTATGTAGAGTATTATCGGATTTGATTGGATAGCATGCAAAACAAAGATTTACACTGTACCTCCAAATATGTAACAATCAGAAATCTAAATCTGTTCTTTTGCAATTTGTCAGTGTATAAGATATTGAATAGTCATGTTTGATAACAGCTATTCTCCACAACTTTTAGGTTCAAAATTTTTCTGCAATTACTCCAATACTTCTCCAGCCAGTTTTCCATATCCGTCAAAACTCTGAAGTCTAAAGTATTGACTCGCATCAAGTTCTATTCACCCACGGCTCTATGCTCATTGACCTGCACTGCCTCCCAGTCCAGCAGCAGCTAAAATTCAAACTTCTCACTTTTGAGTTTAAGTCAGTCCATGGTCACTTCTCCCCACAACCCTTGTCCATATGACCATCCTTTCATCTGCCTACACCGAGCTCAGGAATATTTTTCACCAAACCTTCCCATCTGCCTTTTATCCTGTCACTATTGCAAATATAACCAATTTTTGGTTCGGTCCCAAAGTCTCCATTGGATTGGTGGCATATCTTGCCTCATTATGACCCTTCACAGGTCAAAATTTACCAGATTGCAGGCATTGGATAAATGTTCAATGTTACTCTACTCTAACATGGGCTATGTTGCAAATAAAGAGTTCTGTGTAAAGATTTTTACATTGGTCCAAAATCTGCACGTTTTATATGTTCACATCAGTGGCGCGAAAATGTCGGCCTTTCCTTTCTGTGGAAAAATACTCAGTTTCCACATCCAGACAGGAGGAGAGGGTAACATTAGTGATCGGAGATCTGCAAGCTTCAACAGCCGTCTGGCCATGACACCATCACTTCAATACACCTGCTCGGGTTACTCACCTGTTCAATGATTCTATAATCCAGAGTTGACCAAGGGGAAAAGCATAATCTAAAGACTTTGGTTATGGCGATGAACAGAACTGACAAAGAGTCAAGAAAGAGATCCTAACTTATTTTTTCCATGATGACCAATGTGAGTGCTTTCCGCATTCTGCTGCAAATTACTGCCAGTTGCACTATTTTTTTTCATTTGTAAACTTGTACGCTTTTAAAGTTATTATTTTTTTCAAATTGTAAACTTGTGTTGTGCCAACCTGGCGAAATTAGGATTATGAGTACAGCAAGTGGCAGAACCACGATGCCCTTTGCAGAGCTGAACAATTCCACAGCAAGCAGATCAGATCAAGTTCTATTATAACTCAGCGGGTCAGGCAGCATGTTTGGAGAGCATGGATTGGTGACTTTTTGGGGTTGGTGCTAGTGCCATGCTTTGTCCCAGCCACACTTCTTTTCCACCTTTGTTGTTCAGAGATGCTGCCTGACCTGCTGAGTTACTCCAGCATTTTTTTCAACTACCATCTGCAGGTCTTCGTTTCTAGATCACATCCAGAGACACAGAGAGAGAGAGAGACACACACACACACACACACACAAAAACACACCTGAGATGTTATAACCATCTTCAGCCAGAAGTTCAGAATAAATCCACATCTGTTTCATTCCAAGGTTTGTTCTATCACTGTGCAGCCAAATCGATTTGTGGCTCTCTTGAACAGCTAACTACACCGGATACGACCAACGTCGTGTCAACGTCTTGACTGCAGCTCTCACTCCATATATGGCTGCCACTGTGACCAAGCTGTTCAATTACAGAGTTGCACAGCAGAGAAATGGGCCCTTTGGCCAATCACATCCCTACTGATCTTCTTGCCCTTCTATACTAACATCATTTTGTATGTGATCCCACCATCTCCTCTGGTAGCACATTCCAGATATCAACCACTGAGTAAAAATCTCTCTCCTCAGCTACAAGACATTGGCAAGACCAGAACAAGATATTGGCGAGGCCATATTTACAGTATTGTTTTCAGCTTTGGTCATCCTGTTATTGGAACGCTATTGTTAAGCTGGAAAGGGTGCAAAGATTTACAAGGATGTTTCTGTAGATCAATCAAATTAGCTGATTTGATCGCGTCTGTGTTCAATAATGTACATCCTCTCCGTAATCCAGTCCGGGTCTTCTATCTATCATTCGGCTGGCATATAATGACACCTTAGCCATCAGCCTGTTAGTTAGTCCTGGAGTCCAGAGATGATAGCACCCTTATGTGTTCCCTCTGTGCATCAGGCACGTGCCGTCGGGGTAGGCAGTGCCTACCCTGAATAAAATTATAAAATGGTAATTATTAAATATAAATAGCAAAGGCTCGGTAGAATTATGCTTACCTAAGAGATCGATCTCTTAGGTAGGCATAATTCTCCAGTGCCTTTCATCCGCAGTACATTTAACATGCGGAAGTATGTGCTACTTACGTGCTGTCGACGCTGGTTCAAGCCATCAGTGGCAACGGTCTGCAAAGGCAGCTGAAAATCTGCCTTTACACCGGGGACTGCGTGCATGTGCTGCGCAGCGTACTGCGCATGTGCAGCAGCCTACTGCACATGCGTAGCGCACGTTTCTTGGCGGGTTTTTCCAAAGATGGATAATGATTATCTTAAGAGTTTCTCTAAGCAATTTTATGAGGAAAAAACCAAAATAATTTAAAAACGCCGGAACTTAAAGAACTTCAACAGCACAAAGGAACACAAATAATTAGAACATTTAAAACAGCTTGGTACAACAGGAAAGAGTGGCTGTGCGGTTGTATTTCAACAAATAGAATGTTGTAAGTAAATTTCTTTGAGCTATATATTTTTAAATACTTTAGAAGACAAATTTATAAAAGTCGACTGCAAATTGCTTCATAAAAGTCGAAAGAACAATCTGTGCATGTGTGGTTTTCAAGATTATTTTTTAAAAGCCGACTGACCAAAGATACTGACTGCCTACCCTGACTAATTACTCATGGCACGTGCCTGCTGTGCATATACTTAATTAAAAAAACTTGTATTTCAAGTTGACTGACTCTGTTTTAATACAACGAACAGTCTCCAGGACCTCAGCTTTAGGGAGAGGTTGAGCAAGCTAGGACTTTATTTCTTGGAGTGCAGGAGGATCAGGAGTGAACTTACAAGATCATGAGAGGAATAGATAGGTTAAATGCAGTCTCTTTTTACCAGAGTAGGAGAATCAAGAATCAGAGGACAGAAGTTTAAGATGAGGGGGGAAAGAATTAATAGGAAACCGAGGGGCAATTTTTTCTTTTCTTTTTTACGCAAAGGGTGGTAGGTACAGTGGCTTGCAAAAGTTTTCATACCCCTTGAACTTTTCCACATTTTATCACGTTACAACCACAAACGTAAATGTATTTTATTGGGATTTTATGTGATAGACCAACACAAAGTGGTGCATAATTGTGAAGTGGAAGGAAAATGATACATGGTTTTCAAATTTTTTTACAAATAAAAAACTGAAAAGTGTCGCGTGCAAAAGTATTCAGCCCCCCTGAGTCAATACTTTGTAGAACCACCTTTCGTTGCAATTACAGCTGCAAGTCTTTTGGGGTATGTCTCTACCAGCTTTGCACATCTAGAGACTGACATTTTTGCCCATTCTTCTTTGCAAAATAGCTCAAGCTCAATCAGATTGGATGGAGAGCGTCTGTGAACAGTAATTTTCAAGTCTTGCCAGAGATTCTCAATTGGATTTAGGTCTGGACTTTGACTGGGCCATTCTAACACATGAATATGCTTTGATCTAAACCATTCCATTGTAGCTCTGGCTGTATGTTTAGGGTCGTTGTGCTGCTGGAAGGTGAATCTCCGCCCGTCTCAAGTCTTTTGCAAACTCTAACAGGTTTTCTTCCAAGATTGCCCTGTATTTGGCTCCATCCATCTTCCCATCAACTCTGACCAGCTTCCCTGTCCCTGCTGAAGAAAAGCATCCCCACAGCATGATGCTGCCACCACCATGTTTCACAGTGGGGATGGTGTGTTCAGGGTGATGTGCAGTGTTAGGTTTCCGCCACACATAGCGTTTTGCATTTAGGCCAAAAACTTCAATTTTGGTCTCATCTGACCAGAGCACCTTCCTCCACATGTTTGCTGTGTCCCCCACATGGCTTGTGGCAAACTGCAAACGGGACTTCTTATGGCTTTTTTTCAACAATGGCTTTCTTCTTGCCACTCTTCCATAAAGGCCCGATTTGTGGAGTGCACGACTAATAGTTGTCCTGTGGACAGATTCTCCCACCTGAGCTGTGGATCTCTGCAGCTCCTCCAGAGTTACCATGGGTCTCTTGGCTGCTTCTCTGATCAATGCTCTCCTTGCCCGGCCTGTCAGTTTAGATGGACGGCCATGTCTTGGTAGGTTTGCAGTTGTGCCATACTCTTTCCATTTTCGGATGATGGATTGAACAGTGCTCCGTGAGATGTTCAAAGCTTGGGATATTTGTTTATAACCTAACCCTGCTTTAAACTTCTCCACAACTTTATCCCTGACCTGTCTGGTGTGTTCCTTGGGCTTCATGATGCTGTTTGTTCACTAATGTTCTCTAACAAACCTCTGAGGCCTTCACAGAACAGCTGTATTTATACTGAGATTAGATTACACACAAGTGGATGCTATTTACTAATTAGGTGACTTCTGAAGGCAATTGGTTGCACTGGATTTTATTTAGGGGTATCAGAGTAAAGGGGGCTGAATACTTTTGCACGCGACACTTTTCAGTTTTTTATTTGTAAAAAAATTTGAAAACCATGTATCATTTTCCTTCCACTTCACAATTATGCGCCACTTTGTGTTGGTCTATCACATAAAATCCCAATAAAATACATTTACATTTGTGGTTGTAACGTGACAAAATGTGGAAATGTTCAAGGGGTATGAATACTTTTGCAAGCCACTGTATATGAACAAGCTGTCAGAGGAGGTAGTTGAGGCAGGTACTATCACAACGCTTAAGAAACATTTAGATAGGTAGATGGAAAGGTTTAGAGGGATGTGGGCTAAACACAGCCAGGTGGGACTAGTGTAGATGAGACATGTTGGTTGTTGTGGGCAAGTTGACCCGAAGGGTCCGTTTCTACGTTGTATGATTCTGTCACCTTAAAACTCCTTACTCCTCCCTTAAACCCATGCCCTTTTTGTATTGGAAAAACATTGACTATCTAATCTATCTCTGAATCAATACATACTAAATAAGGCCAGAATATTTAATGCAACCAAACACAGTCCATAGATCATACGGTAGTGTTGTCCACAGATCTGGATGCCCATGACTTCAGCCCAGGACCATTTGAATGATTTGTTTAAGATCTACATTCATGCGCAGATTGAAGAATCCGACTTTACAGAAAGGCCTCCCCCAAAATGTCACTTAACCATAATCTCCAGAAATGCTGCCTGACCCTCAGAGTTACTCCAGCACTTTGTGGTTTTTGTTGAGGAACGAATCGTACGCTGACCAGTTTCAAGACCACTTGAAACTCCCCACTGAGTGCTGTTCAAATAGAGAGAGTGCTCTTTGTTTACACGACTGCACTTTATGAGTGGAAATCAAAATCACGTTTTTTAAGTTTCTGTGCATTGTTGGAAATAAACGGTGAGCTAATAGAATGTCCACTTAGATATGAAGAGACACAAAAAGCTGGAGTAACTCAGCGGGACAGGCAGCATCTCTGAGAAGGAATGGGTGACATTTCGGGTCGAGACCCTTCTTCAGTCCATTTAGATATTGTGGCATCGGGGGGTTCAGCAGTGACTGGCACTCACAATAGGGTGAACTAACATAGAAAATAGGTGCAGGAGGAGGTCATTTGGCCCTTCGAGCCAGCACCGCCATTCTTTGTGATCATGGCTGATCATCCACAATCTGTACCCCGTTCCTACCTTCTCCCCATATCCCTTGACTCCCCTAGTCCCTAGAGCTCTAACTTTTAAATTCATCCAGTGAATTGGCCTCTACTGCCTTCTGTGGCAGAGAATCTAACAATTCTCAGTAACCTCAGAGGCTCCTGGGTTACTGAAGACCTGATTTATGGCAATCCGACTTCACAACCCAAGGGTGTGAACATTGAATTCTCCAATTTTAGGTAGCTATCCTGCAACTGCCAACCCCCCTTCCCTTTAGCCCACCAGGATGCATGCCCATTTCTTCTCTTCCTCTGACCCCTTCGACCTTTATCTGTTCTTTGCCTCCTCTCCTAATCTCACTATCTTTTGTCTTTACATTTCTGGCCTTTGTCCAACCATATGCCAATCAAACCCCCCTTCACATGCATCTACCTCTCACATGCCAGGGTTTGTCCCAACGCCACTTCTCTTCCAGCTTTCTCCACGCTACTACAATCAGTTTGAAGAAGAGATCTGACCCAAAACGTCGTCTATCCATGTTCTCCAGAGTAAGTTGCCCGATCCGGGTTACTTCAGCACCATCTTTCTCTGCTTAAGACATTTCTTTGGAAACTGGCAATCTCTTCTGTCGATACTTGTAAAATACTTCATCAAATGTCAGAACTCCATTGATACTTTCAGGCATTGAGGCAAGCCACTGGATGTGGGACATTCTGATTCTGTACCATGCAACAACACAGTGGAAGACTATAGCTGTTGATTTTAATTGACCCTCAATTTCTGTGTACATGCGTCTGAAACGCCTTCCTTGTTCCTGAACCGTGGCTATCATTGTTAACCAAGCCCTTGACTGCAACTCATCCTTTTCCTACACCTATGCTCTCACACACTCTCATCCTGAACAAGGATAGAGTTCTCCGAGATCTCACCTACAAACCCATCAGTTTCCACATTCAACAGATTATTCTCTGCAATTTCTGCCAACTTCAGAGATTCTACCACCAGACAAATCTTCCCCTCTCTTATCTTTTCTGCATTTCATAGCTTCTGTTCCCTCTGTGACCCCCGAACCCACTCTAACATTCTCACCAACCATCCTACCTCACAAGGCACTAACAGTTTTCCAGGTGAGGTCATAAGTCATAGAAGCAGAATTTGTCCATTCGGCCCATCGAGCCTACCCCAGCATTTAATCATGGCTGACCTATCTTTCCCTCTCAATCCCATTCTCCTTCCTAGTTCTGATGTAGCATCTTCAACCTTACATTCTCTCTTCCCACACATGCAGACTGACCTGTTTTTCCAGAATTTTCTATTTTTCCTTTAGATTCTCTGCATCTACAAATATTTGAATTCCCCCTCCCATTCCCCCACTTTCTCTTTGATGTAAAATTCTTTGATCACTTTTCCTGTTCTAAGGAAGAGTCCTGCACCAGAAAAGCAGACATTGCAAATTCTGCTATTAATTATAGATTTGCAACATCTGTTGTTTTTTTGATTTACATGCAACAATTTATTGAACATTCTTCCTTGATGAGTATTACCTCTGGTGCTGGTTCAAATTCCGTGCAAGAAAAAGCACTTGTTTTTGAAAGGATGTAAAGTTGATATAATATGTAACTGTCTTCACAAGAAAACAAACACGCACAAATAAACTGTATTTGGTCAAATTACAATGATAAAACCATACACTGATTTTTTTTGTGTGACTTTGTCAATCCAATCTCTCAAAACTTTAATATATTGTTTGAAGATCTTTAGGGCATCTCAACCCATCATCTGGTAGTGCGATGCTATATTTCTCAAAAGCTGCTTGCTTTAATTCTATGAAGAAATACGTGGAAGATAAATCAGTCCATAATTCACTAGCTATAATTTCCAATTTATAAATAAAAAGGACTTTTTAACTAATCCATATTTTGTGTGAAGAATTGCATGACGTGGTTCTGAATTGCATGACATGGTTCTGGCTAAGTTTATCCCTTTTTTCCTATCCCCAAAACTCTCTTCCTCTATCTTTACCTGAATCACCTTATCGTTGTTAATGAGCATTCTAACCTCAGCATTTAAGGAATATGTGTTCTACACAACCCTGTTCATCAAAATAATTGTCTGTAATTGCTTGCAAGAAAAAGTCACTTGAAACATTGCTCTGATCAAAGGGTAAGCGCAAAGTTAACAAAAACGTAGGGAACCAATAACTTCGGAATAGAGCAAATTAAGTACACCATACTTAAGCTAATACCTCTCACACATACAAAGGGCTAAGTACTCAGTTGAGCACTTTAGTTCACACAAGCCAAGTGAATAAACATTTATAATTTTCCTCTTTCCACAATGTTAGAGGTTAATAAATAATTAATTTTCAAAGAATGGTCTCTTGTTAAAAGGAATGTCATCTGAAAACATTAAGCATTTAATGCTGAACATGGACATGTTATTTCAAAGCTTAAATGGGTTAGACAACTTTGCGGCCATTTCCTAAAGACTTATTTGTGGTGCATATATTTTCGGGAGTTGGAACCAATTCAAGTCTATTTGCTTACTACATTTGTTTTTGGAAAGTAAATACAAAATTAGCAAGAAATGGAAAAAATAATAAAACAATCATTATTGTATTCCATTAACTCTGGGCTTACTGAACACGTATGATCATATCTGATGACAACTATGACCAAGTGGGTCATGATTTTAAGTCGGAAGTTGTGGGTTCCATTCCCATTTGAAAAATCTAGGTTGAAACTCCATAGCAGTACTGAAGGATCGTCAAAGACAAAGGGGCCAAATTCAAATGAATCAAATACCTGTTCTCTCAAGTGGATAAATCTCCCAGGAGAATATTTTGAAAAGAGCCGAGAATCAGAGAGTTTATCCCTCAATCGACATCACAAATATAAATGAGGTGGTCATCATCTTGCCCTTTTGTGATCTTTCGCAAACTGGCTGTCATGTTTCCTACAACAGTGATTACACTTCAAAATATACCTCACTAATGTAAAGGGTTTTGGAATTTCCTGAGGTTGCAAATTCAAGTCTCTTTCTTTCATCTTTTATAAGCAAACCCTGAATTGTTTAATGATTAAAATTAAACAATGTTAACATGCTCCCGAGGTATATGCTCACTGTCAGGATACATAACGTTTAAACAACAAATTATGATGTGCAGTCCCTTCTCGAAGAAAAGCAGCCCATATGTACTGGTCCTTGTGAGAGTTTCTCAAGGTCTTTCCAAGGCATGAAGTAAAAGAGATTTCTAAAGTTTTGAGGAAGGTGTTTGCATCTTAAATAGAACTTATTAACCAGGAGGAAATGGAAGTGTAAACAGGAACGTGAAAGCTGAAAGCCATGCACGTAGGTCTTGCAGGGTTAACTGAAGCAGCGCTGTACATCAACGCACAATACTTACTATGGTAACAGGTACTCTTTAGCACATCCAGCTCCTGTTTGTAATGCAGCCACAGGAAGGCGGGTGGAAGAAAAAAAGCACAAGTAGAAAAATCTATGCATTCATAACAGCCATTTGTGTTAAACCAAAAAAAAGGTAACGGAATATACAACTTTTACAGGACAGAGAAATCAGATGAGTTCAGTGAATTAAAAAAAAACGACAACATGACAGCGATCTTGGTATGACAGAAGATACACAGATACATATCAGATTACACCATTCCAAACACTAGAACAAACTGCTGTCAACACTGTACACATCTTAGAACCCTGAATTATGCAAATAATTATTCTAATCCGATTATTCTACTTCAAATTCTGAAATTATTCTAAATCTAATTCTGAAAATAAAGATGTTTATACGTTTTGGGTGATAAAAAGATTTTCATTGCAATGAATTCTACATCAAATTAATAACCTGTGGATTTTTTTCCTTCTTATCCTTATCCAAATCTTTACTCTTTTTTGCAAAAGGTTGTCTCTACAATGCCCAGGCAGTGAGGGAAAACCCACAAAGCTCTCTATGCAGAGTGGTCAGGGCACTACAGACCCAAAGTTACCCATTCTGTAATCACATTAAAAAAACTCATTCACATTGCAAGCGATGTTCAAATGCTATTGTAATGCAGGGCACTAAACAGTTACTTCTCTTTTATTTTTGACTCCAGTTAAGATGCAGATTATTCATTCAGTTTTCATTTCCACTATTTTAACTCTTCTAGCCTTTGACTTATTACCTTTTATCAATTCTGGAACTAAAATTCTGTTCCTAATCCCATTTAGTCACCTCTTCTTTCACCCAACGCACCCTCCTAACTTCAGCCAGTGTTAACTGCTTTTGGTGAATTGGAGATTGAGGGGTGTAATCTAATACCAGCAACAAACAAGAGGGTGTGCAATCTACATACTTTAGATGCTCATATATTTTGAATTGAGTTTGAATTTGTATTTAAAAATGATCACATTTTGGTCATCCTGAAGTTATTACTGCCAGTTTGTTAAAATGTCTACAATTAATTAACCATTAATTTGATAACCAGTTTGACAATTATTTGCTATTCTCCAAATGGATTCAGCAATCAAATGCATACTGTCTTGTATAGTTGTTGCTCAATTTAAAGGCAGAGCAGACTACATGTTGAATGGTTTTATACCAACACACACTCAAATAACTTCTTCAATCGCCTAGAGATGACAAACCATTGTGCTTTACCAGCGTGCACTGAACTGCTTGATGTATCTTACCATCGTCTAGTTTGGTGGGTGTGCTGGGGGGAGTGCGGGTAGGGGTATGGTCTGCAGGACTCTGCTGGTCATTCACTTTTACCTCCTCCGACTGGGGCTCAGGAGGATCTGAGTAAAGGAAACAAATGTTTAAAAAGCATACAATTTGAAGATATGCTGTCACAGCATACAAAAAACACTCCGGATGTTTGTGACGATATCTGCTATGGACCAGTATTGATCATTGTAGATACCTTTCAATTCTCATTTAAATCTTGTGCTGCAGCAGAATCTGTTTTCCACCATGATATACACAGGCTTGAAATATGATCAAGATTCTCCCCGTAGCTCGGGTATTTTTTATCAAAAGGCTACCCGGAGAATGAATCATTTATTCGGTCGCATGGCGATTCCCCCATTTAGCCAGCTAGCTAGACCCAAGAGAAATTTTAAAAGATACTAATCACCCCGTTCCCTCAAATCAGAGGCAAGTGTTAGTGAAGGGGGCAGGACAGTGATGTAGTTGATAGAGTGCTGCCTCACAGCGCCAAAGACCCAGGTTCGATCCCGACCTCAGGTACTGTCTGTGCAGTTTCCACAATTATCTCTGGGACTATATGGGTTTCCTCCGGGTGCTGCTGTTTCTACCCACATCCCAACGACATGCGGGTTTGTAGATTAATTGGTCTCTTTAAAATTGCCCCTAGAGTGTAGGATCATAAACCGTTCTATCATAGAATTAATGTATGGGTGAGCGTTGGTCAGCGCGGACTTGGTGGGCCGAAGGGCCTGTTTCCATGCTGTATCTTCAAACTATTCAATGGCATAGTGATTCCCCCAATTAGCCAAGTAAATAGCTAGACCCAAGAGAAGTTTAAAAAAGTACTATTCACCCCCTTCCCTCAAAACAGAGGCAAGTGTTAGAGCTGTTCGAGCTGCTGCCTCACAGAGCCAGAGATTTAGGTTCGATCCTAACCTTGGGTGCTGTCTGTGTGGAGTTCGCATGATCTCCCTGTGATTGTGTGGGTATCATCCGGGTGCTGCGGTTTCCTTCCATATCCCAAAGACGTGCAGCTTTGAAGACTAATTGGTCTCTGTAAATTGCCCCTAGTGTGTAGGGAGTGGGTGTGAGAGTGGGATAACATAGAACCAGTGTGAACGGGTGATCAATGGTCAATGTAGACACGGTGGGCCAAAATGCTTGTTTCCACGCTGTATCTCTAAACTAGACAGTGCGTTCTCATAGTTGTAGTGATTCCGCCAACATGTTCTGGAATCCTAATCTCAAGAGAATAAAATGTATCTATCTATATATAAAAATGTGAAAACTGCATCAGGATGTATTACAGTCGTCAACAAAATTAAACAGACCAACTGAATTAATTTTCAGTTAAGTTTAGAGATACAGCACGGAAACTGGCCCTTTGGCCCACTGGATATGCGCCGACCAGTGATCCCCACACATTAACACTATCCTACACCCACTAGGGACAATTTTTACATTTACCAAGCCAATTAACCTACAAACCTGTACGTCTTTGAAGTGTGGGAGGAAACCGAAGATCTCGGATGAAAACCCACGCAGGTCTCGGGGAGAAAGTACAAACTCCATACATACAGTACCTGTAGTCGGGATCGAACCAAGGTCTCCGGCGCTGCATTCGCTGTAAGGCAGCAACTCTACCGCTGCGCCACCGTGACCGCCCTATACCTTTGTGAATGTGAAACTTCCTACTCTAACAAGCCAGAGGAGAGATTTCCCGAGAGCATTTGTGTTCTTTCTGAAACATTTACCAAGTAAATTAGTCAACATAGAATGCACAAAACAGATCAGCAAAATTCACTGTTGAAATCAGATGGCCAGATTTCTGTAACCTTGCTGTAAACGTTACCTGTAAAGCATAGAAATCCCAGCACGATGAAGATTAATATCGCCATTATATTTTGTTTCTAAAATCTACTGCATGCAAAGAGTAGAAAGTGGAAACACTTAATGTCTGAGGAAACCAGAGGTGCTCATGGATAGTCAATCTCAGATTGAGAGATAAGATTTCAGTTGTGTAGCCACCAAGAGCAAGAAGAAACCCAGATCTACTGAGATCAAATCACCACTGGGCAACCAGAAAGGTAGATTAATCAAACAAAAATATGGAGATATAGGTCAGTGATAGTGAAGATTCAGCACATCAAGGGATGAAGACAAATCAAATATCCAAAGTATTTGATTGGATAGAGTCACGATTCTTCATTCAAGTATTCTGGGCCTTACCCTGCTGACCAATAAGCAAGGGGTCAGATGGAGAAATACAGTCACCAGAAGTGGCAAGTGCCTTGACGACAGCACTGTGAAGCTGGCTGTGTAGAGATCCTTTCATATCCACGTGTTCTGGGCTGAATTGCTTGGAGTCCTGGCCTATGCTTAAGGATTGTTTCAGTTCAGAGACCTCTTCATAACTGCATGGACTCTTGACTTCTATGGAACATTCTTGGCTGCTGTGCGATTGCATCTCAGTTGCTTTGTCTTGATCATCTACAGATTCATACATGGAAGAATGATTTTGGCTTGGATCGCCTTCAACGACAGCTAGTTGCTGCAGAGCAGGATGCCTTTGTGGTGTGCTTGCCATACTGTCTGGCCTGTTGTCAGTATGCACGCAAATGGACCCATCTTTCGAGATCGCGTCAATGTGAGCTGTGGCATTCTTAGCTGGATGAGACAATACACAAATAAAGCTTTTCCATTGATGAACTGCACTATTACTTCTCTAGCGTACATGGCTCTTGAAAATATAATCGATGCCTCTCAAAATCTAATTTACTAGTGTCCAAGTCAGTGCTTAACATCTCTCAATTTTTATTTCAGAGAACCAAAAGGTTAGTTCTTCAGTTACATCAGTTAGTATTCTTTAGAGGTGTCAATTCTTTAAATCATCTCTTTTTCCTTCATTCCGTGTCTCAGACATTTAAATTCTACAACATAGAGTTTTTGTTGGCTATATATTAGAGACGGCATTTGTTATGAAATATGATTGCCATGGTTGTTTTGTAACTAAAATGGCTGACATGCTGATAGAGATTTTTAAAATTAACATATTACTTATCACAACACAGGAAGCTATGTGGCCCAATGGGCTCATGTTGGTTCTCAGCAGAGTTATTTCATCAGGTCCACTTGTCTCCCAGGCGACCTTTGCCCATTAACTCCCATAATCCCGCCCCCCTTTCTCCATCACCTTCCATCTTATTTTTCTCCCTGCTCCCGTCAGGCAAAAGTTACAGAAGCTCAAGAGCTTGAACGACCAAACTCAGGACAGCTCCTTCCCCTCTGTTATCAAGCCTCTGAATTATCCCCTCCATAGGTTCAGGTACTGCCTGATTATGGACATTGGCTTTGTCTATGAATCTCTTAGTTTAGTTTAGAGATACTGTTTGGAAACAGGCCACTTCGGCCCGAGTCCGTGCCGACCAGCGATCCTCGTACACTAGCATTATCCTACAGACTAGGGACAATTTACAATTTTTACCAAAGCCAAATTAATCTACAAACATGTACACCTTGAGTGTGGGAGGAAACAAGAGGACCCGGGGTAAACCCACATGGTCATGTGGAGAACGTACAAACTCTGTACAGGCAGCACCCGTAGACAGGACAGACAGGTATCTGGCACTGTAAGGCACCAACTCTATCGCTGCACCACCATGATGCCCCAATCTGCGTCTAATCCGTTGCAATAAAATGCTGAGAACAATATTCTGCATTAGGTATCTTCTCCTTTGCTCTACCCATTGTCCTTGAGTCTGACGTGATTGTACTTATAAAAAGTATCTGATTGGATAATATGCAAAACGAGGGTTTTCACTCAGTATACATGACAATAAACCTAAACCCTTTCTCCTAGCTTTACATTTCACTCTTTGCCTTATCTGACACCCTTTTCATTTCTAGCCTTTGCCCACTCATCTGCCAATCAAAATCCCCTCATTTATTCACCCATCACTTGCCAGGCTTTGTCCCATCCCCACCTTTTTCCACCTTTCACCCCTCTACAAAAGTGTGAAAAAAGGTCCTGTCCCTAAATGTTACCAATCCATGTCCTCCAGAGATGTCCCACTGAGTTACCCCAGCACTTTGTGTTCTATGCCCATTAACCAGTTTTATTTTTTTGCCACTTACCTACACTAAAGGGAATTAGCCAATTCATTACCAGCGTGTTTTTCAGATTTATTACAATACTTTGAATTGCTATTTATAATACCTACTATAAAATATAGAAAATGAAAAGCACATTATAATCTCCATGCAATCCCTCAGTTGAATTGGGAGGAGAATTAAGGTGCAGACACAGTATGACAGTGTCATCTAGTTAGGTGGTTTCATTGCTCAGACACCAGATGGTTTAATACTAAAATCACTAATAGATGTGAAGTTTCCAAAGTTCTGTTCATGATCAGCTGCAACCAGAACTATTATGTTCTTTTTCCAGAATGTTGTTTGGACATCTCAGCCTTATTTATCCCACCCTGCCAAGAAAGGGTGTGGTGAAATTCCCAAAGTCTCCACAAGCGAGCTCAGAGACTAATCAAAACAGCAAGGGCTGTCCATCTTCCCCGACCCTGCTGACTGAAAGACTCTGGTCTCTTTGACCAGATGTCGAGCTCCCTACAGATTAGGAAGATGTGCTCTTCTGTTTAACGGCACCCTCTCTTCCCAACAAACTGACAGAAGGGAAGGACCATGCAACTGACTTCATTAAGAAAATTCTTGCTCTCACATAGTACGAGACCAACTACTATTAATAAATAAAATTATGTAAATATACAGGTATGATAACACCAGTAGAGAGGGTGCCATACAAGCGGGACACACAGACAGAGACGCCACTGACCTGAAACACTAATTTTATTTCTGTTTTATTGTGTATAGGCTCAAGCGATAAAACATTATTTTTCCAATTCAATTCTTGTTAACTTTTCTCCCATAACACACTTCAAGAATTTCAGATCAAAGCTGCTATAACCATTTGCTCAGATGCTAGCATAGTTGCTCATGAGCTAGACCTATTTGCCTATTCATATCTCTTTAAACCTATCCTTTCATTTTGAGATGCAAGAAGAAATATAGCCGTTGTCTTCAAAAACAGGAAGCAGACCGTGTGGGAGCATGTCAAGAGGATACCATGAAAAACACATATCTTTTCAAAACAGATTTTTATCCTATCCAGAATGAATTGTTGTGCATTTGATGCAACAGGACTGAAAAAAAAATCAGCTTTAACTGGATGGAGTGGCTATGCACCGTCTTCAACTGTTTCATCGGATAATGAAAGGTTTAGACAGTTTAGTTAATTTCTCAATCCGAAAATGATTCATGATACAGTTTGAATGATGAATAGAATGACAATGGAATTAATCAAGTTTGATGGTTTCTTTAAAAAAAAAAAGAATTAATGAAAAACTCCCTTAATAAATCACTGCACAGAAACTTGCCTTCAGGTCCCTTCTGCTTGCGTTCAACTTCTTTGCGATACTCATCAAGTTCACGGTCCGTCAACTTGTTAAAGGGATTTGGTGCCGTGGTCACAATTACTCGTGGCTGGTATTCCTTTTCAATAATCGCCTTTGATGCTGTCACCAACTCTCCCTGAATAAGCAAAACAAACTGCCATCAAACGTCTCGGTGATTTACAGACCCCAACTTAAAGCAGCTACTCAGATGACACTCAAATAATAAATGTTGATCACGTGTGAGGCTGAGCGAGATAAATTTCGTAGCCTGGAGAGAAAATTTTACAATAATATGTTACCTCGTGCATAAAGGCTGAATCCTAAAGTGGAACCAGATGGTACAATGTGGCCCAGAGGTCACTTCACATCTGCCTCCACTTTACCCGTGGCGGTAGAATTACTGCCTCGTATGCCTGGAGCCTCGAAGGTACATCCACAGCTGTGGTATATTAACCAAGATGGGATAATTCCTGATTCCCTTTCCTTTTGCTACATCAGCAAGAAGTGATTTTATGCACACTGTTATCCCAACTACCTTAATCCCCACTAAAGTTGAACTAGTTAAAAGAACTGCTAGACCACTCATACCCCCAGCAACACTGCTTGTTCATTATGCAACCGTGCTTCCATTAGTTCCCACTGTAACTCTCCACCCACTGATCTTAGCCCACGTTTTTGTTATCCCCCCCCCCCCCAACTTGGCAATTTTTCATAAAAGTAATATTTAATTCACAATTGGGAAATTACAGGTACAGCTCAGTGCACATTCATTCTTTACAAGCAGGGAAATAATTCTCATCCAGAGACACATGAGAATACAGATGCCTAGATTAGTGGGCATTAGGCACAAAGGGAGGTGGGACGGACTTGGAATGTTTGTGTGCCAGAGTGAAGCCACAGGCAAACTAGAGGACCACCTCATATTTCCCTTTGGTATCTTATAACCCAACGTTATGAACATTGAATTCTCCAATTTTAGGTAACTACTACAAAACCCTCCCCTCCCGCCCATGCCACACCTGGACTTGCACCAATTTATCCCCCTCCCCCTGCATTCCTTCCTCTAGCTTCACAATTTGTAACTCTTCAATCCTTTTGTCTCACACCCTCTGTCTTTCCATCTCTGGTCTTTGTCCAACAATCTGCCGATCAAAACGCACTCTTGTATCAATCCATTACCTTCCAGGCTTCGTCCTGCCCCTCCTCTCTTCTAGCTTTCTTCCTCCACCCTACAATCAGTGTGAAGAATGCCCCCACCCCATAATGTCACCTGTCCATGTTCTGCAGAGATACCCAAACTGCTGAGTTACTCCAGCACTTTGTTTTTTTTTTTAATAAACCAGCATCTGCAGTTACTTGTTTCCACTAAATTTCAATGACAAAGAGCACTAAACTTCACACGATTGTCTAAGTACTTGAACTTTTGGTGATATGTCGATCCAGGATTACTAAGGTACATCAACCCTTAAATAAACCGGATCGGTTGATAACGTAGATGAAGAAAATAGGCCAACAATGCAATTTCCAGATTGGATTTTATCATCATTCTCAATTAACATGAATAGTCTTCTGAAAAAGCAATTTTTAAATAAAAAATGCAGCATCTAAATATCCAATGCCATTAGGACCCACCACATTGTTTGCAGAACATGTGCTCTCGCTAGAGAAATAAATTTATTTCAATGATAGATCAAGAGGTTTTGGTTCTAAAGAATATATATGTTGTTCAAAGGGAAAAACATGAAGGCATGCTAAAACATTTTAAATAATAATTTAACAATGTGAAAGCTCAACACTCTGACAATTCATAATCATAAATAGCATTTCTGGACTCAAGAGCTCTTGTTATATTTCAGTGTGGAAGCTCAAGACTGACAAGTATTGCTGCATAAACTTCCATAAAGTTCGGAAGCTATTGGGTTTCCCATTTTCGCAGATATACAACACAATAAAAGCAAGATAAAACAAAATATAACACAATTTTTGGACTCCTTCCTCATTATGGAAGCTCCAGTGTCAAGTAATCAATATTTGGTCTAGTATTGCTTTACGGATTCAGATAATGCTCAGAGTTTAAATGTGATTTGGAAAACAGAGGAAAATGTGTCCTTTGGTTGTACTGAGGAGGCGGAGAATGTCTGTGATAGAGTGGTGGAGGCTGACTAGTTAAGATAATTGTAGAAACAAGAACTACAGATGCAACCGGGGTGCCGGCCCGAAACATCACCTATGCTTTTCATCCAGATAGGCTGTCAGACCTGCTGAGGTGCAAGGGCATTTTATGTCTATCTTCAGTTAAGATAATTGGTTTGTCGTTTTGTTAAGAGAGCACTTGGAAAGAAAATAAACAAAAGGACATGTTGTAACTATGAAATGCAGAATGCAACAAGTGCTGGAAATCTGAAACCAAAACTGAAGCCAGTTCTGATACTAAAACAACAGATTATCTGAAATTGTTAAACTCCATGTATGTCGCCAAGGGCTGTAACAAGCCTGGATAAAGGAAGAGGGTGATCTTATAGAGGTGTACAAAATTATGAGAGGAATAGATCGGGTACATGCGCAGAGTCTCTTGCTCAGAATAGGGGAATCGAGAACCAGTGTAAGTAAGTAAGTAAGTAAGTAAGTTTATTGGCCAAGTATTCACATACAAGGAATTTGCCTTGGTGCTCCGCCCACAAGTAACAACATGACATACAGTGACAGTTACGGAATGACTCAGAAAACACTAAACATTAATAATAAAATATTAATGATAAAACACCATTGATCAAGCATGTGAACCAACAAAATACCAGATCAAAGGGAGGCTACAGATTTTTGGCTGTTGAGTAGAGCAACTACTCGTGGATAAAAACTGTTTTTATGTAGTGATTCAAAGAGTTTGTGGCCAGGGTGAGAGGGGTCAGAGATGATCTTGCCCGCTCGCTTCCTGGCCCTTGCAGTGTACAATTCATCAATGGAGGGAAGGTTGCAGTCAATAACCTTCTCAGCTGATCGGACGATTCGGACATAGGTTTAAGGTGAGGGAAGGGAAAGAGATTTAATAGGAACCCGAGGGGTTAACTTAAAAAAAAGATTTTTACACATACAGTGGTGGGAGTATGGAATGACCTGGTGAAGGAAGTAGTTGAGGCAGGGACTATCGCAATGTTCAGGAAACATGGACAGGATAGGTTTAGAGAGATATGGGCCAAACACAGGCAGGTGGGATTAGTGTAGAAGGGACATGTTGGTCGATGTGGGCAAGTTGGGCCAAAGGGCCTGTTTCCACACTGAAAGACCCTGTGACTCTAAGTTCGCATCGCTAGCGAATTAGAGGGGAGCATGCAGCTGGTGGTACTCTCATGTGCGTATGCTTCATACAGAGCCAGTGTTTCCACTTTGAAGGAAATGACCCGAAATTCGGGAAATTCTGGTTGTCTTCGGGTAATTTTAGTGTCATGGAATAATTTTGGGAAATTTCCGCATCTGGAAATAAAGGTAATACACACAGCGCTGCCAGTTTGGCGCTCAAAAGTTTAAACAGAGCGCTGTCAGTTTAACGCGTGGGAATTTAAACAAAAAGCTGTCGGCTGCAGCGCTATGGGTTCTAAATATAGAGCTGCCGGCTGCAGCACTATGGGCTTTAAAAATAGCGCTATGGCCATAGCGCTATGGGTCACAGACTGCTCGGGAAAATTCTCGTATAACAATGAGTTTTTGGAATTCTCTTTCTCAGTGGAGGTTGAGCCTTTGATTATTTTTCAGGCAGTGGTAGAATTCTGGATAAGCCTAGTGGTGAAAAGTTACCAGCGGGCGGTGGGATTGCAGTTACATTGGGATTGGCCTTGATCTTACAGAACAGTGGGTGGGCTCAAGGGGCCAAGAGGGAGAGAGGGAGGGGTGGAGAGAGGGAAGGGTGGAGAGGAGGGAGAGGAGAGGGAGAGTGGGAGAGGGAGAAGCAGGGAGGGAGAGAGGGAGAAGGAGGGAGAGAGAGAGGGAGAAGGAGGGAGAGAGAAGGAGGAAGAGAAAAAAAGGGAGAGAGGGAGGGAGAGGGAGAGGTGGAGGGAGGGAAAGGGGAAGGAGGGAGAGAGGGGGAGGGAGGGATGGAGGGAAGGAAGAGGGAGCAAGGGACAAAGAGAGGGAGGGAGAGAAAGGGGAAGGAGGGAGAGAGAGGGGGAGGGAGAGAGGGAGGGAGGGAGAGACTGAGACACATGATAGCAGGTTGCAAAAACAAAAACAACAAAAGCTGTTGGAGGCAACGAAAGCTGCCTTGCATAACACTGTACAAGTGAGAAACAGAAGCAGGCAGATATGGTGTAGTTACATAGATCTATTTTGCCTTGTCCTTCTTTGTGTTGTTAACGTGTGCCCACGAAAAAACCCAACAACAAATAGCATGCAGGAAGCATTTTTGAAAATTTCAGGAAATACCATCAAATTCCAGGAAATTTGGGATTCTATTTAAGGACATTTTTTTGAGATGTGGAAGCACTGTACAGAGCTATATAGCACAGAAACAGGCGCTTTGGCCCACCTTGTCGATGTTGACCAAATTGGCATACAGGGCTTGTTCTAGTGTCATGCATTTGACCCTCTCAAACCCTCCCGATCCATATATCTGTCCAAATGTCTTTTAAAAGTCATAATTGTAGCAGTTTCTACAGCTACTTCACAGTTCATTCCAGATAAGGACTGCAGTCTGATGAAAAGTTGCCAGTGTTCCTTCTTAAATCTTTCCCCTCTCACTTTAAGTCTATAACTCTAGTTATAGAATCCTCTACCTTGGGAAAAACGTTCACTTTATCCATGCTCCTCATGATCTTGTACATCTCAATGAGTTCACCCACAACCTCCTACGCTGCAAAAAAATCTCCCAGGCTATCCAACCTCTCCCAATAATTTAAGCCCGCAAAACAAGATGGCATGGATCATGGACTTGGATGGTGCAGTTGAAATTGCCAAGGGGAGCAGCTTTTGTACATTTTGTAGATGAAATATAGAGCAACTATAAAACATCTGTGAAGAGAATCAATGTTTCTGTTAGTGCATAATATGCCAGTGAAACTGGCCGTGGGTCTTGGAAGGTATTGAGCTTTTTAAGTGAGTGTTGTCGGAACTGCAATTATCCAGGCACAGAAAGCGTTCTATCAGGACCAGACTTATGCCGTAAAGGTGGTGAAATGACTTTGTATGTCAGGTGGTCATCCATCTGCTATTGAAAACCAGCTTCTGAACTGCTCTTGCAGGCACAGTATTTATAAATATCAGTAACAGAACGATCAAGGAAACTTTACAAGCTCTTTTGCTTTGTGTCTAATAAATGGATAGCAATGGTACTAGATGAATTTCACCTGGGTGGACCATGTTTAGAAAAACTGTGATTATAACAAATGTTGCAAATCTATGCCAAGGTCAAGGATAGATGTATTATCTCTGATGGGGAAAGGTAATTAGTGACAAAAGGCATAAATGTAGATGTTCTTTATGGCAGTGCGCTGTCGCAGCAGTACAGTCGCTGCCTTACAGTGCCAGAGTCCCGGGTTCGATCCTGACTATGGGTGCTGTCTGTACAGGGTTTTATGTTCTCCCTACGACTACATGGGTTTTCTCCAGGTGCTCCAGTTTTCTCCCACACTTCAAAGACGTACAGGTTTGTTGGTTAATTGCCTTCGGTAAAAATTGTAAATTGTCCCTAGTGTGTAGGATAGTGCTTGTACGCGGGGTGATCGCTGATCGGCTCATCCTCGGTGGGGCAAAAGGCCTGTTTCCATGCTGTATTGCTAAACTAATAAAAAGTTATCTGTATCTTTATTTATTCCACACAGTCTGCAGATCTCTAACACTTCAGCATTTAGTTCTATAGACTTTGGTTATCGACACTTCCTTTTCCCATTTGCTTCACCGGGATGGGAAAACAGTCATCTGCCTCCATCTACATTGTTTCATCTCCTCTCAGAACAAATACAGTTACAGAACATATAAAATACTAAAACAAAACATAACGGTCTAAGACAACACTGAGTAATCAACTGGGAGAGTGGAAGGATACCCTAACCTATTTAGAGATACCTTAAAGTTCTTGCTTTAAAGTTTTCTCCTGGGTATGAGGAAGGCTGCAGGAAAAGGCTAGAAAATAAAATCCTTCTCTATAAAGCACTGCATCTCTGGACTAAATACAACCATCTTCAATCATTAATACTTTGGGAAAAGCCCACAACTTCCACCTGTAAGTATTTTCCCTCACAATCATGAAACAAAATGAATTGAAGAATTTATGCTGGGCATGAAGCAAGCATTTTAAGGTTAGAGCAGAACTACTGTGCAAGGAAAAGCAACAGTGGGCGCAGCGTTCAACAACAAAAGGTCAGTAAGTACCTTTCTAACAGGGTTAGTGCGATTTAAGACTTGCTCTGAGAGATCGAGACCATCAATAAACTCCGCACAGTCTGAGAGTGGTGCATCCTGCAACAGTAAATTGAGTAAACAGTGCAAACCGTACCCTCCCTTAAAGATTGGATAATTCAAGTCCTTATATCGTGTCACTTCCATGCAGCATATGTTTTGACAGCAGCAGGATGGCAGGAAGATGGCATGCAGACTATTACCCAACACTAGATGATGTGCAGATAAGGGATTCTAACCAGTCAAACTTTCATAATCTCAAACACAATTAATTTTAGGAAGTTTACCAAAAGCTTCAAGTAAATATAACTAATGTTCTTAATGTGTCAGAACTACCATTAATCTTTGGGGCACGAGTTACGAGTGTTGAATTACTAGTTTCAGCTTGTTAATAGTTAAAAATAAAAAGATGGGGATATTCACTCAAATTCATGCAGACCAATGTTTTAGAAACACGAAGGATCAATACACCAAAGTGGGCACTGCTACATGTTTCCAAATTTATTGTATTAATTCATATTGAATAATTTCAGACAAATACAAGATTCACTTTACTGCTAGTTTTCCCATTGTAGACAAAGCCAGGCAAAATCTAAAGTTAGGCAGATTCTAAAAGATATGTTAAACAAATTCGGTTTGTAAATGAAATCATTTTTAAAAGCATGAAATCCAAAAACATATTTTAAATCATATTGAAATACATCAGGAATGACTCTAGTTGTTGAAAATCAACATTTGCTATATCATATATATGAGACAATTTCAGCCACATGCAAACAGACTCCATACAATTCAGTTTGGTCAGTATTACACGATTTATTCAAAAAAAATAACAGTGCTGGAGCAACTAGAGTCTTCTGTTTACATTATTTATATCTTCTGAAAGGCAGAACTGGTACCTTGCATCATGATTGTGTACTGGTAATAAAAAAAAACCTATAATTTTAGGTCTGATGATAAGTTGATTGATCTCCAATTTAATTAGAATATAACAGTGAAATAAATGAGGTTTTGAAAGCCTGACCAGTGTACTTGGCATGCTTATGATATCTAATGGTATCATTTATTAAACTATCATTAAAGAACATGCACAGATGACTGCATTCGGCAATGATTTGCAGGGACTCTGACAGACATGCTATTAATCCAGTGTCAATATTATTCTTACTCTGATATATCTGCATTCTTGGTTGAATATTTGAAATATAATGGACGGAATATCACTCACACTTACCTCCCACACAGATAAATTCTGCCATTTAAAGAATATTGTTTGCAAAATATTAGGCAATGATAATGACAGACAAACTTGATGCTGATAACAGAGAAAACATAACATCTCTCTATTCTATACTCACCTGTGTAAAAGACCTATCCAGTACAACACCACATAACAATTGAGACTGAGGTCCGGCAGTCTTAACATCCTGCAAATTTTGTTCACGAATCTAAAAATAAAGTAAGGAAAGCAGTTATTTTTCTCTTCATGGATAAGGACCAAACTTTATTTGCCCATCAGATTCAGGCAGCTCTCTTGACTATACGACCTTGTGAAATCTCTCGACCTATAAATTATCTCTCCAACTGGTAGGCAGTTCAGTGGCAATACAGGATAACTAAACCTTACTGTAAAACAACCCACGGAAATGACTGAATAAAACACTAGAATTGCATACCAACTCATGGAAAATAAATAACATTTTATAAGATAAAAATATATCATTTCTTTCTCACTATTAAATAAAGGTTATTGCTTTCCTATCACATGCTCCCACACCAACCGCCTTCCTGTACTCTGATAGAACCTGCCTGTACTGTTAATACTCAATCTCTTCCCGTCACTCTCCTTATAATTGTCCAAAATGTCTCATCGTGCTCATCATTTACCTTTAAATTTCTTTGTCCCTACCATTATTCAATATTTAGTTTCTCCCAGGCATTAATTAAAATTTAAAGTGATGAATAATAGAATTAAAAACAGGACAGCAGTGCACCAACTCCTCCATAAATCATATGATTGCATATTAGACCAAAATATTAACGGCGCATTAAAATGTGTCAAAGGCACGTTCCATAATTTTACAAACAAGGGTTGCAGCAAAATATCTGGAAGGATAAAGGGAATAAAATAAAATAATAATGCAATGAGAAGCATATATTCAGAAAACACATAACCCCAAATGCACAACCCTAAAAGATTGCCTGATAGCGACTTTCTAAATGTAAACTAAATGTAAACTATCTTAGAAGCTGTTGGGACAGAAGACGTGTTTACACTGAGCAGCGGACTGGCTTGCGATGCGAATAGGGCTGTTGAGCCAAAACCAAAAAGGCCAACGTCAGGCAACGCCATTGTAGTGGGAGACTCCATTGTGAGAGGTACGGACAGGGGTTTCTGCGGCAACAGACGGGATGCAAGGATGGTGTGCTGCCTTCCTGGTGCCAGGATCCAGGATGTCACGGACAGAGTGCAGAAAATCCTCAAGGGCGAAGGTGAACATCCGGAAGTGGTAGTGCATGTCGGCACAAACGATGTCGGAAAGAAGGGGATGAATATTCTGCAGCGTGACTTTAGAGAGCTCGGAAAAATGCTGAAAAGCAGGACCTCCAGGGTTGTTATCTCCGGTTTGCTTCCAGTTCCTCGTGCTGGCGAGAGCAGGAACAGGGAGATACGGGACCTGAACGTGTGGCTGAGGAACTGGTGCATGGGGCAGGGATTTAGATTCTTAGATCACTGGGATCTGTTTTGGGGTAAGGGGGAACTGTACAAAAGGGACGGATTGCATCTTAACAGGTGTGGGACCAGCATTCTGGCAGGCAGGTTTGCCACTGCTACACGGGTGGTTTTAAACTGAATAAGGGGGGTGGGGTGTCGAATGGGATAGTGGAGGATGGAGTTAAAGGGAAAGGGTTTCTTAAATGTGTGAGCGTAGAGACAGAGGGGTGTAAAATGAGGGTAGAAGCAATAGGTAGCAAGGTGAAAATTAAAAGTGGCAGGCAGACAAAACCAGGGCAAAAATCAAAAAGGGCCACTTTTCAACATAATTGTATAAGGGGTAAGAGTGTTGTAAAAACAAGCCTGAAGGCTTTGTGTCTCAATGCAAGGAGCATTCGTAATAAGGTGGATGAGTTGAATGTGCAGATAGCTATTAATGACTATGATATAGTTGGGATCACGGAGACATGGCTCCAGGGTGACCAAGGCTGGGAGCTGAACATCCAGGGATATTCAATATTCAGGAGGGATAGAGAGAAAGGAAAAGGAGGTGGGGTAGCGTTGCTGATTAGAGAGGAGATTAACGCAATGGAAAGGAAGGACATTAGTTTCGAGGATGTGGAATCAGTATGGGTAGAGCTGCGAAACACTAACGGGCAGAAAACGCTGCTGGGTGTTGTGTACAGGCCACCTAACAGTAATAGTGAAGTTGGAGATGGTATCAAACAGGAAATTAGAAATGCATGCGACAAAGGCAAAACAGTTATAATGGGTGACTTCAATCTACATATAGATTGGGTGAATCAAATTGGCAGCGGTGCTGAGGAAGAGGATTTCTTGGAATGTATGCGGGATAGTTATCTAAATCAACATGTAGAGGAACCAACGAGAGAGCAGGCTATTTTAGACTGGGTATTGAGTAATGAGGATGGGTTAGTTAGCAGTCTTGTTGTACGTGCCCCCTTGGGCAAGAGTGACCATAATATGGTTGAGTTATTCATTATGATGGAGAGTGACATTGTTAATTCAGAAACAATGGTTCTGAACTTAAAGAAAGGTAACTTTGAGGGTATGAGACGTGAATTGGCCAAGATTGACTGGCAATTAATTCTAAAAGGGTTGACGGTGGATATGCAATGGAAGACATTTAAAGACTGCATGGATGAACTACAAAAATTGTTCATCCCAGTTTGGCAAAAGAATAAATCAGGGAAGGTAGTGCATCCGTGGATAACAAGGGAAATCAGGGATGGTATCAAAGCGAAGGATGATGCGTACAAATTAGCCAGAAAAAGCAGCATACCGGAGGACTGGGAGAAATTCAGAGGCCAGCAGAGGAGGACAAAGGGCTTAATTAGGAAAGGAAAAATAGATTATGAAAGAAAACTGGCAGGGAACATAAAAACTGACTGCAAAAGTTTTTATAGATATGTGAAAAGAAAGAGATTAGTTAAAACAAATGTAGGTCCCTTGCAGTCAGAAACAGGTGAGTTGATCATGGGGAACAAGGATATGGCAGACCAATTGAATAACTACTTTGGTTCCGTCTTCACTAAGGAAGACATAAATAATCTGCCGGAAATAGCAGGGTCAAAGGAGTTGGAGGAATTGAGTGAAATCCAGGTTAGTCGGGAAGTGGTGTTGGGTAAATTGAATGGATTAAAGGCCGATAAATCCCCAGGGCCAGATAGGCTGCATCCCAGAGTACTTAAGGAAGTATCTCCAGAAATAGTGGATGCATTAGTAATAATCTTTCAAAAGTCTTTAGATTCTGGAGTAGTTCCTGAGGATTGGCGGGTAGCAAACGTAACCCCACTTTTTAAGAAGGGAGGGAGAGAGAAAACGGGGAATTACAGACCAGTTAGTCTAACATCGGTAGTGGGGAAACTGCTAGAGTCAGTTATTAAAGATGGGATAGCAGCACATTTGGAAAGTGGTGAAATCATTGGACAAAGTCAGCATGGATTTACGAAAGGTAAATCATGTCTGACAAATCTTATAGAATTTTTCGAGGATGTAACTAGTAGCGTGGATAGGGGAGAACCAGTGGATGTGGTGTATCTGGACTTCCAGAAGGCTTTCGACAAGGTCCCACATAAGAGATTAGTATACAAACTTAAAGCACATGGCATTGGGGGTTTAGTATTGATGTGGATAGAGAACTGGCTGGCAAACAGGAAGCAAAGAGTAGGAGTAAACGGGTCCTTTTCACAATGGCAGGCAGTGACTAGTGGGGTACCGCAAGGCTCAGTGCTGGGACCCCAGCTATTTACAATATATATTAATGATCTGGATGAGGGAATTGAAGGCAATATCTCCAAGTTTGCGGATGACACTAAGCTGGGGGGCAGTGTTAGCTGTGAGGAGGATGCTAGGAGACTGCAAGGTGACTTGGATAGGCTGGGTGAGTGGGCAAATGTTTGGCAGATGCAGTATAATGTGGATAAATGTGAGGTTATCCATTTTGGTGGCAAAAACAGGAAAGCAGACTATTATCTAAATGGTGGCCGACTAGGAAAAGGGGAGATGCAGCGAGACCTGGGTGTCATGGTACACCAGTCATTGAAAGTAGGCATGCAGGTGCAGCAGGCAGTGAAGAAAGCGAATGGTATGTTAGCTTTCATAGCAAAAGGATTTGAGTATAGGAGCAGGGAGGTTCTACTGCAGTTGTACAGGGTCTTGGTGAGACCACACCTGGAGTATTGCGTACAGTTTTGGTCTCCAAATCTGAGGAAGGACATTATTGCCATAGAGGGAGTGCAGAGAAGGTTCACCAGACTGATTCCTGGGATGTCAGGACTGTCTTATGAAGAAAGACTGGATAGACTTGGTTTATACTCTCTAGAATTTAGGAGATTGAGAGGGGATCTTATAGAAACTTACAAAATTCTTAAGGGGTTGGACAGGCTAGATGCAGGAAGATTGCTCCCGATGTTGGGGAAGTCCAGGACAAGGGGTCACAGCTTAAGGATAAGGGGGAAATCCTTTAAAACCGAGATGAGAAGAACTTTTTTCACACAGAGAGTGGTGAATCTCTGGAACTCTCTGCCACAGAGGGTAGTCGAGGCCAGTTCATTGGCTATATTTAAGAGGGAGTTAGATGTGGCACTTGTGGCTAAAGGGATCAGAGGGTATGGAGAGAAGGCAGGTACGGGATACTGAGTTGGATGATCAGCCATGATCATATTGAATGGCGGTGCAGGCTCGAAGGGCCGAATGGCCTACTCCTGCACCTAATTTCTATGTTTCTATGTTTCTAAATGTAAACTATAAACTTAAGGGCCTGTCCTACTTACGTGATTTTTACGGCGACTGTCATTCGGCGACTCACGACCATACAGGCGTTACCCCGCGACATGTCGCCTGTATGGTCGTGAGTAGTCGCCCAAAGAGTCGTAGCTTTTTCTGGTCGCCGCTGGATTTTCAACATGTTGAAAATTTTCGGCCACCTGCTGCAACTATAACGGGTGCCGGCAAGTTGCCGAAAAAAATCACGTAAGTGGGACAGGCACTTTAAGGTGCAACATTTACATTGCTACTGAGAAATGTATCTAAAGTAGCTGCTTTTAAAAACATTAGAAGTCAATGATTTATATCTAATTAAAATCAATGTTACCAATATTTCATTCAAAGACTATATGCCCTTAAATTTATCAGGAAAATATCAAAATGTAAAGAAGAAATATATAACTTGAAATTGGAAAGAGCCTGCAGTTATTTTTTTTACATCTATATCATGGAAACAATACGAATATTTTTTTATTTTGAGTTCCTCCAGGCAAGGTGGCACAAAGGGTTATTCAGGAAGTACAAACAAAATAACTCCTAATTGTTGAATAGCTTGAAGTAATCTTAAATTTCAGGACTTGAACACCAAGTGCTATAATCACCTCTCAAATAGACCAAATTATCCCTGGGCTTTTCTCCGAGCCAAATATTGGATCATCAAATCATGCAAGGAGCATAAAGACACAGATTTTAAGATGCGTCTTAAAAGGAGTAGAGAGGACTGGGTTATTTAGGAGAGATTAGCGATTTAGCTGCTTAATTTACGTATGGAATTTTTGTCTGTTCATGGGATGTAGTCCATATGGGCAAAGCCAGTATTAATTATTCAGACCTAACTGCCCTCAGAGTAACTGCTTCTGAAGACATTTAAGTGTCAACTGTTCTGCTCTGGATCAGGAGTCAAATTTAACCCAGACTAGATAAGAATGATAGACTTCTTTTCCTGAAGGATGACCATTCACAATAATGTGCCAGTTTTGTGCTTACCATTACTAAAACATACCATTCATTTTTAATTCCAGATTTTGAATCAAATTTAACCTTTCATCTGATACGATGGGATTTGAATTAGTCTCTCAGGATTTTTAATCCAGATCTGAGTTGCAGCAATTTAAATACAGCACCAATTATGAATGCCACCAATTTATTAAACAGCCTTAATTGACTCCTTAATTGAGAAACATGTTAGGCCATTTCAGGGGCCAGGTAAGAGTCAAAACTGGGCTATACAGGGCAAAGTAGTTCATGTCCTCCTCCAAAGCACATTAAATGGTCATTTATGATAATCTAGTGCTTTCATGGTAATTTTTTTAATTAAGGAATGGTTTAAATCTAGGTATTATCTCTTAAGTCTATGTATGTATTGTGAACTTTAGAACCCATCTCCCCAAAACACTTATGAAAATCAGTACAGGGTTCTGTATGACTAAAAGTGGGACTGCAAATAGAAAATGCAAGCGAGAAGGTGACACTCTTAAAGATTTTATACAAAGATGAAATCATTACAAAGCTAACAATATGTTTCATCCAAAAACTGCATCAGGCAATAGGAGGAGTATTCTCATAACTTAAGGTTAAAGGGAAATGGAATTACGTATATATTCTCTATAGCTAACTCTATTGCTCATTATAAGTTACTGCTTTCTCTTACATCCAGAAGTCAAATGCTACTGGTTAAACCAGATAATTCCCTAATCCACATGTTTAAATATTCTCCCCTTTTTTAAAAAGCTGTTGTACATTAAGCATTCCATGATGAAATCTGACAGTTAATATTTATCTACTTTTTGTATTTAACTTTCAATATTTATATGTAAATGCACTGAATGGAAACACAATGAAAAAACAATGGAATTTGTGTCTTTTACTTTCTGGCTGAGAGGTGGAGATACATGACAGTGGAGAAAGAAAGTTAGAGACCACGTCAACTCCAAATCCTAAATCAAAGGCAAGCAGAAAATAAATAGAACTTTCATCCGTGATTTATATCAATGCCTTATTGATTGGACAAGTATAAAATAAAAGGAATGCTCACAAGTTAAGTTGGATTTTTAAACAATAATCGATTACAAATCTCTCACTTTCTGACCTCCCCTGCAAGTTCATTGAAAGCTCAAAACCTTCCATCTCAAAAGCTTTTAGGTAATTGATTAAAACACCACCCTTATGGTCAACACTCTGACATATCAAGGATAGATGTGCTGCTAATTGATGTATTACAAAATGGTAACAGAACTTAAAACTTCTTTCCAGTTATGTATAAAGAACTAAAATCAATCGATATCCCTTCCAACAACAAGTGAGTAACATTTAGTTGCAGAATAAATCACTTATATTGAAGGATTCTTCCTACCTTATTCCTCATCTCTTTAAACTCACGTGGATCAGTGTTCAATGGCACAAACTGATTGGGAATTGGACCGGCACCATCTTTTGTCCACTATAAACATTAAGAATACCAAATGGTCAGTCTGCAAGCCAGGTTTAATAATTATGGAACTAATGACACTGTAGTGTGAAGTAAACCATGCATTTACAATAAACATTCAGTGCTTAAACATGGACTGCAGCAAGAGCATTGAATCAATGATGGCACGGTGCCTCTCGAGTATCAAGATCAATTGAACAAGATCTTTCACAATTTCTATCAATCGTGTGCTTGTTCATACTGTTGCGATCAGTGACTCAAATCACTGCAGCAACCAGTGACCAGGACCTAAAAAATACATTTTATCCAGTAAAGACATTTAACCTGTATGATCCAGATTACCTTACTATTTAACGCATAAGGGAGTCGTTTTGCAGATAGTGAAGACAGCTGTGAACGATTGCAGCAGGATCAGGGTCGATTGGCCAGGTGGACAGAGGAATTTAATACAGAGAAGTGTGAGGTGTTGCATTTTGGGACGTCGAACAAGGGCAGGACCTACACAGTAAATGGTAGGCCTCTGGGTAGTGTTGGTGCATAGTTCCTTGAAGGTCGAGTCGCAGGTAGACAAGGTGGTCAAAAAGGCTTTTGGCACTTTGGCCTTCATCAGTCAGAGTATTGAGTTGGTGAGACTACATTTAGAATATTGTGTTCAGTTCTGGGCACCACGTTATAGGAAAGATATTGTCAAGCTTGAAAGGGTTCAGAAAAGATTTACAAGGATGTTGCCAGGACTAGAGGGTGTGAGCTATAGGGAGAGGTTGCGTAGGTTGGGTCTCTATTCCATGGAGCGCAGGAGGATGAGGGGGGGATCTTATAGAGGTGTACAAAATCACGAGAGGAATAGATTGGGTAGATGTACAGAGTCTCTTGCCCCAGAGTAGGGGAATCGAGGACCAGAGGACAAAGGTTCAAGGTGAAGGGGAAAAGATTTAATGGGAGTCTGAGGGGTGACTTTTTCACAGGGTGGGTGTATGGAACAAGCTGCCAGAGGTAGTTGAGGCTGGGACTATCCCATCGTTTAAGAAACACTTAGACAGGTACCCATGGATAGGACAGGTTTGGAGGGATATGGCCCAAGCGCAGGCAAGTGGGACTAGTGTAGCTGGGAAATTGTTGGCCGGTGTGGGCAAGTTGGGCCGAAGGGCCTGTTTCCACACTGTATCACTCTATGACATTGCTAACGCATTTTGAACAAGTTATTCTTCAACAAATAATTCTCCAACTCTCAAGAGGGATATTTTGTTGAATGCACAGACTATATCAATGGTCTTGTCATAAAGGGGTCTAATTTCTAACAAAATGGTTAGCTTTGGAAATGATTGTGATTTGCCAATAAAACAAATTAAACTAATAATTGACCATGGAGGATTATTTAAAGGATGTTTCCTTTGGTAATTTTTTTTTTAAAGTACAGTGATAGGAAATACGAAAATTGCTTCTATTTCATCACCCATTACCCCTTCCTAAAATTGTAAATCTAATGATCAGCTACATGCATATTAGAAATAGCTTAACTGAGTGTTAAAATCATCTTGCACTTTCATATTTTAGTGTTACCTCAGTACTTCATTTTGCAGAATACTCTTTTTCAAATTAATCTTAACAGTCTTTAAACTGAGAATTACAGGTGGAATTTGTGCAGTGGAGCCACTGCACTATGGAACCTATAATTCTGGGACCGATCCTAGTCAACTCATTCCATTTAGGGCGCGGAAAACGAGCAGAAGATGGGACCAGAGACGAGTAAAACAAATGCTTTAAAGGTGGCTAAAAACAAAAAAATGGTTGCACCATTGATTCATTGTTCTGCAACATTTACACAAAAGCAAATTAAAGCACAAAATGACTAGTAGAGAGGAAGGATGGGGTGGTGGTGTGGTATCGGTAGTCCAGAAGCTTGGTGAAGGGATTTTTGGGTGCAAGTCATGAGTGGGCATCACCAAAGTTCTGTACTGAAATTTAAGTTTATCTGGAAACTATAATACTAATTTATCTTTGGAACTTCAACAGTTGAGGACATGAACACTAATATTCACAATATGACCCATTAATTTAGTGATTTCTAGTATTGCTAATTACTTCTAAAAAGACAATTTCAAAACCACCCCAATACATAATCACAAGCAAACTAAGCATTTTATGATTTATTTTTAAGGCTGGATCCTATCCTCCATGCATACTTTCTGTAAAGTGATAGGTCTGACTAGCTGATCATAACTTGCAGCCAACACAGTCAACAGTTAAATTTCTATATTTCAATGTATTAAGCTGCAGCTTTGACCAGTTGATCAGAGCCAACAAGCATATAAATAATGTGCAGAGAGAATAAGCATGAGCCGCCCGTGTTCGTGAATGTCACGAACTTCTTTATTCCTCTTAAGAACAATGCACTTGTAGAGTTTATGCAGAAAATAATAGAAAATAAAGCTTTGGATGTTCATCATTCGTTTTGAATAAGGGATGGGCATGGAAGATTGAATACTCACTCATAACCATTCTTCTGACAAAAAATTACAGCACCTTTTCACCAGAAATAATTTTAACACAGTCAAAACAAAAATACCACGACTAATACCAATATAGAGACCACCACAGTAGAATATTTTTTTTTAAACCCTATCGTTTGACGAAAGGACATGACATTAAAAAAAAAAGTTTTTTTTTTTTAAAGGATTAATTAGTCTTAAGAAGTCTTACATACAAAATGATAGCAAACCAATCAGAGCTATGATACAGCCATCACTCTGTTGAGACCACGTCAAACTTCTGGTTATAGATGGACAAGACAGACCAAACAAAATATTCGTACATGTGAACTCACCAAAAGCTCTTTAAAAAAAAAGCACACGAGCATTTGAAAAACTGTAATTGCATAATTTGCGGTATTTTCTTTACAAATTTTAGCTGGCAATCTTAAGGCATCAGTTACAATATAAAGAGCGCAATTTAATTTGGAACAAAGAATCATAATAGCTACAGGCAGCTATGCTGGTTATTCCAACTCTCCATCTTTGGTATGAGGTAAATCTAGCAGCAACATCATGTTAATAAGTACTCTTGCATGACCAATCTTTTGAGATCTGCAATTAAAATAAAGTTCTATTTGAGGTGGTATCAACTTGTGATCAGGAAGTCATTTTGGAAAAGATTATTTGGATTATTAAATTACCAAATCGCCTGGGGGTCACATAAACCTGATTATTTTTACAATGTTTTTTTTAATTAAATTTTGTTTTATGAAAGGACTTGGGCAAGGCCAGCAAAGATTTTCCATACCTAATTGCACTCGAGAAGAGGTGAAATGCTTTCTTAAAATCATATATGACTGGAGTGGCTCAAGAACAAAGCCCAAAAGTCACTTGATTCAGTATATTTCAATATATATTAGGAAAGCCCATGTCCATTTGGTACTAAATTTAATCCTATATAAAAAGATGCATGCCAGTAACATTTCTTTTTAAAGCAAAGAATAAAACTGAAATAACAACTAACTTTTAAAGTGCTTTCAAGATTCTACTTGGAAAATTAGCTATATTTGGTTTCAGTTTAATGAAGGGAACATATTTGAGTATCATGTTGACAGCTGTAATCTTTAATTCATGTGTATATTCTTAATACGGTTGCCTATGCATGCATTTTGCACTTGTAACCAAGACCTTTTCCACTGGCAAGATCAGGGCTGCCATAACTCAAATGGCCAAAGAGATAAAACATTTCTACACAAGGCTGCATTATGTAAACAATATAATTGAAATAATCACAACTGTACTGTCTGATCCTAGGCCATTCTCATAGATATCATTGACATAAAATGAGGATATCATTGAAATATTAATACCCCAAAATTAATGAGTTGCTCCCCATTTCCAGTGAAATGTCAGCACCCTAATCCAGAAATTGATGAAAAGGACTACTGCTGGTTTTACAAGTGATACCTGCCCACATCACTTTGTATGATTCTTTACAGACTTTTAATGTTTTGGGAAAGAATATCACTGGAGGATTGTTGGATATGGGCTGTGCAATAAATGGCAACTCTAGGAGGAAGCTGGTTTGCTTTTTGGCATTCCTATGGAACAGTGTCGTTAATTAATACAAGGTACTCAGAATTTCCAACCGTCAGAAAAATAGAAGAAAAATGCTGGTGCAAATAGTGTTAATGAGTATAAGGAGCCCTTAAAAGTATTATCCATTTGGCACCATGTTCGCTAATCAACTCAGAATATATCAGATCAAGTGACTGTAAAAGAAAGCATCTTAAAAGTGAATAGTTGAATGGGCGATCACTCCAATCATTGCTGGTAATTCATTGACCCCTTCTCAAAACAGCTATCGTTTGGAGAAGACCACATGCCAAAAAGTTAGAATTAAAGGAAAATTTATATTAAAATTATTCTGAACAAAGGTCTTACAGATTTCTATTAGCATCTTCCTGCTCTACTTCTGTCATGCCACACCCTACTGGTTGGTACAGGAGGAAAGGATTATACACTATTTGCATGCAATATTCCATGCAGAAGGCAGCTAAATTTCAGCACCTAGAGGCTTTAGGGCAATTTAGAAATAGCACGGTCAATAAATATTTTCATGAGCAGATTAGGTTCGATATAAAGCACTGATTTCAAACAGCAATAGGAAACTGCTTAAGGATTTAAAAGCATTTGCCACTTCGAACATCCTACACCAAGTAATAATTATAACAGGAGTACATTTAGAAACGTTTGAATTTTTGGAAACGTTTGCCTCCAGCATGTTTCCCCTCCAAAATATTTTTAAAATTTCAACTACACATTGCACCTTATGCAATAGCAAAAGCAGACACAACTCAACAAGGCTCTTCACAATACACAAAGATAGAATTAATTTTATTTAGATTTAGTCATCACTATAGTAACATTCTGAAGTTAAATCTGAAGGGGTTTATAGCTACAGCGACAAAGGAAAGATATGCAGACTGCCCTAAATAAATTGTGCAAATCAACCACAAATCTTTTTACAGGGTGGCAGTGGTGCAGCTGTAGAGTTGCTGCCTCACAACGTCAAAGACCTGGTTTCGATCCAGACAGGTGCTGTCTGTGTGGAGTTTGCATATTCTCCCTGTGACCGCATGAGTTTCCTCTGGGTGCTTTGGTTTCCACCCACATCCCAATGACATAGCTAAATTGGCCTCTCCAAATTGTCCCTTGTGTAGGGAGTGGATGCAAAGTTGGACATAGAACTGGCATGAACGGGTGATCGATGGTCGGCGTGGACTCAGTGGGCCAAAGGGTTTGTTTCCATGCTGCATCTCTAAATCTAAAACCATGCCATGGAACCGCTAATAATTAAATCCTAGATTTGAAATATGAGAATAAGAATTCCTAATCTTGTGCCGTGTTCCATGCCTAATATAATTATAAAGTGTGTTATGCACCGACTAAAAAGATGAATCACACTATGACAAACTACAAAGTGTTGTAAAATTAAGTCAACACAAAAAACTATGGCACAGGAATACAAGAGACCGCATATCCTGGAATCTTAAGCAAAAAACAAAGTGCTGAAGGAACTCAGCAAGACAAAACTGTAGCATGTGGGTCAACTGTCTGAAAACCTCAATTATCCTAAGTGCCTTCCTTCCTTCCCTTAAAAAAATGTAGACATAGCTAGCCTCAAGCAGTTTTACAGATAGCTGGTAGACAGATTATATATATACTGCATGCTACATAGAAGACAGGCCATCCAGATTCAGAATGAAGAATGAATCTGGAGGTGTTAATAGATTATTAATCACTTTTTTTTAAAGTGCACACATGCAGTTAATAATTAGCAGAAATAAAGAACTTCCCACAGAAGCAAAACCAGAACTGTATGAGTTACACTGTTACACTTCTGCCCCAAAGCATCTAGGGCCATCTGCCTCAGGTAGCTGTACGTGATCTATGTACTATGAACAGTAAGGTAGGCACAGACCAAGCAGTTGGAAATACAGCTTGGCACGCAGACACCGGACGATAGAGACTGCAGCAAGGGTTTCACGTGATCGTGTGTAATGTTCGTCCACACCTTAGTCTTCGATTTGGGGCTGCCACCATTCCTAGATTCTTCAGGCACTTCATCAACTCTGCCTGTGCTGCCTGCATTCAGCCATCTCGTCTTCTCTCGCTGCTGTTTCTGAGAACTTTGCTTGAGAGGGGAGCGAGAGCTAGAGTCACTGTCCTCTGGAAAGGTAAAACCTGTGGCAGAGGGTGGGATCTCAACATCACTGCGATTCTTATTTTTTTCACGCAGAGCTGGGCAACGGTATGGATAACCAGTCCTGTAACCCTGCAAGATACAGATGCAGATTAGTTTATATATACCAGCATGCAATGAAATTCCTACACATGATGCTCAGAGAGTAAACAGTATGCACACACAAATGCTACAGTGATGATAAATACAGCATTAAATACAATGAGTGCACAACAGCAGAATTGTGCAAGGCTGCACAATCTGAACTGGTAGATTGACATCCGTCCATCTGCGAGATGGTGGTGCTGCTTTGACGTGGTCCTACTTGGAGAGGGCAATGTGAAGTAGTCCAAAAAGTATTGAAGTACAATAACGGAATAACTGTATGAGGTAGAGATAAGAGTATGTGGTCCAAGAGTACGAAAGAGGTGATTTAATGAAACGTTTCGTAAAAAACATGCTTTGTGTTTATGTTGAAATATTGAAATTCAGAGATTCAAAATAATTGAAAGCTTTAATTTACCCAACTGTGTAAATCTTTTCAACACAACATACCAAATCCTTTTGTGTAACATATTGTTCTCTAACAGGCTGCATATACACAATTTAATAATGAATGCACATTGAACAGCTTCTGAAACTAAATTCCCTTAACGTCACTGTAATCGAGTTTCAGATTGTAGATCAACACATATTCATTATTACATTGCACAGGATAAATTATGACCATTTTTTAAAACAATATTCTTTATTCTTTATTTTTTTAAGTTAACTTAACCTCCATAGATGAATAATCAACAGTTGCTTCACGCCCTGAGGAAGGTGAAACGGAACTATACTTGTGAAAGTGTAAGATTTCACACTCTTTAGTGATTATTCTCTTAAATATTACAAAAAGCACTTTTCCTTGGAACACATTTTGGATTTTTAGCTTTGGCTCAATAGGTTACACACCCATCCTAGATGCAGAAGTTTTGGGTTCAGTTATCACAAGCACAAAGATCTACACTGACACACCAATGCAATATTGTGGTTGTATTGCATTGTCCGGTTGAACTAAGACATGTCTGCTTCCTAAGTCAAAGGTCAAAGATAGAAAAGATGATTAATAAAAGATTAGTAAAGCAGTAAATGGTAATTATACTGCTACTTATGGAACAACATACATACATACGTTCATTGACAATTTTTTTTGTCTAATAACGTTATACTTCAAAATTATATATTTGGCTGCAAATCCTTTGGAAAGTTATGATGGTACTCCTAATTCCTATACAAATATAAATGTATTTCTTTATTCCAATGAGTATGATGAATACTTCAGAAGCAAAAATACTAAATGTGATGGACTTAATTTAATATTATTCTATTCATCATTTACACTTGGGTAAGATATCCAATCTCAAGGCCAGCACTAGCATGCACAAACATGAAACTATGCAACCAAAACATGGCACTAACCGACATTTGTACATTGGAAACCATGTGTTGTCATATTCCAAGGCACCTCACACAATTTAATGTAATACAAGGTGCAGAAAAGACAGGCCGTAAGGAGTTCATTCATGATGAAGCTAATGGGATGAAGAGGTTTAGGGAAGGATTAGTAAATTAACACTACTTATCATTCCTTCCGTACAAAAATAACCTTCCCCTGCGGTACTTACCAGGTTATCCAGCATTCTCATTAGGGCTTCAAATTCTTGCTCCCCAATCAGCCATTTTGGATGTGAACTATTCTCATCACCTGATGACTCAGGACAGCGAGATTTGGCTTTATACTTTGCAGGATCCAAGAGAACCAAATTGTCAGGGCCTCCAGCACTAGCCATTGTGCGAACCTGAAAACAGAAAAGCATTTAGGTTTTAATAATGTAACTACTTGCACAGTTCCTCGAGCCTAATTTATGTTATCTCTTCTGCTCACTGGATAGATCTAGACAAAGAACTTAAAAGCTTATTTTTTTTAAAGTTCTACCATAAAACTAAATGTGGCTAAAAACTGTATAAAAATGGTTTGACAAATGAATTAATTAACCAGTTGAATAAATAAGCACCAAAGATTGACACAAAATGCAGGAGTAACTCATCAGGTCAGGCGGCATCCCTGGAGAACATGGATAGGCAACGTTTCAGGTTGGACGTTCTTCAGGCTGATTGTGGGGGGGGGGTAAGAAAGCTGGAAGAGAGAAGGGGCTGACAGAGCATGGCTGGTAATAGGTGTACACAGGCGACGGGATTATTTGATAGATAGATTGTGAGACAAAGGCCAGGGATGAGGAGACAGGTGTGGGCCCAAGAGGATAAAGAGTTACGAATTGTTAAACTCAGGGATAGAAAAGGTATGAATCATGTAAATTCAATGTTCATACTGTTGGATTGTAAGATACCCAAGCGGAATAGGAGGTGCTGATCCTCCAGTGTGTGTGTGACCTCACTCTGGCAATGGAGGAGGCCCAGGACAGAAATGTTAATATGGGAATGGGAGTTAAAATGGTTACCATGAAATCTGGTAAACCTTGGCAGACCGGCGGTTTGTTCAGCAAAGCGGTCGCCGAGTCTACGCTTGGTAAATAAGCACACTTTGAGGAAATGTTTCATCTAAATCAACTTTAAAATTCATTAACAAGACATATGCAATGCTGGAAATACAGGTATTTATCGTCCATCCTGAACTTGCTGAACTGAGGCAATAAGTGTTAATCATCTCGGCTAAGCTGGAATCACATGCAGGCCAGAGAGCAAGGATGGATGATTTCCTTCCTCAAAGCTGAAGCAGAATGGATCATGACAATCCTGGCCATCTTTTATAATACATGCCTAATTTCCCCATGGAAGATGACAAGCTGCCTTGTTCTTCTGGTGACTATGATCCCAGTGCGGTGTCAGATCAGGAACTTCAGTACAGGACCAAGAGCAAAAAAGTAACTGATATATTCCCAAGTCTGTATGGCGTCCAATTTGGAGTGGAACACGTAGACCGTGTCCTGCAGCTCTTATCCTTCTGGATGGTTGAGGTTACAGGTTTAGATGGTGCTATCAAAGTAAGTGTAGTTCATTTTGTAGATGTACACATTACAGATGTACACAACTGTTGCTGTTTAGTAGGGGGAGAATGACCTTCAATGAGGCGGTCACGGTGGCGCAACGGTAGAGTTGCTGCCTCACAGCGAATGCAGCACCGGAGACCCGGGTTCGATGCCGACTACGGGTGCTGTCTGTACGGAGTTTGTACGTTTTCCCCGTGACCTGCGTGGGTTTTCTCCGGGATCTTTGGTTTCCTCCCACACTCCAAAGACGTACAGGTTTGTAGGTTAATTGGCTTGGTAAATGTAAAAATTGTCCCTCGTGGGAGTAGGATAGTGGTAATGTGCGGGGATCTCTGGTTGGCGTGGACCCGGTGGGCCGAAGGGCCTGTTTCCGCGCTGTGTTTCTAAACTAAACTAAACCTCATGTGAGACCACACAGTTTAATGTAGTGTCTCTTGGTGACCTAGTTATGGGAACTAAGAGTAACTTTGACCACAACATTTCTAATATCCACATTTATTCATGTTAGAATCATAGTGTCATACAGCATGGAACCAGGTCCTTCGACCTAACTCATCCATGCTGACTAAGATGCTGGACTCTAAACTAAACACAATCATCTTTCTTTGTGCGAGGAAAAACTACAGCCATCAGTGTGCTTTAACCTTGATGCCATTTACTTCAGTGTTACCATTGTTCCTTGACGCTACATGCAGGTCAAAACCTGCCTTCCTCTCATGGCAACCACGATCACCTCATCTCAGAATTCAGCCCAGTCCTCTACTGGAACAAGGTTGTGATGAATTCTGGAGCTGGATAGGCCTAGTGAAACCTACACTCGGCATCAATGAGTAGGTGATTGAGGAAGTGCCATTTAATAGCAATGTTGACACCAACCATTCTAAAATTAGGCTGATGTGTCAATCACCCCAATCACACGAGAGGAATGGATCAGGTAGATGCCCAGAGTAGGGGAATCGGGAACCAGAGGACATGGGTTTAAGGTGAGGGGGAAGGGGGGGGGGGAATATAATAGGAACCTTAGGGGTAACCTTTTCATGCAAATGGTGGTGGGTGTATAGAACGAGCTGCCAGAGGAGGTAGTTGAGGCATGGATCATAACATTGTCTACAAAACATTTAGACAGGTACATGGATAGGACAGATTTAGAGGAATATGGGCCAAATACAAGCAGGTGGGACTAGTGTAGATGAGACATGTTGGCCGGTGTGGGCAAGTTAGGCCGAAGGGGCTGTTTCCACGCTGTAAGAATGTGACACTAATTACAAAACTTGGCAGAAATATTTCTAGTTTTCTGCAACAATTAATATCTAGAATAATCATTGGCTTTAAAGAGATAGCAATGAGTATCTAAGCAATAGACAATAGACAATATACAATAGGTGCAGGAGTAGGCCATTCGGCCCTTCGAGCCAGCACTGCCATTCAATGTGATCATGGCTGATCATCCCCAATCAGTACCCCGTTCCTGCCTTCTCCCCATATCCCCTGACTTCGCTATTTTTAAGAGCCCTATCTAGCTCTCTCTTGAAAGCATCCAGAGAACCTGCCTCCACCGCCCTCCGAGGCAGAGAATTCCACAGACTCACCACTCTCTGTGAGAAAAAGTGTTTCCCCGTCTCCGTTCTAAATGACTTACTCCTTATTCATAAACTGTGGCCCATGGTTCTGGACTCCCCCAACATCGGGAACATGTTTCCTGCCTCTAGCGTGTCCAAGCCCTTAACAATCTTATATGTTTCAATGAGATCCCCTCTCATCCTTCTAAACTCCAAAGTGTACAAGCCCAGCTGCTCCATTCTCTCAGCATATGACTGTCCCGCCATCCCAGGAATTAACCTTGTAAACCTACGCTGCACTCCCTCAATAGCAAGAATGTCCTTCCTCAAATTAGGGGACCAAAACTGCACACAATACTCCAGGTGGGGTACTCAATACTCCAGGTCTCTGTACAACTGCAGAAGGACCTCTTTGTTCCTATATTCGATTCCTCTTGTTATAAAGGCCAACATGCCATTCGCTTTCTTCACTGCCTGCTGTACCTGCATGCTTACTTTCATAGACTGATGTACAAGGACCCCCAGATCCCGTTGTACTTCCCCTTTTCCCAACTTGACGCCATTTAGATAATCATCCTTCCTGTTTTTGCTACCAAAGTGGATAACCTCACATTTATCCGCATTAAACTTCATCTGCCATGCATCTGCCCACTCCCCCAACCTGTCCAAGTCACCCTGCATTCTCATAGCATCCTCCTCACAGTTCACACTGCCACCCAGCTTTGTGTCATCTGCAAATTTGCTAATGTTACTTTGAATCCCTTCATCCAAATCATTGATGTATATTGTAAATAGCTGCGGTCCCAGCACCGAGCCTTGCGGTACCCCACTAGTCACTGCCTCCCATTCTGAAAGGGACCCGTAAATCCCTACTCTTTGTTTCCTGTCTGCCAACCACTTCTCTATCCATGTCAGCACTCTACCCCAAAACCATGTGCCCTAATTTTGCCCACTAATCTCCTATGTGGGACCTTATCAAATGCTTTCTGAAAGTCCAGGTACACTACATCCACTGGCTCTCCGTTGTCCATTTTCCTAGTTACTTTCAAACAGATGCTCACCCCACGTTTACAATAAGCAAGGTGTAAATCTAAATTAACCTAGAAAGTTTAAAGTATGCATATTTGTTTATTAAGCACTACATTACACAGCTTTTGATGGAGTGCACATAGTCATTTCTAGGTTATTTCACTCTGGAATTCAACTGTACATCTCCCCCTGAAGGGTCCTAACCTGAAACAATGCCAGTCTTCAAATAGTTGCAAAATCTGGATCACACAGGTTAAATGTCTTCTTGGAGACAATTTTGTGTTTTTTAGGTCCTGGTCACTAGTTGCTGCAGTGATTTGAGTCTTTTCGTGGTCACCAACTGCATGTATGAACAAGCGAACAGGGATGAATGCTAATTCCAACAAAATGGTGACGAATCTTGCCAAGAAAGGTTGAAGTCCACCAATTTAGCATTGTTTTAAGAAGAAAATGCTTTGTTAGTTATCATGTTTCTTACCTGAATTTCACAGGCAACAACCAGGTTGTGAATGTAATAGAACGCTTCCTCAATGGTTTCTCCAATGGCAACAAGACCATGGTTCCTTAGAATAAGCACCTGACAGAATGAGTAATGTAAACAAGCAACAATGTCAGTTCAAAACATCTTCTCATCTACTCGTTTAAGAAGCTTTGTAAATCATAAGTAGTTGACACTGAACATTACTTTTAACAATAATGCCATGGTTTAGATATGAAGTAATCAGTAAATATGAAGGATTTTGTTTTATTTCACATTGTATGATTTGGATTACTTAAGTGACCTCAAAAGTGTAAACATATGTATCTGTGGGCAGTAGGTGGTGCAGAGTAGGCAGAGCTGCAGCCTCAGGGATCAAATGACCTGGGTTCAATCCTAACTTAGTGTTGTTTGTTAGATTGACCAACATGGATTTCTTTCCAGATTATCTGGTTTCTTCCCACATCCCAGACGTGTGGTCGGTAGATTAATTGGCGACTGTAAATAGTCCCTCGTGTCCAGGTGAGTGATCGAATGTATGGGAAGTTGATGGGAAATTAAGTCAATTGCTGCAGATAGATGCCACAGACTCAGTGGGTTAAGAGACCTGCTTATGTGCTGAATGACTCATTTCTTTTAAGGATTTGTTTAGAGTCAACACGGGAAAGGCTCCAAACTTCAACGTTCTCTTTGCTAGTGTCAATGGTAGAGGTGGGCAGCCTCACAGCACCAAAGACTCGGGTTTAATCCTGCCCTTGGATGCTGTCTGTGAGGAGTTTGCACATTCCCGCTGTGACTGTGTGGTTTCCTCAGATGCTCCTTTTTTTCCCCACATCCCAAAGACGTGCGAGTCTGTGGGTTAATTGGCCTTTGGAAATTGCCCCAATGTGTTGGTAGTGGATGTAAAAGTTGGATAAAATAAAGCTAGTCTGAACGGGTGATCGTTGCACCAATCAGTGTGTTCATGCAGCATCTCTAAACTATAAATCTATCACAAATGTTGATAATGTTTCTGACAAATATCATTTTTGCTTAGAAATTGAGCACAGAATAATTGTTTAAAAAACCTCCAGATGCTGCAAGTCTGAAATAACAAAAATGCTGGAAAATAGGTCAGGCAGTGACTGTGGAAAGTGAAAAGAGTTAAGGGCCTGACCCACTTAGGCGATTTTTCAGCGGACTGCCCTCGACTGTCAAGTTCACGGCACTCACCTGAAAAACCAGGAACTGGAATGACGAGTGTCAGAGTGGAACACACACACAAACACATCGCAAAGGCGGGAGCCAGGGCAAGCGGGGGGAATACTGTCTAAAACTCACATGGTGCAAGCCAAGGTGGTACAGACACACACCGTGATGAACAGGAAGGTTAAGACGGCTAGCACAGTGTATGGTAAGTCCTTTAAAAGAGGGGGGAGGGGAGAAGGAGGGGGGAGAAGGGGTGGAGACACTTTTAAGAAGCCAGACAACTTTTAATAACCCAGAGATACACAGCTGTGCAGTTTGGCTGGCATTTAACATTACCGGTTGGTTCTCCTTGGTTCTGAAAACTCGTGCTTACGTTTTTTCCCCCCAATGAGCCAATGAAAATGCCCGGTCAGCAAAGGAGAAGGTAGCAAAAAACTACCTATGACTAGCTCGATTACGTATAACTACATGGCGACCCCACTACAACTGCACCTACGACTACAAAAGTATCAATTTTCTCCATGGCGACCAATTTTTGGTCACAGAATTTTTTTTCAACATGTTGAAAAATTTGTGGTGACCATACGGAGGCCACGACTAGTTCCCAGAATGCTGGAACTCCTCGCGACCATGAAGGAGACTCACCAGAGACCACCAGCAAACATGTGGCGACCATGTGGCGAGCGCAGAGTCTCCTGCACTCGCCTAAGTGGGACAGGCCCCTTAACATTTCAAGCTGGAGACCCACCCCAAAATATTCTGCAACATAAAATGTAAACTTTGTTTCTCTTTCCACAGTTGCTGCCTGAACTGCAGAATGCTTGCAGCATTGGGGAATGTTGGGGGAGTCCAGAACCAGGGGCCACAGTTTAAGAAAAAGGAGTAAGCCATTTAGAACGGAGATGAGGAAACACTTTTTCACACAGAGTTGTGAGTCTGTGGAATTCTTTGCCTCAGAGAGCGGTAGAGGCTGGTTCTCTGGATACTTTCAAGAGAGAGCTAGATAGGGCTCTTAAAGATAGCGGAGTCAGGGGATATGGGAAGGCAGGATACTCCTGCACCTATTGTCTATTTTTAGTTTTCACTTGAGAAATGGATCTTGTGGTCCTGAAAATATACAGTGGAAGATGAACATAAGTGGCCCTGGACACAAATGGAAAAGGAGGGAAAAAAAACCATCTGGACCCTAGTCAACATCTGCAAAGAAGTATGCCAAACAGCTAACCACTGTACATACTTGTCAACATGCTTCAGCATTGATCTGAAGGAGGGGGGAAAACAAAATCACAGAATAGTCAGTCATTTGGCACAGTAACAAGCCTTTTAGCCTACCACTTCCATATTGGCCATCAAGCACCCACTCTATACAGATCCCATTTGCTAGCACTCAGCCTGTAGCCTTCTAAGTCACAATAAAATCATTGTTACATTTTCCATTTCCCACTGAGTATGCCATTTTTTGCATTAAAAAAGAGCTGCATTGGGAAACCCTTTTTGCTGTGGGTAGAAGTTGCTGTTCAAATAATTTACACATATTTCTTTTTCCTGATAGAAGAGATAACTGTCTTCATGAGATGCAATCTCAATGATTTCTATAGTCCGAATCCAACAGTACAAAAGGTTTTCATAATCGTTGCCAGTAATATAGGAATGATATCTACAGTCATTTACTGAGGCAATTGCTGAGAGGAAAGATGTTATTTTATAAATTGCTACTGAGCTAAGATTGTACAACTTTGCAATACAATTTGAACTTTGCCTATGGTTTACTAATCCAGTACCATAACCACTACAAGTCCCCTTGTAGTGCAAAACTCTGAAATGATAGCTTTACTTTTCATTTCTTTAAAAGCAATTAATCTATCATACCTCAATGCAAAGCCAATTTTATAGAGGAACTTCCTATTGATCATCTAAAACAAAAAGCATTTTTCTTTACTTAACATTGTTTGATATTGTTAATTCATTGATATGTCTTTTCATTTAATTTTATGAGATGCATATAATTCTTAATACACTTTGCAACTAAACTATGACGAATCTCTAAAATGCAGCTGTAAATACAGTAGTAAAGGGGGTGGTTATTCCTTCAAAGAGGGCTTATATTGATGAGAAATGAAGGTCCATTTACAGAATGAACTTGAACCTCACATCATCACAGAACAATATGGCTTAATAACATTGAGATAAATGGAGCAGAATGCTCATTCAGTAATGACATTTAGACTACATGAATGGAAAGGCTATAAACAAGGAACTGCAGATGCTGATTTACAAAATAAGTGCTGGAGTAGCTCAGCAATCATAGAGGGGTGCAGTGAGAGAAGGTCTCACAGAACTCCCATCGGAGAGAGAACATCTTTAAAGTAGGCATACCTTGAGGAGATTACACAGTGGAGCAGTAAACTATAAAAACAAGGAACTGCAGATGCTGGTTTACAGAACACGACTATCCATATTTTCCAGAGATGCTGCCTGACCCGCTGAGTTACTCCAGCACTTTATGTTTTTTATTTTGAATGGAAAGGCTTTCAAATCTTTTTGCAAGTCAGTCAGGATTGCTCTCCATGACTTGACCCGAATTATAATTACCATTTTCCTTGTGACTCTAGCAACAAAACTGTCATTGCAAAATGGATCTGTATTTTAAAAGAATTTTTAATGGCATGTCATCCTCATAGGAACCATTGCTTGGGAATTTTCATTAACTTGCATTAGATGACCATGTTTAAAAAAATAATAATCTGCTATTGTTTAACTTCATAAGCAAATAAAATGCAAATGTTACTACAATTTAAATGCTGACCTTGTTTTTGGGGCCCAGGTTTTTCTGTATTTCTATTTTTTCTCCCTCATCCACAAGGATTCCATGGTAATCATGGTAAGCTATCTCTCCAAGTGTCAACGCTTCGGGAGAAATTGGTAGTAGACCACATTTCATTGCTGACACCTGATTAAAAACAAAATATGTTTAGAAAACCAGCAATTATGCACTTTAAGACATATTTAAAAAATTCTCTAAAAATTATTGATTAAAATCATTTACGCAGTTAATTTAGATGGGTAACAATGATGAAATGGAGTACAGGAAGGAGATAGAGAACTTAGCAACATGGTGTCATGACGATACCTCTCCCCTCAATGTAAGTAAGACAAGGGGCCATTTATTAAAGAAGGGTGGAGTACATGCCCCAATCCGCATCAATGGTGCCAAGTGGAAATGGTCAAGAGCTTCAAGTTCCTTGGTGTTAATATTACCAACGATCTATCGTGGACCAATCACATTGCTCGGAGTACCAAGAAGGCACACCAATGCCTCGACTTTCTTCGGAGACTGAGGAAATTTGTCATGTCTCCAATGACTCATAAAAACTTCTACAGATGCACTATAGAATGTATACCGTCGGTCTGCATCGCAGCTTAGTTCGGGAACAGTTTCGCCCAAGAGTGCAAAAAAATTCAGTTGCAGATGTAGCCCAGTCCGCCACACAGAACAGACTTCCCACCATTGACTCTAACTACATTTTAACGCTACCTCGGAAAAGCAGCCAACATAATCAAAGACGTCTCACCCCAGTCATTCTTTCTTCACCCAGCTCCTGTCTGGCAGAAGGTACAGAAGCTTGAAAGCGTGCACTAGCAAACCTAGCAACAGCTTCTTCCCCTCTTATCAGGCTTCTAAACGGTCATTCCATAAGCTAGGGTACTGTCTGGTTGACTTCTGGCCCAATGCGGACATTGCAGCGCATCATAGACAAAGTCCAAAGCGGAGAACTTCATTCTGCATCTTGCACTTTCGTTTATCTATTATACGTAAGTTTGACTTGATTGAATTTAATCAATAGGGGAACTCCTTATTCATCTAAAACAAAAAGCATTTTTCTTTACAGATTGTATTTAATAAACCTAAACAGACCCTAAACCTGTGAACAAATAAATATTAAAAACTGAGTTGACAATCCAACAAGAGTTGTATGGCCGTGAGAACTAAATGGTAGAAAATATTGAATGTAGATTACATCCATAAAAAGGAAAGCTCAATATAAGTTCCAGTATTCGGAAAGATATGAAACACAAGTGAACCTACCGCAGCCCCGGCTGGTGTGTGGATGTGTACGATACATCGGATGTCTGGTCGAGTTGCATAGATGGCAGAATGCAAGGTAAAGCCAGCTTGACTTATTCCCAAATTGGTGCAACCACGGTCAATTATATCACCTTGAAGATTAACTTTAACCTGTAAAACATAGATCAATTTAGGTTGCCTCTACAGACTATCAACAAGTCATCAATGTCTATTGCCTTCAACAGATCTTTTCTCAGCCCTACACATGTAAAAATGGAAACTCTTTTTTTCCCATGTCAATGCCCATAAAGGTGCCAGACATGCAATAACCTGGCTAAATTTCAGTACAGACAACCCCCGTCTTAAAGAGTGGTTGTGTTCGTAGACAACTGTCTGTATTGCAATTTTCCATAATGTACCCTGTTTCCCCATTGAATCCCACACTCAAGTATAAATGGGTTCCTATTAGAAATTGTTCTTTCTAAAGTAACGATGGATACTACAGCTGTCAGTTCACAGCGGAGGGCCATTTAAGAGATTGCTTTACCAGTTTTCAAAGAAAATCTTGAACTGCATTTGGAGACACAAGCAACTGCAGATTCTTATCACCTCCTCTAACCTCATCTACAGCTCCCAATGCGGCCTCCTTTACATCGGCAAGACCAGCGTAGACTAGGCAACCGTTTCACAGAACACTTGCACTTGGTCGGTCTCACTAACCATTTTCCCCATACTGACCTATCTGCTCTAAGCCTAGTCCATTTCCAGAGTGAGGCCATACACAAACTGGAGGAACAGTACCTCATCTTCCACTTGGGTAGCTTCAACAATAAGAAAACTAAATTCTCCAATTTTAGGTAACAACCTAACATCTCCATCCCCTTTTCCCACCCTCTTTTCCCTGTGCCCCACCCAGATGCGCACCATTTCTCCCACTATCCCATCCCCTCACTTTTCCCTTGTCATCCCCTTCCACCTATATCATTTCCTCTAGTTTCACATTTTAATCGTCTTCGTCCCACTTACAGCCTTTTGCCTTCTTTTTATCTTTGGTCTTTGTTCACCTATCAGCTAATCAAGACCCTCACCTGTGTCCACCTATCACTTGTGCAGCTTTGTCCTGCCCCCATCTATTTTCCTACTTTCTCCCCCCTACTACAATTAGTCTGAAGAAGGGTCTCAACCCAAAACATCACCTATCCATGTCTTCCAGAGATACTACCTAACCTGTTGAGTTATTCCATCATTTGGTGTTTTTATTTGTAAACCAGTGTCTGCAGCTCCTTGTGTCTACAATTCTCATCACCTGCGAGCGTTTAGTTTGAAGGGAGATGCACTGTTTTAAATGAATATCAAATATAGGCAAAATAGATCAATTAAATAACTCAATAAATAACAGTAGTAGTGTAGGTTTACAACTCACATGTAAACTTTCCGGCCCTGTTTCAGACATCCTGAGAGTAAATAATTTGGAAAAAGCTTAGTTTGAAAAAAACTGAAAGATCAAAACAACCCCCCCCCCCATTCTAAAAAAACTTTACATTATCTCTGCGTGTCAAGAAACGTGAACAGAAAGTTTTTAAAAAAGCAATATTTGTTTCACATTTTGTATTTATTTAATTCTCCTCCCCTCACCTCCCATAAATTCTGTAAGAGCCAATTTTATTCCATGTTTTGGAATTTTGGACTGTGATTTGTGAATTCTGCAAGAGCAAATTTCTGTAATCTAAAGAGCTGTAATGTGAGGTCATCTGTAAGTAGTAATTAGCAGATGAATATCAAGAATATGCCCGAGGTTTGCTATTTTGGGAATGTTCCACAGGTTATGCAGCTTTACAGTTGGCAGTAAGACAATAAATGCAAAGCACTTAAATTGATTAATTTAGCAGGGATTAAAATTATAATTTGTTCCATTGCTTACCAGACAAGATGCTGTGACCTCACTGTAAAGAAGACCAAAAGGAACAATGAGGAAGTGTTCCTGCTCTGAGCTGACTCGGACCTAAGCAAAATATTAAGACCAGGTATTTAATTGTAACTAATTGGTAAATTAAATCAATAATTCTGCATGTAGTTAGCATTGATTCTAAAAGAAATTACTTGCAGTAATTTGTTCTGAAGGGAAAGAAACACCCAACATCCATCTTATATTAAGGTTTTGCAATAAGTAGGTAATAATGAGCCTAACGAGCAGAATGAGCAGAACAGCAGTGGATCATGGTTCTTCACTTTGTCAATTTATTTAAATATATGTTTATAACCTGCAGATATGAAAAAGCTTGAGGCAGACATATAGGTATTTGTTTCCTGAGAAGTTTACGAGGCTGAAAACTGATACATCTCAACGAGTTGACAGTCTACATAGAGGTTTGAAAGGTTGGTATGGAGATTAAGGACGCTCTAATTATCTTGTTCCAATATTAGATCAATTCTGGAATGGGTTCTACAAGTTGGAAAATAACAAATGGGATCCGATCATTTAAGGATGGAGAGAGAAAACAGGGAGCCAACAACAATTAGACTGACATCAGTAAAGAGGAAAGTAAAAAATATAACACTTAAACAGTTAGAAAATAATAATGTGTGATTGAGCTGTCAACATGAATTGATGGAAGAAAATTATGTTTGGATGATTTATTGGGAGTTTTGACAATGTATGTAGTAAGTAAAAGAGAGGGAACCAGCGGATGTGATGTGTTGGATTTTCAGACGGTTAGAGTACATAGAATTGGGGGTAATATACTAACAGGCAGAATTGGTTAACAGATAGAAAGCAAAGAACAGAACAAGACGCTTGGATCCTATCTATTCACAGCAGGTAAAGCATTTAGCTGATGGATCAAATGATTTGGAATTCTTTGAATTAGTGAATATCTGGAATTCTTTGTCCCACATTTTTGTGGGAGTTAAGTCATTGTTTATTTTTAACGAATGGAAAGGATGGAGATGTGCAAAGATTTGGGGGGGGGGGGAGGGGGCAGTCTCAGTCTGCCCCATGACAGAAGGGGAGGTTTTGCAAAGTTTGATAGCCACAGGGAAGAAGGATCTCTGTGACGTTCTGTCCTGCATCTTGGTGGAACCAGTCTTTTGCTGAAGGTACTCCTCTGGTTGACCAGTGTGTCATGGAGCGGGTGAACTGTATTGTCCAGGATGCTCAGCAGTTTGAGGAGCATCCTCCCCTCCAAGACCACCTCCCATGAATCCAACTCCGCCCCCAGGACGGAGCCAGCCTTCCTGATGAGTTTGTTGATCCGATTGGCGTCCGCAGCCTTCGCCCTGCTGCCCCAGCAGATGGCAGCGAAGAAGATGACACTGGCTACCACTAATTTGTAGAACATCTGCAGCATCTTACTGCAAACGTTGAAGGAGCGGAGACTTCTCAAAAAGTACAGCCAGCTCTGTCCCTTCTTGTACAGGGCCTTAGTGTTGCTGGACCAGTCCAGTTTACTGTCCAGGTACATTTCAAGGTATTTGTACTCCCTGGTAAACTGCACATCCACACCATTGATGGAGACGATGAACAGATTTGAAAGTGGAATATCTTCTATAGCTAGGACGTAACATATTATTAGTGGATTTGCTGTCCTGCCATTTGCAATGTATTGCAGAACGAAACATTTCATGCTTCATAACAAAAACATTGAATCATTACATGTTTATAAATGTATCAAAGTCTAAATAACACAAGTGGTATTTGGAATTTAGATCTATGATTGCAGTTACATTTATGTAGGTCTACAAATTAGCATCTTTGATTATTATTCAAAATTAATTGAAGTGAATTGAAATTAATTCATTTAATTCTACAATCTTAAAGCCAGGGTACAGAAATATTGACATTTCAGTTATAAGCAGCCGGGAAGTAGATTACAGGAAAGGAGTACATTACTAATCGAGAAGTTGGGAGAAAAGAAACCCACTTTCAAACATTCTATAAAAACTCATCTGCTGCTCAAACTCTAATGTTTCCCTAGCTAGACTTCCATACTTATACGATATTCAGTCCTTCTCTCAAACCATCACATTGAAATTTGATTCAAAGTTCTCAACTTCAAACTTGTATTCCTTCTTCATCCTTGCCCTTCGCCAGTTTTCAACAATTACCTTCATCCCTGCTTCCATTGAAAATCAAGGTGCAGCACACACGAATAACTTCTCACTATCATTTCTGCAAGACAATTCTTTTTATCATCTCCTTTGGGTCAATAAACTACCAATGGAAGCCTTAAAGAAGTAGGCTATTTAGGAGAAGAACATTCTGCAGATAGTTGTGCATCTTCGTAATTCTCAACTCTCAGTCCTGTGGGTCACCGATTGCATTCAAAGGACTGATAGTTTGGGAAAACGCACTTAAAAGACTGATAGTTTGGGAAAATGCAAAAAAAAGTCATAACAAATGAGTAGTCAGCTCTAGTAACTGCATATCAAAATGGTTTTGCAGTAAAAATATATAAACTTTAATATGCCAAATATAGGGAGCTCAACCTACTGTTATGTGGTTGTAGATAAGCTGAGACCATCCAAAGAGATCTGCTAGCCTGTGGAAAGCAGCCAGCTTACATCGAAACAATTTCTCTCCTTTCTCATATGCAACAGATTCAGATCCACGGAGATCATTCACAGGGGTAACCATTCCCAGACCTAAAATAGAAATATGAAAATGTAACAGCACATAAGTGATTTGGGAAATTAAACTCAGGCAGGACATTCAAAATGAATGGCAGGACTTTGGGTAGTGCTGTAGAACAGAGACTCCTGGGGGGACAAGTATATATTTCCCTGAAAGTGGCAACACAGTTAGACAGGTGGTAAAGAGGGGTATGGCACGCTCAGCTTTATCAGTCAGGGCACTGAGCATAAGAGTAGGGACATTATGTTACAGCAGTACAAGGCTACACCTGACATTGGGTGCAGTTTCTGGTCACCATACTATAGGAGGGAAGTGATTAAGCTAGATAGTGCAGAAAAGATTCACAAGGGTGTTACAGAGACTGACGGGCTTGAATTATAAGGAGACTGGGACCATTTTCCCTAGGAACGTAGGAAGCCGAGGAGTAACCCGACTACGGTTTATTAAAATGATGCGGGGCCCAGATATGGTGAATGGTCACAGTTAATTTTCCACGGTAGGAGAGTACAAGACAAGAGAGCCCAAGTTTAAGGCGAGTAAGCAAAGATTTAAAGGGGACACAAAAGGCATGCTTTTCCACAAAGAGAGCGGTAGGTATTTGGAACAAATTGCCAGTAAACATGGTAGAGGCAGGCATATTTACAACATTCAAAAAGACACCTGGACAAGCATATGTACAGGAAAGATTTAAGAGTGATGTTGGCCAAACGCAGACAAATGGGACTAGCATGGGTAGGCACCTTGGTCAGCATAGACGTGTTTCCATGCTATTCAACTCCATGAAGGTTCTGAATTGTGAATAAGAGCTCTGTCTACCAACTCAGACAAAAATAGTCTGAAAGACTGAAGATGTTAATGATATGGGTACTCAACAATTGGGACTGCTGAAGGTCAAAAAGAGGGTAGGCTGGACCTAATATTAGGTCCAGCCTACCCTCTTTTTGACCTTCAGCAGTCCCTATTGGAGTTACAAATACTGGTCACATTTCAGCCCAAATCTGGTCAATGTCCAGGTCATATTATGGAATTGCATACTCAGTTTCATTATTAAAAGTACCCTGAGCTGAATACTTCCGAATAATCTGTAGACATTCCAGTTGTTAATCAAATTAACTGAAACCCTGCAAATATTGGCATTGTGAAAAATATAGCAGCAAAGGTTCTTTGGCAATCTCCTGTGCAGAATGGTGGGCAGGAAAGATAGGGTTATCACAGTTTCCTAACCAACTTTGATATTATGAATGTGTAGGAAATAACTGCAGATGCTGGTTTAAATCGAAGGTAGACACAAAATGCTGGTGTAACTCAGCGGGACAGGCAGCATCTCTGGAGAGAAAGAATGGGTGACGTTTTGGGTCGAGACCCTTCTTCAGAATGATGTCAGGGGAGTGGGCAGGACAGAAGTAGAATGTAGTCGGAGACAATAAGACTGGTGGCCCTTGTCAAATAGACCTTGCTTTCCCTCTCTCCCCATCCCCTCCCCCTTCTCAGTTCTCCCACCAGTCTTACTGCCTCCGGCTACATTCTATCTCTGTTCCGCCCACTCCCCTGACATCAGTCTGAAGAAGGGTCTCGACCTGAAACGTCACCCATTTCTTCTCTCCAGAGATGCTGTCTGTCCCACTGAGTTACTCCAGCATTTTCTGTCTACAGTGCCCTCCATAATGTTTGGGACAAAGACCCATCATTTATTTATTTGCCTCTGTACTCCACAATTTGAGATTTGTAATAGAAAAAAATCACATGCAATTAAAGTGCACATTGTCAAATTTTATTAAAGGGTATTTTTATACATTTTGGTTTCACCATGTAGAAATTACAGCTGTGTTTATACACAGTCCACCCATTTCAAGGCACCATAATGTTTGGGACACATGGCTTCACAGGTGTTTGTAATTGCTCAGGTGTGTTTAAATGCCTCCTTCATGCAGGTATAAGAGAGCTCTCAGCAGCGAGTCTTTCCTCCAGTCTTCCCATCACCATTGGAAACTTTTATTGCTGTTTATCAACATGAGGACCAAAGTTGTGCCAATGAAAGTCAAAGAAGCCATTGTGAGACTGAGAAACAAGAATAAAACTGTTAGAGACATCAGCCAAACCTTAGGCTTACCAAAATCAACAGTTTGGAATATCATTAAGAAGAAAGAGAGCACTGGTGAGCTTACTAATCGCAAAGGGACTGGCAGGCCAAAGAAGAGCTCCACAGCTGATGACAGAAGGACTATGTATAAACACTGGTGAAACCAAAATGTATAAAAATGGCCTTTATTAAAATCTGACGATGTGCACTTTAACCACATGTGATTTTTTTTCTATTACAAATCTCAAATTGTGGAGTACACAGACAAATAAATAAATGATGGGTCTTTGTCTCAAACATTATTGAGGGCACTGTACCTTCGGCATTATTAACTTAATTCCAAAAAAAGGATCCTTCTATTCACAAACTGACGGCAGACTTTGAATGTTTTTGGATTCTACAAGGATGTGAAAGGTGCTATATAAATGATTGCTCATTTGTTAATTAGCGACCTAGTTGCACCCTCACTTATTCCTGCCGAAGATCAAACTGGAAATGGGTGGGTTTGGTTCTCTTTCCAGGCCTTTTCTTTGCATTTTTTACATCGAGAGACAAATGTGACCCAAAGCATTTGGGAAGCATCAGATCTCTTATCTGTGGCTTAAACGTCGATAGGAACAGTAGGGAATCAGTTATCTCTGGAAATTCATTCACTGCAAGCCTTTTAATGAAAGCTTTTTCAAGTGCCCAAAATATATATACTTACTCATGTTTAATGCAGCCATTCCACCTTGTGGTGCAGCAGGATACATACTAGGCACATTTGTTGTCATGAAATCTGCAATCTGTTGTAATGCAAGTAGACTAGTTGGAGTTTTTCCTTTCTTGAGCTGCTCTTGAATCATTGATTCCAATTCTTCACAGAAAGCCTAGAAACAGACATATATCCTTTCACAAAGGCAAGAATATTATTTCTCACCAAGTCTAATTTTATTACTAGCAGATATATGAAGAGCAAGCTGTCAGACAATGCCATTATTAACTGGAAAACCGATTACAATCTAGCTGCTATAGACAAAAAATCAATAACATTTGCAGCAGAAACATTCTATTCTCCCCACCTAAGTTTGGCTTGAGGGAGGGAGGGTGGGAGGGTTGGGAATGGGAATGAAATGATAAACCAGACTAATTTTGCCTCATAAGCCTTTGCTATGTAAACCAACCATTCCAATTTTAAACCCTAGCGATGGGGGGAAAACTAGCAGCAAAACCATTCCCACTGAAAAACTGGTCGCTGCCTCAAAGGCTGCCAGCATCATCAAGGACCCACACCATCCTGGCCACATACTCATCTCTCTGCTGCCATCAGTTAGAAGGTACAGGAGCCTGAAATCTGCAACATCCAGATTCAGGAACAGCTTCTTCCCCAGAACCATCAGACTATTAAACACAACTTCAAACAAACTATGAACTATAACAGCCTATTGCGCTTTATCTGTTTACTGATGTGTGTATATATATATTTTATGGTATATGGACACACTGTATTGTCATACCTGATCTGTATTTATGACTACAATATCCTGTTGTGCTGCAGCAATGCAAGAATTTCATTGTCCTATCTGGTACACTTGACAATAAACTCTCTTGACTTGACTTGTCACGTGTCCCGGTGACGAGAGGTAGGGGTCACGGGTGCCCCTGGGGAGTATTTAAGGGGTTAATCGTGCGCACACGGGGTTGGTGAGTGAGGAGAATTAGTATAGCAATAAAGGACATTATTTTCGGACAAACTTCGTGTCTGCCTCGTTCTTTAACGGTCAGCTCCGCATCCGCTACAACCAATTAGAACATAAAATTAGAGGAAGATAACTTAAGTAAAGAAGATGCTCCAAGAAAGGTCACATGCATAAACCTTTCAGCCCTCCAACAAACTATTTATTGCTATACAACAGAACAATAGAGGTAGAAGTACTATGTAATTTAGCAAGGTATAATACCCCAAGGTGCATTACAAAAGCTTTACCTTTACTTCTGCTCTCAAACCCATCTCCTACCTATGAGAAGAGCAAGGACAATGATCCCTTAAAATAACACCAAGTGCTGGGGTGACTCAGCGGGTCAGACAGCGTCATTGGAGAACATGGATAGATGACATTTCTGAAGAAGGGCTTCGACCCGCAGCATCATCTTCCGTCCAGAAACATCACCTATCCATGTTCTCCAGGATGCTCTGGAGAACATGGGCCAGGAAGTCCACATGATTTAATCCTTTAGAAATGCCGAGAGAATAGGGGAATGTGTTTCTCTTGATGGAATCTGGTTGAAGCAGTGGGAACAGTGAGAGATGACATATTCAATGTGTAGCTGGTGGAAGATGAGAATCAAAGGATTATTGTTGAAACAAGGAATTGCAGATGCTGGTTGACAAAAAAGGACACAAAGTGCTAGAGGAACTCAGCAGGTCAATGGTTCTTCTCTGGACATAAATGATCTCACACGTAAGTTTGCAGATAACATGACAATTGGTTGAGTTGCGGATAGCAAGGAAGGTTGTCAAAGGATTCAGGAGATATAGATCAGTTGGAAATTTGGGAAGAGAAGTAACAGATTAGTTTAGTTTTGAGATACAGTGCAGAAACTGGCCCTTCCAAAGAAGGGTCTCGACCCGAAATGTCACCCATTCCTTCCATCCAGGGATGCTGCCTATCCCGCTGAGTTGTTCCAGTATTTTGTTTTTATCTTCAAAGTAAACCAGCATCTGCAGTTCCTTCCTACATACCTCATTGGAGGCCTTTGTACCATCTTTAATTGGACTTTATCTTGCACTAATTTTTTTTTGCCTTTATCTTTTACCTGTGCACAGTGAACGGCTTGGCTTGATGGTAATAATGCTTAGTTTTTTTTTTCACTCGATAGCATGCAAACAAAAGATTTTCACAGTAAAACTAAACTAAATGATGAAATGATTACAATCGGGCTTTGACCCTGACCTCCAAAATAAATTAAGCCTAGTTTACACTTCGAATGTGAATGAAAACATGCACTTGTGGAAATCCATTTGAAATGAAAATATTTGAGGTTACCGGACTCTGCAGAATCATGGACACCCTCTTCCTCTGTTCCATCATGTTGAAATCCTGACGCAAGTCAGGGGGCATATTCCGCTCTCTGAGGTAGTCAGGATTGTTTTCATCAACCCGGTCAAAATATTTCTCCTTGTGCGGAGCAGTTGAAGGGGGTGGGGAAGTAACCACCCCTACACCAGAGTCACCATTCATGACAAGGTATTCTAGGCTCCTGTGAGGAAGAAGATATTGAAATGTCACCCAATCACAAATAACCTATAAAGTACAGTCAAACTTAGCTCCTCAGGATAAAAAACTCAATTTCATCAAGTTTTAGATTGAATTATCTACAATATTAAGAAAAACACCAAGTAGTTTGCAATGAAGGTTTGCCTATATGCAAGCAATTACCTTGTCATCTTAATTTTGCCATTGTATTTAAATGTCAAATGAATTTCAAATACAACTCTTAACAGTTAGGATAAAAATGATGATCCAACTGCTTCAAAGACGATCATATTGTCCTACATAGCTACCCAGTCAAATTAAGTACAGTGAACAAAATATTAACATCTCAACCTGGAATTTAAGACATTATTTGAAAATAACAGTTCCCAAAATTTAAAATTAAAGATTTCATTTTTTTAAATCAAATTCAAATTCCTTTAAAAAAAAAGGAAAATTAGCAAATAATCTTTTATCTTCTTTTGACTGCTGGACATTTTCTGTTTGCCAGAATTTGCAAAGTCAGTGACTATTACAGAATGCTAATTGCTGACTCAATGGCGATTCCAAGTTGGAAATGCAACAACACATTGTATTGCGCAGCCGGAAGGCTTCCCGATGGGCCGCGCGACCAGAAGGCTTCCCGATGGGCCGCGGCTGTGGACTGGGAACGCGGCCAGAGGCCTTTATTGAGGCACCGCGGTCTCGCTGCATCCCAGATCGCCGCATAGAAGCCCGGCCAGGGTCTCGCGGGTAGAAGCCCGGGTCGGATGAAGCGGCCGACGGCGCCCGTGGCTGGGGCCCGCGTCGGCACCACGGAGGCGTGAAGTGGGGCGTCGACAATGGTGAAGCCTCGCGACAATGGGACCACGGCGGTGGTGGTGAAGCCTCACGGCGGCGGCAATGCCTCACAGGTCGACAGTTGATGAGAGCGTGTAGGACCGCCATGAGGGAGTGAGGGGAAGAACAATGGAGGACCCGGCGTGGAGGGACCGCCGTGAGGGAGGAGGTGGGAGAACAATGAACAATATGGGGGTGTGAGGACAAAGGACAATGGGGACCCAGCCTGGGGGAACCGCTGGGGGGGGGGGGGGAAGAGGACAAAAAGAGTCGTCGGTGTGCTTTGTAACTTTGTCAGCGCCGTAGGTGCTGCTATTTGTATACATTGTGTATGCAAGCAAAGAATCTCAGTGTCTAGTCACAGGTGACAATAAAGTATTCCTTTTCCTAATTTCCCATTGTCACGTTAACAACTCCATTGCCAACTATATTCATGAATATTCAAACATTTTCTAGGAGACTTCAAAGCCAAGCTGAGTGTTCTGGAAGCTTTCAGCATACCAATACTTGAGAACTGCTATTTATAGATGATGCATTTAAAGTGTGAAAACTAAATTGTCCAATAGTTGGCTCTGCCCTTTTCACTTATTTCTTGTAGACACAAGGTTTAGTATCTAAACCATAGTGCTTTTGCATCGGTACGGTATTTCCAGCTTCCATTACTGCCGACTGCAGACAGAATTTGCTTCACATTTAAATATTAATTGCAATATTTGAGATGTGAAACCATTTATTAATGGATATCATTTTGAAATGAAAATATTCACACTATTTTCATACCTGTTTCTATTACTTTACTACAATCTTAGATTCCTGAACTTATTCTAGTGCCCTGCATCGACTTTCTACTTCACTTTTACAAACTGGTCTTTTCAATTTTAGCCTGCTGGGGAGCTTGAAAGAATCGGGGGATAAACTTCAATTAAATTAAAATGGCCAAAGGAATAACCTGCTGTTTATGTTGGGGCTGTCACTGCTTGTGCATGACCCGATTCTTGGGAATCAGCGGGCTAATAGAATATATTATGTTCAAGAATTGAAAAAGTAGACTGGTAGTGGAAAGTGGGAGAACAAAAACAGAATTGGAGTTAACACAGAATGGAACTCAAAGATGTTACGAATACAAATTTAAAAGTCAAGTCAAGTCAAGTTTATTTGTCACATACACATACGAGATGTACAGTGAAATGAAAAGTGGCAATGCTCGCGGACTTTGTGCAAAAAAACCAAACAAACAATCAAACTACAAACAGAATGGAAGAATAGAATCACATATTCTTTTACATATTAAATATTGTGGGCGGAAGGAAAAAGGGGGGAAAAAACAGCAATTAAAAAAAACAGTAGAGTGGTACAGTAAAGTTAGTCCCTGGTGAGATAGGAGTTTACAGTCCTAATGGCCTCTGGGAAGAAACTCCTTATCAACCTCTCTGTTCTCACAGCATGGCAACGGAGGCGTTTGCCTGACCGTAGCAGCTGGAACAGTCAGTTGCAGGGGTGGAAGGGGTCTCCCATGATCTTATTGGCTCTGGAGTTGCACCTCCCAAGAAGCACTTGTCAAGGAGGAAGTGTGAGACACTTTAGGGACCAACAAGTTGATCTGTGGAAGAGGTGCCGTGGTGTTTCACTGTGCAGGTTGGTTCGAAAAAGTAGCTGTTGAATCCATAATAGAAAACTCGGTGGAAAAAAGCAGTAGAGTTGCTGCCTTAAGCCCCTGTCCCACGATGCGAGTTTACCCAAGAGGTTTCCAAAGTTAATAAAAAAAAAAAAATCAAACTCGTGGTACTTCATCACAAGTATTTTTTTACTCTTCGACATTTTTCACAGTTGAAAAAACTTCACGAGTTACCGCGTTTCCCGAGTACCTGCCGTTAGCATTACGAGCCGCTACGTGACATCCACGAGCTCCGACGTACCCGCTACGTACATCCTATGTACTTACCACGAGTTTGATTTTTTTTTTTACTTGGGAATGCTCTTGGGTAAATTCGCATCGTGGGACAGGGGCTTTACAGCACCAGAGACCCAGGTTTGATCCTGACTACGGGTGCTGTCTGTACAGAGTTTGTATGTTCTCCCATTAACTGCGTGGGTTTTATCCAGGTGCTCCGTTTTCCTCCCACACTCCAAAGACGTACAGGTTTGTAGGTTAATTGGCTTGGTAAATTGTAAATTATCCCTGGTGAGTAATTTAGTACTAGTGTACGGGGTGATCGCTAGTTGGCGCGGACTCCGTGGGCCAAAGAGCCTGTTTCCATGCTATATTCCAAACGATTTGAGTATAGGAGCAGGGAGGTTCTACTGCAGTTGTACAGGGTCTTGGTGAGACCACACCTGGAGTATTGCATACAGTTTTGGTCTCCAAATCTGAGGAAGGACATTATAGCCATAGAGGGAGTGCAGAGAAGGTTCACCAGACTGATTCCTGGGATGTCAGGTCTTTCATATGAAGAAAGACTGGATAGACTTGGCTTATACTCGCTAGAATTTAGGAGATTGAGAGGGGATCTTATAGAAACGTACAAAATTCTTATGGGGTTGGACAGGCTAGATGCAGGAAGATTGTTCCCGATGTTGGGGAAGTCCAGGACAAGGGGTCACAGCTTAAGGATAAGGAGGAAATCCTTTAAGATGGAGATGAGAAAAAACTTTTTCACACAGAGTGGTGAATCTCTGGAACTCTCTGCCACAGAGGGTAGTTGAGGCCAGTTCATTGGCTATATTTAAGAGGGAGTTAGATGTGGCCCTTGTGGCTAAAGGGATCAGGGGTATGGAGAGAAGGCAGGTACGGGATACTGAGTTGGATGATCAGCCATGATCATATTGAATGGCGGTGCAGGCTCAAAGGGCCGAATGGCCTACTCCTGCACCTATTTTCTATGTATCTATGTATGTCTAAAGTCTCTTCCATTTTAGTCCCAAAGGCTAGGGGAATAATCCTCTCAGCATCCAACTTCTTGAACTCATCCAGAGTCATGTGTTTCAATGAAGTGACCTCTTATTTGTTTAAATGAAAACAGCCTGGCCCAGCATAGTGATTTCTCTCCTCATTTGACAACCACTAACTAAGGAACCCGTTCGGTGGATCTTCATGGCACTTACCTATGGCCAATATATTCTTTAATGTGCAAGGATAGATAAATCAGGTACATCCAAGAACACTGCGAGGAGCTCAATGTGTACCACCCTCTGTGTGACAGAGTTGCCCCTCGGGTTATTATTAAATCTTTCCCCTCTTCCCTGAAACCTATGTTTCTGGATTCTCCAACCCTGGAAAAAAAATAGGTTGTTCCATCATTTACAAACTACAGAAGTGACACCAATTTGTACAACCTGAGATAGGATGGACTTCTCTGAAAGAGGAAGAAATAAGAATACAAGCCAATTCATGGATTAGTCCATACTCCCTGCCTGGTTACAATGCACCATTTTTAGGTTCTGTTGAAATCTCATGTATCTGAAATATACTCCCTCACAAATGCTGCCTGAACTGCTGAGTAGTTACAGCATTTTGATTTTATTTCAGATTTCCAACATCCGCAGTTTATTTCCTTTTCAACCTTATTGGAAGCCTGGGAATCAAGTGCTTCAGCTCCTTTTTTCAGAGGGTAATTTGTGTAAAGGGAGAACATAAAGGAAGAAAGAATTGTCTCTAATCTTATGCCAATAGGCACTTTTGCTAAACAGGAGAACTTTGTTTGCTTGGATAAGAAGGCACAGAAGCAAAGATGAATAATGGGGAAGGGATGAACTAAAACAAAATTATAGTATTAAATCTATTTAAAATATTCTATGGTTTACATCTAATTAGGTTGCACCTCCCAAAAAAGAAACATGGGATTTTTATCATTTTTTCATATATTCGTATTTGCTGAATTTAAGTTCCCTTAAGTAGATTGCTTTTTATATTACTTTTCCTCTTGCATACAATTGTTTAAAAAAAAACTCAACTGACTGGTTCCATTGGTTCTCAACTGACTGATCCTGATTGCATCCATTTTGAAGACAGTGTGTTTTTATTAAAACGTATTTTGCTTGGGCAAGATGAAATGAGAGGAAAGTTCTGTCATTTTCTAAACTGACATTGAAAACATGACTAAAAAAGTACACATATGTACACAAAACAACTGAATTACTACTTCTTGGTGCAAATCTGATGATTTAGTGATGCACAGCAATGAAAAAGAGGAAGGCAGGGAGAATGTCACATTGTATGTGGCAATTGCACTTCACGGGGGTGGGGGGGGGGGGGGAAGAATGGATAGGTGGTTAACAAATGATGTATTCATATGCAGCCTTTTTTGCGTTTCAGATTTGCTTCTTTGACAGCTGCACATTCTAACCTACTTAAATAATTAAATAAAGTAGAGCATAGGAAACCAAAACCTTTCAGAACACTTTGAATAATAAGAACGATGTTGACCTCTACCTCCCCGCCATTACTCTTAGGCATGTTTTCTTTGGGAAGGTAGACACATGTTTAAATGGCAACTGAAGCTTTTTTGGAGGATAAGATAGAATACTGGGGTTGCAGGATTTCAACACAAACAGCAATGACGGCTTTGACATTTAATCCAGAACATTTTGTAAAAACGGGAAAAATACAGTAAAGACGGATTTACCAAGCGAATTACAAAGCAAAATTATTTTCAATTATATCAGGCAGCCAAAAATAAAGTTCTGAAAAAAGATTCTCTGATGAGGCTAATTTAAGTTTCAATTGCATAATAGTAAAAGGCACGTTCACTGCATAATATAATAAAAGACTAAAGCAATAGATTAACTGGTTCTGAAGAAGCCCTCTAAAGTTCTCAAGAAGGCCACATGCAATTTTTGAGGTTATAAACAGCACAACTGACAAAGCCATTCATACAAACTGAAGAAAGTCATTCGTTGTTCAATTGTTTGTCAAATTCTGCACTTATTCACTAGTAACAGGTTAATTTTAGCCTTCAGAAACTTGTGAAAAGCAAAGCAGAGCAAATGTACTATTTAAAACCGACATAAAACATCCTTCATTGGAATCATGAAAAGGTCAAGAAAGTTACTGATAACTTTGTTGAGCAGCCAAGTCAGAGAGGAACCTTGCACAAAAAAAAATTAAAATGCTCATTTAAACTGGATGACTCCAATTACATGGATTTCTATGAAGATCATGACTGCAAACCATACTAATTTCTAGTCAAAGAAAGCGCAAACTTTAACTGCAATACTGGGATAATCCAATTAATTTTATGAACATACAGTTAAAATTATGCCTATGATGCTAAAGAATGACAAATGCCATGGTAAATTTTAAGCTTAGTATTGCTGTACATAATGAGCACTTTCACTGTGTTTACACAGGATAAACTTCAAGCTTCAATTAAAATTTTACAGCACGATTCCATTCAACAGGCACGTGGCAATTATAAACGTAGATTTCATCATTTTGTAGATACAGTCTTCAGTAGAATCCATCTAGATTCACAACTGATTTCTGACATCAACAATCAGTGTGTGTTTAGTTACAACCTCAAGTCTCTCCTTGATCAACATTATTAATTCAATTCAATTCAATTCAATTCCTTTATTGTCATCTTGCAAGCAACAGTTGTGCAGTGCAAAACGAAAAGACATGACGTTTAAAACATTTCACACATAATAATAACAACACTAAAACAATCCAGTCCCTGATGGAACAGTATAAGTTAAAATAGATACAAACAACGTTAAAGTACAGTAAGACTAATCATAAACATGTCCGGGGTGGCTGATTTGAGTGGCCAGTGCCAGTTATTGAAGTGGCCAGTGCCAGTTATTATAGTGTCCGTGCCAAGCCGCAGAATCAGGTGACTGTGAGTACAGAGTGGCTGTTTAGCAGCCTCACAGCATATGGCAGGAAGCTGTTTAGCAGTCTTGTAGTCCGGGGCTTTAATGCTGCGATATCTCTTGCCTGATGGCAGGAGATCCAGGTGTATGTGGAGGGGGTGCATTTTGTCCGTGGCAATTTTTTGAGCTTTTCTCCGACAGCGGTAGATGATACAGTGAAATATATAAAAGGTGCTGCTGCTGCTGCATAACTTCAGCAACCCAGGTTATGTGGAGTTCAACCTTTGACTAAGTGGGTTTCTTTGCACATCCTGCAGATGACATGGTAATTTAATTAGCTACCATAAATTTTCTATAGTACAGATGATGGCAGGAAAATCACTGGGGACTCAATGAGTAAGTGAGAGAGATAGGGAAATAACAGAGAGTGGCACAAAATGGAATCGATGGGATTACTCAGAGCAAGCATAGATATGATAGGCCTAAATGCTCCCTCCTACATCCTATTAATCTACTATATATTTTTTAATTAAAATTTATAATGCCAGATTGCAGACCGATTAGAATAGTGCTCAAACCTCCAAATTAATGCATGTATGGAACCCTAAAAAAGTAACTAACAGTGCTTACCAATGAAACAAAATCTAGTAAACAAAATGAAGACTCTGCGTTTTATAAATGTTTAAATGAAATGTTAGTGAGGAGGATTTGAAGGAGGGAAGTGGATAGAGATTCAAGGAGCATTATACAGCATAGGAATCTGGTGATAGGATAGGTTGTTAGACTCTCTTGCAGGAGATGGTCATTGCCTTGCACAATTTTGGCATTAATGTTTCAATGCCAGAATGGTGCCCATATCATGCTGCTAGCAGCCATAGGCTGGTTTATTTGCTGAGTATTTATGAATAAAATTGAATACTGTCACTCGATGGTAAATATCCCCAGCATTTGCCTCGGCTCTGCTTGGGAGGTGGTCCAGAAGGTTGAGGCACATGGGATCTTGGCCAAGCGGATGGATCTAAAATTGGCTTAAGCAGATGAGCACATTTCCTATCCAGGGCTCGAAAATAGAGGTTGCCCGGGTGCCACTGACCACTCAAAGCGCCGCCAGGCAACCTAAACACCGAGTCATTTTGCCCCGCTTGGCAACCAGATACTGGTTTGTACCGAAGATAGACACAAAAAACTGGAGTAACTCCGCGGGTCAGGCAGCATCTCTGGAGAATAGGAACGCGACGTCTCGTGTCGGCGGCGGCTGTGCGGGGCAAAGATGCAAGGTGCGGGATGACGAAGGGTCGGAGCGAATGACGGGCCCCGAACAGCAGCAGCAGCGGCCGCGACAGCGGCTCCATCTCCTCCTCCGCCCGCTCTGATAAGGGCCTCTGCTTGCAAACCCGCTAACCGCGCTTTCAAAACAAAGCTCCGAGGCAGGGAGGAGGGGGAGGCCTCGGAGTGCGGGAGGGTTTGTTTCGCGCCGTTACCGGATTTACAAGCTGCCCTTCCTTCCTCCCCACCTCGCCCCCCTCCCTCTCTCTCTCTCTCTCTCTCGTACGCCCCCTCCACCCCTTATCTTCGGACCCCTCCACTTCATCCCGCACTGATCCCCATTCCCGCATCTATTCAGTCCTCACTGACATCCCCTGTGCTCCCCTCCACATCTACCCCCCCCCCCCATCTATTCATCCTGCGCTGATCACCCTATCCACCTCGCATTCACCCTATACTTACCCCTTTCCCATCCATCCTGCACTTTGTGGATTGCTGCCAAGTTACTGTGCTGATTAAAGATGTGTGTAAATCTTATACAGTCTGAAGTGATTTACGTGGTGTCAGAAGTGGGATCAACAAGTTCAGCTGTTCTACATGCTTCCTCGAGCGATAACTCTGGCCGTCTCAGCAGCTCTGATCTGAGCTTTTGATCGGTGATACCATTCACTAAAATATCCCTCGTTAACTGATCAGTCAACTGATCCAACGGCATTTCCTGAAATCGGCAACGTTGGGCTAGATACATCAAAGAAGAAATAAATGAGTCAACTCGTTCCTCGGGAAGTTGACATTTGAAATCCGAGCCCCGCACGATTGTCATTTGCCATGACTGACAGGGTTCACTCTATGCTGAAGGACATGGTCTCCAAAGGCGTAATTGAAGCAGTCAGCGACCCCCCGACTGGGTCTCAACCATGATTGCCACAGTCAAGAAGGGAAAGGATGAAATCCGCCTGTGCATTAATCCCAAAGACCTGAACACTGCCATTAAGCGCCCACACCATCCCATGAAGACAGTAGAGGATGTTGCGGCAAAGATCGGAACGGCCACCCTATTTTCTGTCCTAGATGCAAAGAACTCATTCTGGCAGATACCGCTGGACAAGGTCATCAAACCTCACCACATTTGCCACCCCATTCGGCAGATATAAGTTTCTGAGAATGCCATTCGGGATCAACTCCGCCAGTGAAGTCTTCCAAAGAACTATGGAGCAATTATTCGAGGATCTGCCTTGTGCCATTATTGTCGATGATATCCTTGTCTATGGTAAAGACGCAGCGGAACATGACCACAATCTCAGGCTCATCTTGGAGCGTGCTGTCAAGATCAACCTCAAGCTCAATCCTGACAAGTGCAAGTTCAGGGTTCCAGTGGTCTCCTACGTCGGCCACATCTTCACCCCTGATGGCCTCAAACCGGATCCGAAGAAACTACTGCCATCACAGAAATGCCTGCACCCACTGACGTGAAAGGCCTGCAACGTATCCTGGGCATGGTAAACTATCTCGGAAAGTTCATACCAAACCTCAGCGAACTAAGCTCCACACTACGGCAGCTGACCAAAAAGGACACTGCATTGTCATGGTTCCAGCAACATCAGGATGCCTTTGATGTTCTAAAATCCAAACTGACCAGTGCACCGACCCTGACTTTTTTTGACCTGAAACGTCCGGTGGTGATCACCTGCGATGCCTCGAAATTCGGGCTCGGCGCAGCCTGCCTGCAACCGTCTGATGATGGCACCCTACTACCTGTCGCGTATGCCTCTCGCACCATGACCGACACGGAGCAGCACTACGCGCAAATCGGAAAGGAACTGCTGGCAATACGTCTATGGCAATACGTTCACGGTTGAGACGGACCACCAACCACTGGTGCCAATCCTGAACAAGCCTATCCATGCCGCTCCAGCTCGTTTGCAGCGCATGATGATGCAGCTGCAGCGGTACGACTTCTCTATTACCTACACAAAGGGTAAGGACATGCATGTCGCTGACACACTCTCTCGTGCTCCTCGAGCATCTTGCGAACAACACCCGCATGAACGGGAGAATTTCACGGTTCTCGGTGTCGGTCTAATCTCCAGCAAGCAACTGCGCATTCTGGCCGCGCACACTGCTAATGATGATACGTTTCAAGCCCTCTCATCCATCATCAAAACAGGCTGGCCAGACAAACAATCCAACATGCCCACAGAGGTGCAGCCGTACTTCTTGGTCCGTGATGAACTGGTGGTTCAGGATGGTGTTGTCGTTAAGGGTCACAAGGTAGTGGTACCTTCATCGCTACAAGACGAGTACTTCAAAGAGGTACACAGCGGTCACCCAGGAGCCGACTCCACACTGGCACGCTCCCGGGATCTGTTCTACTGGCCCGGAATGGCCACGTACATCCGGGACCGCGTAGCCTCCTGCCCCACTTGCAACAATCTTGCGCCTCATCAGCAGCGGCAACCCCTTATGCAACAACCTCCACCAGCACTGCCTTGGTCGTTGCTGGCTGCGGACATTTTCGAATGGTGCGGTAAGCACTATCTCGTTCTGGTCGACTCATTTTCCAACTGGTTTGAACTTGACCAACTGACCTCCCTCACGTCTGAGATGGTCATCAAGAAGCTGAAAAGACACTTCTCAGCCTATGGCGCTCCTGTCATTCTGAGAACCGACAACGGTCCACAGTTCACCAGCCACTTGTTCAAGCTTTTCGCAGACCGATGGAACTTCCAGCACGTCACAAGCAGTCCCGAGTATCCACAGAGTAATGGACTCGCTGAACGCGCTGTCAGAAGCGCCAAGCACTTGCTGGAGGGAGCGCGCATTTCAAAGTCAGACGTCTATCTCGATCTCCTGAATCTCAGAAACATCGCAAGAGACGGAACCTTGGGGTCACCAGCACAGCGGCTGCTGTCGAGGGTGACGAGGTCTCCGGTCCCCATCGCACAACAGCAGCTGGTCCCTCGGGTGTTGAAGCCCGCCACTATCCAGCAACGTCTCCAAGAGAAGCACGACATCCAGAAACGGTCATACGACAGTTCCAGCAGACCACTCCAGCCTCTACTGCCGGGCCAGGTCGTCCGCCTACGAACTTCAACTGGACATTCTCGTCTGGGCGTTGTTGTACGCCTGACTGATGAGCCGCGATCGTACCTTGTGGACTGTGAGGGAGCGGTATACCGGAGAAGTCGACAACACCTGCTTGCTGTGAAGGAGCTCCGACCACCGCCTGCTGATCCCTCTGCTCCGCCGCTCCAGTTCCAGCCGCCTTTCGCAATGTCTCCCGCCCGTCCCCGCATGCCTTGCACCCCCCCACGTCCCTCTGTCTCCACTAACCACGGGGTTACACCCACCGCATGTTTCCCCCCTCGGTCACCACAATCCTCTCCCGTGCGATTTTCACCTTCAGCCTCTCCGCCTAATCCTTCAGTGGAGGGAGGGGATGGTTGGGTCCGCACGCGCTCGGGCCATGTTAGTAGACCACCAGACAGGTATGGCGAGTATGTTTAATACACTTCATTTCCACATTTAATCTTTAGGGGGAAGGATGTAGATTGATGATGCATGTGTATCAATCACACTTAGCCAGCATCACTAACTCCACCCCATTATAACATTTATACTAACGCCCATTCCCAGCACCGTTAGTTGAAGCAGCTAGGATGTACTGACAACACCTCGTTTTGTAATGCTGCCAAGTTACTGTGCTGATTAAAGATGTGTGTAAATCTTATACAGTCTGAAGTGATTTACACACTTCTCCTCCATCCATCCTGTACTGATTCCCCAACCATCCTGTACTAATCCACGCATTCATCCCGTACTGACCCACCCTCCATTTACCCTGCACCTTCCCCCCTTCCCCTCATTCATCCTGTAGTGATCCCCCATTCATCCTGCACAGACCCTCCAATCCACACTGTACTGACCCCCCCCCATTCATCCTGCGCTGATCTCCCCCCCCCCATCCATCCTGTACTGATCCTCCCATTCAAGAAGAATGGGGGGAACAGTCTGAAGAAGGGTCTCGACCCGAAACGTTGCCTATTTCCTTCGCTCCATAGATGCTGCCTCACCTACTGAGTTTCTCCAGCACTTTTGTCTACCCTCATCCATCCCATACTGAACCCCCCATTCATCACCACTGACATCCCCGGTGCTATCCCCTCACAATTTTACCTACTCCAACCAACACGTACTAATTCACCTGCCTCAATCCATCCATTCTGCACCGACTACCTTCTAACCCCCCACCCCCCACACCCACGCCATCTATACCCCCCTCCCTGACCCTATTGTGCTGGAAATGTCTTCAGAGCGAACATTGACTATTTTGATAATGGAATGTAATCAAATGTGTTTTAATTCCCAATGTTATTATTTGTTTTAATCCATAAAGATGGATGAATTAAATTGTGAACACGTGAAACATTAAAACCGCAGTGTTCAATTGTCACTGCTGCCGTTGACACGTTATTACAGAATTCATTTGAACTGCAAATCAATGCTCTTAATATGCAGTATCAGTACTGTAGTTATTTAATGAACAACATTCACAACTATATGTACGCATATATATTACCATGGTCCAGGATTTATTGACACAGGTTGATCATACGCTGAATAATCCAACCACATTTTTGTTTGGAAGTGGAAAGAACTAATAGAAATTGCATTCATTGCAATGTGTAAAAAGAGTTGAGATACTGTCTTATAATTTTGCTGCATGTCATTGTGGGATATATCATGTCTTGATTGGTGAATATGTTTAGTTTGTGACTTTATTTGAAGCAGAAATAATATGTGAATGCTTCATTGAGTATAATTCCGACTGGTAACTACGCACTTTGTCCGAACACATTATCGCACGCGTCATGCAAGCCATCTTAAATGACCACCTAAACTGTCATTTGGCAACCTAAAAAGCTGCCAAGGTTGCCCGGCTGGCAACAGGGAAAAAAAGTTAAGCGAGAGCCCTGCTATCATGTAAAAAAAAATGCATGATGGTTAATCTTTGTGTCTATGATAAACATAACCCTGAAAGTAATTACAATTGTGAAGCATATACATTCGCCAACTTCACAAGTACAGAATAATTGAGCTGATCTTTTTACAGTTTCTTTTTCCATAGACCACAGCTGAGATCTGGAATGCACGTAAATGGGATTAGTGTAGCTGGGAAAATGGGTCAGCATGGTTATGGGTGGCTGAAGGATCCATTTCCGTGCTCTATGATTCCAGTAAATCAAACAGCACAGAAAAAAATGCAGTTTTATTAACCTTAAGATATTTTATTAACCTTAGGAAAATTTGTTACATATTTTTAGATCTGCTGCAGATTATTCAAGTTATAATAACGTGACAAATCTGTAGATTTAGCAGGGATCATTATTGCAAGCAATTCAGACGTAAATGTTATCAATTAGATGCAATTAATGTTAAGTAGCCATGGAATTACAGTTTTCAATGGAATACAAAAATAATTTTATATAATTAAATACAATAGCGGTTTTTTTAAATAACCACTATAATTTTCTTCATGGAAAATGGATGTGGGTATTGAATCATTGACCTCAAATATTGCAATGAAATTTAAACCTCCATAGCTGAAATTCATCTAATCAAAGGCAATCCACATCGAAGTTCCATAACATATTGTTAAAATGTCTGAAAAAAGTCAACGTTACTTACAAAGAGGTTAAGCTGTCTCAAAACAGCTTCTAGCAAGAAGTGCTTCATAACTGCAGAGGATCGTAGGTTGAATACATTTCAGCAATGATTGAATACATAAAAGTGGAACAAGCATGTGGCATCTCAATGGGCTAGATAACATTGAAGAAGTGTTTGAGGAGGAGGAAGAGTATGAGAAGGATATAGTTAACTGCAAAGCTGTGGAGGAGTTCAAGTAAGCAAGAATAAATGTATTATGGACAGATACAGGAAGGTGCCTTTTATGACTTGTGTTTGGCTCATTTTAGGGATGTAGCAGGTGGCAATTTGATTAGTGAAATCAAAACATGATGTTACAAGAAAGATTTGTATCTTTACAAGATACAAGAGCACAGATGTGTGCAAGCAAGTCTCAGAAACACAAAAAGTCTGTTGGAATTGCCAATTAAAGGAATGGGAGCGAAAAGTATTTTGCCCAGATTAAAACCAAGGCTAAAGAACTCTAGCTAAAACATGTAAACTACAATGGAATTCCACCCATCAGGTTATAAGAGCAAGGATCATTAGAATTTACAAAATGAATTAAGATAAAGCCTGAGGACTGAACCTGGGGATAATTTTCACTTGTCACAAGGAATACGAGTAGAATTAGGCCATTCGGCCCATCAAGTCTACTCCGCCATTCAATCATGGCTGATCTATCTTTCCCTCCTAACCTCATTCTCCTGCCTTCTCCCCAAAACCTCTCCACAGCCTTCTGGGGCAAAGAATTCCACAGATTCACCACCCTTTGACTAAAGAAATTTCTCCTCATCTCCTTCCTAAAAGAATGTCCTTTAATTCTGAGGCTATGACCTCTAGTCCGAGACTCTCCCCCTAGTGGAAACGTCCTCTCCACATCCACTCTATCCAAGCCTTTCACTATTCTGTATGTTTCAATGAGGTCCCCCCTCATTCTTCTAAACTCCAGCGAATCTTCTAAACTACAGGCCCGTAGGTTAACCTACTCATTCCTGGGATCATTCTTGTAAACCTCCTCTGGACCTTCTCCAGAGCCAGCACATCCTTCCTCAGATATGGTGCCCAAAATTGCTCACAATATTCCAAGTGCGGCCTTACCTGCACCTTATAGAGCATCAACATTCTCACCCCATTTAGAAAATACTGTATGTCTTTATTCCTACTACCAAAATGCATGACTCCACACTTTGCTACACTATACTCCATCTGCCACTTCTCTGCCAACTCTCCCAATCTATTCAAGTTCTTCTGCAGAGTCCCTGTTTTCTCTACACTACCTGCACCTCCACCTATTTTCGTATCACCCGCAAACTTTGCCGCAAAGACTTCAATCCCCTCGTCCAGATCATTAATATACAACGTGAAGAGTAGCGGCCCCAGAACCGATCCTTGCGGAACTCCACTAGTAACAGGCAGGCAACCAGAAAAAGCCCCCTTTATTGCCACTCTTTCTCTTCTGCCATCCAGCCAACCTGCTATCCATGCTAGTATCTGCCCTTTGATACCGTGGGCTCTCATCTTCCTAAGCAGCCTAATGTGTGGCACCTTATCAAAGGCTTTCTGAATCATTGTAACATTATTTACTTTAATTTATTGCTGACATTTACTCTCAATAACACAAGTTGGGAGCACAGTTCAGCAAGTTAACAAAAAGCTACTATAAGGTACACTAACTACTGCAAGACTCCAAAAGGATGCTGCGCAGTCCATCAAACCAAAGGGAAACATTATCATATTTATTCTCTCTGAGACTGCTGCGATGGAAGTGTTCAATAATTCATAGTTATACTCCTGCCAGCTCTCGAAGGTTATTGTAATCTAGATGTCCAATTGCTGACTGTCAGATGAGAGTTTTCTCTATTTCCTAAAAGGTACAAAGCAAAATTTAACAACTCAGTGAAGAATAAGAATTTATTTTTAAAAAAGGAGCCTGGTGCAGCTATTTGGCTCATTAAGACTGCTGTCCACCCATTCAGATAGCTGATCTACAACCAACACCACTTTCCTGAACCATTCTCAAAACTCTCAATTGTCTTAAATCTCCAAAATCTATGGATATTTTTTCAAAAGATACTCCAGTCTTCTGCAAGAAAGAATTCCACAGACTCGTCGCATGAAGAAATTTCTTGTGATCTCAATCTTAAATGACCTACTCTTATTCTGAGGTTATTATCACAGGTTGTGGACTCCTCAGCCAGAGGAACCATCCCCCTGGATCTAGCTCTTATAGCACTTCCAATAAATTAATAGCTTTCATTGTTCTGCTACAATCACAATGGTGAATTATAATATACAGCTCAATAAGGGAGGAGGATTTCCGGCTAATTTGATAAATTACTTACGAGATAAAAAGGGCCCAGCACAGCAATGTCAGCAGTCTCACTTTCATACTCCTTTCTCCTATTTTGGCACTCACCTATACCAGAATGGGATAATTTATGGTAACCAAATAATTTACGAGTCTTCGGGACGCGAGAGAAGATTAGAGCACCCAGCAAAAACTCAAAAGAACTTGCAAACTCCACACGAACAGCACCCGAGATCAGAATCAACGCCAGGTCCTTGGAGCTGAGAGGCAGCATCAACCATTATTAAAAATATTGGCTGTTTTAAAGTGCACTACAGTGGATAATTCCCCAAGGCCTGACCAAGTACAACCGGAGTTTGAAGGAAGCGAAGGAGGAAATTGCAGATGCCCTTGCTGAGATATTTGCATTATCTTTAGCTATGGGTGAAGTTCCAGAGGACTGGCAGGTGGCTAATGCTATACTGTCATTTAAGGACTACAAGGACAAACCTAGGAACTAGTCTGGTGAGATCTGGTGGGAAAGTTGTTGGCGAGAGGATCCACCAGCATTTGGATAGGCATGGATTAATTAGGTATAGTTAATGTGGTTTTGATTAATCAAAAATAGTCTCACAAATCTGATAAGAGATTTTTGAAGAGGTCACTAAGTGAGAGCTCTTTTTGAAATGGTCACCAAGAGACAGAATATACTGCATTCTGTATATAGACAGAATATACTGTATATTCTGTCTATATTGACTGTAGCAAGAGCTTTGACAGGGTAGATCCTTTGCACTTTGGTATGTCAAACCAGGGCGCACTAAATGGTACAGCCTGGAGTGTGGTACAGAAGTAGAGGTACAAGGTTCCCAGAAAGCGGTATGTTAAGTAGACAGTGCAGTGCAGAAGGTAAAAAAGGAGGAACATCATGATGCATCTGTACGTCATTGGTGATACACCACACTTGACTCACCATACTGTGGGCAGTTCTGGTCACCAGCTATAGGAAGGATGGCAATTGGAAAGGTTTCAGAAGACATTCACCAGGATATTACCCGAGCTTAAGCTATAGGGAAAGGTTGGATAGGCTGATAGAAAGGAGATGAGAAGGAATTTTTTTAGTCAGTGGTAAATCTGTGAAATTCATTGCCACATACGGCTGTGGAGGCTATGTCAATGGATATTTTCAAGGTAGAGATTGACAGATTCTAGGGTGTCAGCAGTTATGAGGCAAAGGTAGGAGAATGGTGTTGAAAGGGAAAGATAGATCTGCCATGATTGAATGGCGGAGTAGACTTAATGGTCCAAATGGCCTAATTCTGCACCTAGAATTTATGAACTTGTAAGGCTGGGTTTTTTTTCTTTGAAGCATAGGAGGCTGAGGGCTGACCTTATTGAGATGTACAAGATCATGAGGGGCATGGATAAAGCTAATGTTTAGTCTTTTTCACCAGGGCAGAGGATTCTAAAGCTAAGGGCATTAACAGAGTAAAAAGGAATAGCTTTAAGAGGGACCACAGCAGCAACTTTTTTACTCAGTTGGAAGTCTGTATCTAGACTGAGCAGCCAGATAAAGCTATTGAAGAAATTGTAATTATGAATTAAAAGATATTTGGACAGATATATAGATGAGGAGGGTTATAAGAGGCCTTTGGGACAAATGGCAGCAAATGGAACTTGCACAATGTGCCAACTTGGTCAGCATGGACAAGATGGGGGTGAGGTGCCTGTTTCCATGTTGTATTACTCTATGACTCCATGGGGCAAGAAATCTTTCCATTACTAAAGACTTTTTTTTTGTTAGGTAAGTTTAGTTTATTGTCGCGTGTACCAATGTACAGTGAAAAGCATTTTTGTTGCGTGCTATCCAGTCGGTGGAAAGACTATACAAGATAACAATCAAGCTGTCCCACAGTATACAGATACACTATCCATATCTCAAGCTGTTCCAGTAGTTAAAGAACTAGCATCCTCCCAGCAATGCAGAAAGCTGCCCAAACCATACCAAGCAGCACTTTCTTACCAACCCCCTAGTGAGGGATTTAACAGAGCCATTCAGTCCTGAGCGACCAAAAAATGGAATTTCAGAGGCAAGATGAGAACAATTCTCCTTGACATTAAGGCATCAGTTGACAGTGACATCAAGCCCTGTTGAAATGAACTCAACAGGCATTGAGAAAAAAATACCACCAATTTGATTATAATTTGCACAAAGGAAGATCGTGTGGTGGTTAATCATCCCACCCCAAATAGGTCAGACCAGCTTCAGCTTCCTAATGTCCTTCTATACATCGTAACGCCAAAAATATGGATATTTTCTATTAATCGCAATGTCAGATTCCACTCATAACTTTGCACTAAAACAGATATGCGTGCGTGCATCAAAACACAGACAACACATAGGCAAGGGCTGATTAGTGGCAAGTTACATTCACTCCAAAGAACGATCAGTTCAAACAAGGGTCCAATTGCTTATTCTTGACATTTATTATCCTTGCCAAGTCTCCCACAATCACTATCTTGTGTGACCAGAGACAGATCAAGAACAGCCACACCAGGAACAGTCAGAGATTGTGGTATATCCAGTAGCAAGAATTATCATTTGATACTCAAGCCTTTTCATCATCCATGAGGACTAACAATCAGGAATATGATGGATTCTTTTTAAAATATGCATGGATGTGTGTAACTTAAATAGACACAATACCATTCAGGACAAAGCAACCCATCCAATTGGTAATCCATCCATCCCCAAAACATTGTTTTCATGTATACACTTTCCGCTGACTGGATAGCATGCAACAAAAGAGCATTTCGCTGTACCCCTGTACACTTGACAATAAATTAAACTAAACTAATCTTCCATTAACATCACACTGTGTGCTGTTCACTTGTCCACTGTGTGTTGAGGTCACTTATCTAGGCCACTTCAACAGTACCAAACCACCAAGGAAACAAGACCAGCAGTCACTTGGGAAAAACACTACCTGTAGATAGGCAACAAATGCTGGCCTTGCCAGCAACCACCACACCAAACGAAATGAATAAATCAAGTGTTAGGATACTAGAGTGTAAATTTTAATGCGCAAAAATATCTTTGCTAGTCCTTGACCTACATGCTTTAAGAAGAGGAGAAATTACATTGGATGTCTACATCTTTGATGACGGAAGGGGAAATCAGAATGGATGAGAAGGGAAATCACATTCAAGATCAATGAATAAGAAAGAGATACTGAACATATAAAAATATAACAGGCCTGGGTGAAATAGCATTTAATTTCACCTTACATATTAGGAAGTCGCTAGACTATCTCACACACACATCCTCTATATAAATGCACAATATTTCCTCCTCAGACTTCCTTCCACATCACATGAAATTGCCTACAAAATAAATAAAAATCAAAAAAAGGAGTAAAGATATAGTGAAAGATATCAAGCAGAAAGTCTGCAAAGCTACCAGAATTTTATGCATTAATAAATAATTACAAATCAGGAATTAAGAAAAAAGTTTTAAATATACTCTTACAGTTGTTACCCAATTACTGTTTTCTGAAATTGGTATGCTCAGTCTAATACCGTTGAATTCTCAAGCTGTTAAAGTAATAACTTCATGAAGGTAAATATTCACAGCCAACCTCTCAAGCCTGTTCCACCAGAACATTAACAAAAGGTAACAAGAAATAGCAGTCACAGGACATTTGTTGCCTTATGCCTGCACCAAAAGCCATCTAAAATGTCCTTATCCAACTTGAATACTTAAATATCATGTCTGTTCTTGTACTTCTGCTTTCCCAACTTATCCCATTGTGCTAAAAAAAATGATCACAACCTTGAATTTGTCATCTCAGTCATAAAATGGCTGATCCCTAGCACTTCAACTCATCTTTTGGGATCACCCTTGTCAATCCATCCCAGAATTATATGCCACATTGAGATATCCTCCTGCTGCAGTGAGATTATCCAATTTTAATTACACTCGTCAAAGGAAAACCCTCTCATACCTACCAAATTTAAACACCTATAAAATTCTAACAGCTACTATAGTTGAGGTATCGGAGTTCATTACTCTTGATCTTTGACACCTATTAGCCAATACAGGACCCTACAACTGAAAGCAGAAGAGGCCCAAACAGCAGAGCAGCAATTTAAACAATCCATAGCACATGTGTTTAAGAAAATCCCAAACATTTGTGCAAAAACCTTGGAATAGACTTAATTTAATTTTTTCTTCTGGAGATTGTTTGGAATTTAAAGTTGCTGATTGCTTATTTAGAAAAGGACGTGGTTCTAATAAAGTAGACCTTGCTTTAGGATGTATTTACTTCAAATAAGCAGAGGTGATAAATATAATTATAGAGGTTCACCATCTAATTAATTTCACATTTGACATTTAATTTCACATATTTAAAAAATTCTGAAAGTTAAATGTGGGTTATGGATTTGATATCATAACCAAAATGCTCCAATTATTTCACCAGAAATACTCCTGAAACAGTTTACTTAGAGCGATGGAATCATGCACTTATGGGCCTGTCCCACTTAGGCGATTTTTCATGCGACTGCCGGCGACTGTCAAGACGCCGACAGTCGCCTGAAAAAACGGCGACTGGAATGTCGACTGTCAGAGTGGAACACAAACACACACATCGCTTCCTTCACCAGCCAGTTATGCAGGCGGGGACAGGGCAAGCGGGGGGAGCGCTGTCTGAGTGAAATTCACATGGTGCAAAGCAAATGTGATACAGACACACACCACGATGAACAGGAAGGTTGGCGCTGTACTTAAGACGGTAAAAGCACAGTACGGGAAGGGTCATGTAAGTCCTTTAAAAGGGGGGGGGGAAGAAGGAGTGGAGACAACTTTTACGAAGTCTGTGAGGCTCAGTCGGTTATCCTTGGTTCTGAAAACTACTGCTTACGTTTTCTTTCCCCAAAAAGCCAATGAAATTCAGAGGTCAGCACCGGCTGCAACCTACGAGAACCTTCAACCTATTGGCAACCCACTAGGACCTCCTGGCAACCCACCTACGGCACGAGAATTCTCACTACTCTCCATGGCGGCTTCATTCTGGTCGCCGCTAATTTTTCAACATGTTGAAAAATTTGCGGCGACCAAAGTATACTGTTACTTTGTCTGACAACTTGCAACAAATTACCTCCACAGAAAGGCATCAAGATGATAGTAGTTAATTAAAAAAAACACTAAAATACCCTAATACTCATTGTATTCATGTATAATGTATGGATATTAAAAACTAATTTCAATCCCAGCACACTAGTTACAGTCTAGTCTATCCAATGTTTACGCAGAATCATGCAGAAATATGTCAAGAAAAGATTCACAATAATTGACCAAAGTCAGAAAGCCTTTAATTGTAATCTGTAGATTTGAATTAAAATAAAATTACATTTTGTAAATAATATAATGTCCCACATTAGATATTAGAACATCTGTCATAAACATGATCCCACAGTTAGATCCCAAATAGCACCTGAGGAAGAAAGAGATGGAAGGGGATGAAACCTGAAAAACAGCTGGGCTTATACTTTGCAGAATATTGAAGAATGAGATGTGATCTTATTGAACCGGATAAAATCCCGAGGGTGCTGGGACTAATAGGATAAAAGATGACAGAATGTTTCCCTGATAAGAGTATCCAGAATTTGGGTTCTGTGATCTCAGATGCAGATTCTCTCAGTCAAGATTTCAGAATTTGTTACCCCCTATCTAACGAAGCAGAGTGAATGAGTCTACTCAGGGTACAGAGTAATAAATATTTAACCAATTAAAGAGTCAAGAAGAATGGAGAGTGCAGTAAACAGTATTGAGGCCATGATGGAATTAGTCATAGCTTTAGTCATTAGGAATGCTTCTTATATTTCTGATGGACGCATAACAGAGTTGTAGTTGACATAGGTTAAGAGTTTAAGGCAACGGGTTTGCTTGAATAGCATTGGATAGGCAATCTTGTTGATAAGAATTGGATTGCATCCATTCTTTCAGAGTAGAAAAAATAGCAACATTCTTAAACTGATAGCTTTCAACCTTAAATAGCTTACAAAAAAGGGATGTAGGTGTTGAAAAGTGAATGAAATTTGGGTTAGACCTCAGAACAATGATTTCACTTTCCCCAATATTTTCTCATCACGTATCACTGGATATGCATAGGCAGAATGAGAATTTATAGGGTGGAGAGATCAAATGGGGTGGTGAGAAAGAATTGCATATTGTTGATGAAACTGATGCTAAGTTTTCAGAAGTCACTGCTGAAGGGCAGTTCTGGAATAAGAAACAAAAGGGGTTAGGCATAGGTCCCTGGGGAATACCAGAGTTAACACGGAGCACAAAGAACCATTTTAGGAGTATCTGACCAAGAATAACAAGAAAATTAAATCATTGCAAACTTGGATTTCTGGAAAACTTGGATATGGGAAGTGGCATTTGGCAAGTTTAGTTTAGAGATGCAGCTTAGAAACAGGCCCTTCGGCACACCGAGACTGCGCTGACCAATGATCATCCATACACTAGTTCTATCCTTAAGGGGCTGTCCCACTTGGCCGACCTAATCTGCGAGTTTAGAAGAGTGTCTTCGACCTTCAAACTCGCAGCATGCTCGACACGTGGTCCTAGGAGGTCCTATGAGATAGCTGGAACTCTCCTTCATGCTCGAGGGAAGTTCCCGCATACTCGTGGCCTCAGCTAGGTCACAGAAATTTTTTCAGCATGTTGAAAAATTTTCCGCGAGTAAAATTTGGTCGGCATGGTTCTTTTTGACTCGTAGTGCAGTGGAGTGGGGTCGCTATTTAGTTACAGGCAGTCGAGGGCAGCAGTAGGCAATCTCCTTCGCTGACCGGGCATTTTGATTGGCTCATTGGAGTTTTCAGGACCAAGGAAAACCTACTGGTAGGTAAAATGCCCACTAAACTTTATTATTGTACTTCTTAAAAGTGTCTCCACTCCTTCTCCCCCACCCGCTCTCTAAAGGACTTACCGTACACTGTGCAGCCGTTTGACCTTTCTGTTCATCGCGGGTGTGAATTTCAGACAGCGCTTCCCCGCTTTCCGTGTGTGTGTGTGTGTGTGTGTGTGTGTGTGTGTGTGTCTGTGTGTGTCTGTGTGTGTGTGGTCGGCCGATCCAGGATTAGGTCGCCCAAGTGGGACAGCCCCTTTACACACTCCAATAGACGCAGAAAATATCAGAATGATATATTATTTTTGAAATAAGTACTTTTAAAATAAATACTTGCATTCAGATTAAAAACTCAAATATTTAAAATTGTCAGTGCTTTACTTGTCATGCGAGTACATATGGAATAATGGGACACAATGGTGCATTATTTGGCTTCAATCATTCATTATATTAGCTCTGATAAATATTTCAAGTACTGTAAAGTAATCTTGTATACTTTCACCTGCTCATAAGTATGCAAGTAACAGCAACAAAAAGTAATACATGTCTACTCGGTTATAAAATGATAAATTGACCAAACGGAGCTATATCTGACTATGGCCAATCACATTTGTGCTTTTAAAATTCCTTCCGCACATCAGTCAATCATTGCTGCAAGTATAATGTCAAACATATCGTGGATTTGTTTTATGATGAAAACACCGAACACTGACAAAGAGCAGAAGAGACATGCATTAATACTAAGTGAATCATTTTGACCAGGATAAAGTACTCGGCCAGGTGGCCTGGCAAAAAGTGGACCATGAATATTAATCAAAATATACACCCAACCAAGACTACATAGTTGTATTCTGGTGGGCTCAAAAACGAAGGAAACCAAAATCTACCTTCCCACTCAATCCTCATTTCCTTAGTATAGAAGTTGGGAGGTCATGTTGCAGTTGTATAAGACATTGGTGAGATTGCATTTAGAATATTGTGTTCAGTTCTGGTCACCATGTTATAGAAAAGATGTTGTCAAGCTGGAAATGGTACAGAGACGATTTATGAGGATGTTGCCAAGACTAGAGGGAGCTGAGCTATAGGGAGATGTTGAGTAGGCTGGGACTCTACTTCTTGGAGTGCAAAAGGATCTTATAGACATGTATAAATCATAAGAGCAATAGATCAGGTAGATACACAGAGTCTCTTGCCCAGAGTAGGTGAATCGAGGACCAGAGGACTTGGGTTTAAGGTGAAGGGGAAAAGATTTAATAGGAATCTGACAGGTAACTTTTTCACACAAAGGGTGGTGGGTGTATGGAACAAGCTACCAAGATTTAAGAAACAGTTTGACAGGTATATGGATAGGGAAGGTTTGGAGGGATATGGATCAAATGCAAGCAGGTGGGACTAGTGTAGCTGGGACATGTAAGATGAGCAATAAAAAAACTGCAGTTGCCAGATACCTCATCAAAATAAACCCCCAACAGTGCTACACTCATTATGTTCAGCATGCATCTGTGGAGAAAAAAAATGTCAATGTTTCAGGTTGATAACCCTTCATCCTGTGCACGAAGGGAAAATTAGTCACGCATGGTTTCCCTTTCATAATCCATGCGGACTCTGTTCAATTTCATCATTCATCTCCCAGTGTTCTGTTTTTACATCCTTCATTTCAGGCTTCAGCATTATCAATGTTATTGATGATAGGCCAATGGGTCATACTGCTGTTTTCTCTCTCCTTCCTTTCATTTGCTACCTTTCAATCCGCAGGAAAATATCCAGACATTAAAAGATAATATCCAGAGCATCCATTATCTCCATAACCACCTTTGCAATACTCTGGGATGTGGATCATATGATCCTTCAGATTTAAATTTAGAATTTACTATCCAGGAGGTATGTGGATACTCAGTCGCAGAGGATTTTCAAGACAAGAGATTTCAGATCAGCCATGATCATATTGAATGGCGGTGCAGGCTCGAAGGACCGAATGGCCTACTCCTGCACCTATTTTCAATGTTTCTGTTTCGGGGTGTGTACAAGAAAGTATCTCTGGAGTTATAATCCCTGACCAAACTGAATGGCAGTCCAGCAAAAAGACTCAAATCCTGCATCTATTTCTTAAATATGACCAGCAACATGTAGAAATGGTTAGTAAAACAAATATTTAACTCTTGCATTTCAGACAAATGAAAATTACTAGTCACACTCAAAAAACAAGTCTAAAGGGTCCCAAAATCGATCCATTCCCTCCCATTTGCTGCCTGACCCACTAGGTTCCTCTAGCATGTTGTTTTTTGACGAAGAAACAATTAGACTTTATATCCTTAAAAATATTCACTCTAATAATACCCTTCCAAATATATGTTCACTGTAATGTTTCATAGAAACATTAAAAATATATATCATTCGTATAGGCGCTACAGTCACTGTGTCTGCACTGACCACAATGCCCAATTAAACTAAAATTACATCTGCCTGCATATGGTCTGTATCCCTCCATTCCTGGCTGCTCATGTTAGATATGCCCAGTGCATATAAAATTTACTTGCTCCATGCGAATTTATAGATTTGCAGAATAAACTTCAAAAGAAAACGAGATTGAGCAAAATAAGGTGTTTACTTGCTGACATTTTAGTAAGCGGAAAACGAAACAGTACACAAGGGCATTTCAACTTGAAAGACAAATAATCTATTCATTACCAAGCAAAGGCAACTCTGATGAAGAGGTCACTGATTTTCTAAATTATATCTAATTAGGAGGCAACTATAACAAACTCAAGTATCTCGATTTATAATTTCAATAAATGCCCAACTTTCAAACCAAAATCAAAGGATATTAGATCTAATCATAACTGCACCAACATTATCAAAGATGTTGAACGTTAAGGCAATTTTAAAAAAAGTTATTCAATTTGTTTTTCAATTTATTCACTCATTAAACCAATTATACAAAATGAATCAATGTCCAAAAATAAGATGCTAATTCTTCCAGCAGTCTTAGTTGCTTTACAAGCCATTGATTAAAAGCAAACATTATATTTAGATGAAATGAAGGAAGATAATTCTCAAAGCTATAAATCATTGCCATTGAATTATTTAACAAAATAAATTCAACCATAACAATTTATAAATAATTTCCATACAGCACATTCTGCACAACAAAAATACACCAATGCTTTACAAAGGCATCCTCAAACAAATAAACTGACATAATACCACAAAAGAAGATATCAAAGTAGATGACCAAAAGCTTGGTCAAAGAGGTAATTTTTAAGGAAGTGTGTTTCTTTTAGAGGATGAATCTAGGAAAGTTTGCAGATGACACCATTGTCACAGACGACAGATGTTACTGTATGTCATGTTGTCACTTGCGGGCGGAGCACCAAGGCAAATTCCTTGTATGTGAATATACTTGGCCAATAGATTTATTCATTCATTCGTTGTGGTGGGCCAAATCACAAATAATTATGAGATGGAGTACAGGAAGGAGATAGAGAACATAGTGTCAGTACAATAACCTTTCCTTCAATGTCAGCAAGACAAAGGTGTTAGTCATTGAAGCATGGAGGAGTTCATTCGCCAGTCAGCATCAATGCTGCAGATGTAGAAATAATTGAGAGCTTTAAGATCCATGGCATTAATATTGCCAATGATCTGTTGACTCGTAATGGCCGCCTCGCCAACAGTATGTCTCGTCCCTTCTGTTTTTATTATTTTAAGTACGTCTTAAATGTATTTTTCAATGTTTCTTGGTATGTTTTATGTGGGGTGTGGGGGATTGGGGGAAACTTTTTTTAGCCACTTACCTCGACGGGGATGCGTTTTTCTCCGTGTTGCATCTCCATCCGCCCCTGCCGCCTACAATGTGGAGTGGTGCGGCCTTGCCTGGAGACCAGCCCGGAGCTTCAAGCCGCGGGCGCGGCACGGACTTACCATTATGGAGCCTGCGATTCTTTGTTGAGGAACGCCAGTGAAAGGGCTCCGACCGTGGGGCCTGTGGACTTTAACACCGTGAAGCTGCTGTCTCCGGTAAGAAGAGGGCAACTAGGGAGCTCCATGCCGCGAAGTGTTCCGATCCGTCCCGACGCCGGAGTTTCGATCATCCTGACGTGAGGGCTTGGACATCGGACCGTCGGCAGCGGCGGGTTCAAAGGCCCCGACCACGGGTGAACAAAGGAGAAAGATGACTGAATTTTATTGCCTTCCATCACAGTGAGGAATGTGGATTCCACTGTGGTGGATGTTTATGTTACATTTTATTATATGTGGCTGTGTGTATTGTTGCTTTTCACTTAGTATGGCTGTATGTTAACTCAAATTTCACTGTACCTTTATTGGTTAAGTGACAATAAACGCAAACTTGAACTTGTTAACTAACCAAAGTGATGCGGCAGCCAAGAAGACACCCAATGCCTCTACTTCCTGAGGAGACGGAGAAAATTCAGCATGTCTCCAGTGACTCTTACAAACTTATACAGATGCACCATAGAATGCATACTGTTGGGTTGCATCACAGCTTGGTTTGGGAATAGCTCTGCTCAAGACGACAAGAAATTGGCGAATGCAATGCTTGCATTTATTTCGAGGGGGCTAGAATACAAAAAAACAGGGATGAAATGCTGAGGCTTTATAAGGCACTGGTTATACCGCATTTGGTATTGCGAGCAGTTTAGGGCCCCACATCTGAAGAAGGATGTGCTGGCGTTGGAGAGGGTCCAGAGGAGGTTTACAAGAATGATCCCAGAAATTATTGGGTTAACATATGATGAGCCTTTATAGGCACCGGGCCTGTACTCGCTGGAGTTGAGACAAGGAATCAAATCATTAAAAATGTACACAAGCCATTTGCCCATAGTGTGTGCACAAGTCCAAAATAAAAGTATCCTGCCTTATCCTTGATCATAAAACATTGGTTCCTTGCTTCAGTCTTGACCGTGAACCTATACAACAGTTCCTAGAAATTAAATCTTTCATCACCCAAGTAAAAGTAAATTATGATTTATAAACTTGACAAAGTAAAATAGTACCTCAATGAAAAAGCTCAATGTACAATAAAGTGTGCCTCAGTAAAAAACAATTAACAAAGAGGACTAGCAAGAATATTAATATAACTGGAGCTATAAATCCATGAATTAGAGAAAGGCAGAAGTAAAGAGTGATGAAGAATGAAGCTATCTGCAGAATAACAAATGCCTTATATATGAAAATAAATCACGGCCCATGGACATCAATTTAGGTCAAAACATTAGCATTTGAAAAAAATTATTAATTTCATCTCTGTAGACAACTTATATTAGATACTCAACTTGGCAGCAGACAAAGACAGAGATCTAAAGCAAATCCTAGTAAGCCTGTATTTTCTCTGGCTGAATGAGCTAAAAAGATTAAGCCTAATATGGCAAACGGCCATCTGTTAAAGTCAACCATTGACTGAATCATTTGATCATCTATGAAGGTACAACTGTAACTTTAACCAAATAAAATATAAAAGAATATAAATCACAATTATATTCAATATCTTAGAGCAAGAACTTTTGGGTTCAATAGTTTAAACCAGCTTTAAAATTTTTAAAAGTCTTAAATAACAGCTGCAAACAATTTTGTTACAACCAAGTTCCATTATTACAACAAGCTGGAGAAGAAATTAATGCACTGAGAAGAAGTCAAAGAAAAACGATGAAATAAAGAAATAACAGTCTGCACATATGAAAGTTGGCTTATTCTGTCCATGATTTTACAACATTGGAATACTTTCTAATAAACAGTAGACGACCTTTCCTCACAGCACAGATATCTAAACCTAGACGGTATAGGTTGATAATAAGGGATAAGTAGTTTGGGGGAAGGGGTGGGTCTGGGGGATAACTTTTTTTCCTTGAGGGTGATTGGAATCTGGAACGTATTGCCTCAGTGGGTGGTGGTTATCAACATTAAAAAACGAGCACTTAAATCAACAGTAGAAAGTAAAAGGGATTGACATAGATGGGTATTTGATTATAGCATGGATGTGCAAGGCTAAAGGCCTGTATCTTTGCTTTTATTTAAACATATAATTCTGTAACATTCATCTGGTCACTTCAAATGCTGCAAATAAAATTTCAGCAAAATAAACTACTGTAGTAAATTTTTAAAAGCCCATTTGTCAGACACTGAAAGTTGGACCAATGCCTGCAGGCTTCAGAACACAAAAGAAATAACTGTACAAGCAAATACTCACATATTTTAGAGACACAAGCGACTGCAGATGTTGGTATCAAGAATTTAAAAAAATTCAAACTGCTGGAAGATCTCAGTAGAGGGAAATGGACAGTCTGAAGAAGGGTCCCATATCATCCATTTCCCTCCATAGATGCAAGCCTGACCTGCTGAATTATTTTTTGTTTTTGCTCAAACATTTTATCTATCTCAAACAAGATCAACCAACCTCCTCCTTGCCTTATTCCCAACTCTTTACATTATAGAAACAATTCAAACCATTGTACAAATTTACTGACAAGGGCAGCGACATTGAGCGGAAGTTATATAGTGTACTGATTAGACCACACCTTGAATTCTGTGATCCATTCTGCGACCCAGTCATGAGGTGAACATTCAAGACTTGGACACAAAATGTTGGATTAATTCAGCGGGTCAGGCAGCACCTCTGGAGAAAATGGATAGGTGACGTTTTGGGTTGGGATCCTCCTTCAGACCCGCTGAGCTACTCCAGCAATTTGTGCCTGTCTTTGGTATAAACCAGCATCTGCAGTTCTTTTTTTTAATTACATTCTGGACTTGGAGATAGTTCGTTGACCATCAGGGGTCTTCATTATGAAACCTAACATTAAACCTAAGTAATTAGATCCAAATTTTATGGATACAAAGTGGAATAGAATAAAAGGTTAACCTATAACAATTGTTCAAATTAAATTATGATTGTAGGATAAAGTAAATCAGTAGGTCTTAAATTCAAATACTTCAATGTTATCAATATCTATACTGGCGTAAGACAAAAAAAATGTTTTCTTCAATAAATAGTTAATCGCTCAGATGGGTTGCAATGCTGTGCAGAGACATGGGAAGAGGAGCAAATGTTGTGGCTATTAGGAAATCTCAGACACTAAGATACAGACAGGAAAAGTAGCAACACTACCAGACGAGTTTCTCAATTTAAGACTGTTTTGATTATAACTTTACTCATCTGACTAACATTCTCTGGTTATTCATGGGCAGTAATGGTTCATCCATTTGAAATACTTAGGAAGAGGTTACCAAGTGTAGGTCCCCACCCATTTTCAGAATATTGCTACGTCCCGGGTCAGTCAGGACTGCAACTCAGCAATGGAAAGCAAAATATAAAAAGGCTCATCCTAGAACGTTTGCAACACTGCACTAAAGCTGCACGTTAAATTGACTATGATCTTAGGTTCAAAAAGAATCAAATGTATTTGACTGTTAACTGAAAATACAGTATATAGACATACAGATCTTACAAACACGCAGCCCCAGACAGGTGACTACTTCAACAGTGGAATTAAGCCGATCGCAAAATTGTAAAACACGATACAAGAACACTTCGGCTTTCCTATCTTTAGTGCCTTCTATTGATTACTTCTCATATACGATATAATGACATGTTATATCTTTTTCTCTTGTATTATTAAAAAAAAAGACAACGATTATCTTTATCTATGAAACACACATTGCCATATTTCATTTTGCAGTAATCCAATTTACTGACACACGCCTACAATACAGAGACACAGCCAGGTTGCAGCATTGGGGTAGTTGAGTTGCGTCCAGGGCAAGAGGGGTGACTAGGGGATACTTTGCATTAGATACAAAGTTAACGAGATTTTTTTTTAAATGATGCTTTTCCCCCCCCTCATACGAGAACCTGGCATCCGCGGAGCGGTTGAGTGCAGAGGGTGGGAGCAATGGAGAAAATTAAAAAAAAAACGGCGTTGCCAAGAATGGGGTGGGGTAGATGGATGGCAACAGTGCAGAGCAATTAATTAAAAATCAGCACAGAACTCGGTATAAGACCGCGATCAGGGAGAACTTCAACCGCCACGACAGGAGCAGACGGACATCCAAGCTCAGGAGCCGCCGGACTGGTGCAGTGACCGCCGGATTCACGCTGATCGCTTCATTCGGGCCCTCGGCGCATCTTCTTACCTGATAGCGTGAGAAATGCCACGATCTGAGGTGAGCGTGTGTTTGAATGTGTGTAGTTCTCTCAGCTGGGTGACAGGAGGGAGGTGGCGTTGTTATTATTATTATTATTTTTCCCCACTCCGCTACACACAGACTGACATGGGTGCGGCGTCCACCGCGGCTCACTCAGGCGAACAAACCGAGACGGACGACGAGCACAGACAACGGCCCGCGGCTGCATCGAGCCCTCTCATTGGCCCAGAGAGGGTGGGGCGTGGGAGAGGAATGAGAGGAGGGAGCGGGTTGGCGGCGCCCCCTGTCAGTCTTCCCCACGGTGCGCCAATGGGATTGGCTGCGGCTGGATGAGCCCGCCCCTTACGCACGACGCCGAGCGCCGCCCCGCCCGCTCCCCGCGACACCCCGCGCGCGTGCGCGGTGCCCCAACAGTCGCGGGGATGCGCCCCGCCGCGCCAACGATTAATGGTTCAAATTTGCATTCCGCGCTAATTTCCTGTCATGCCTTATTTTTTTTGGTGGGGAGGGGGGAAGCTGAGCCAACAAAGCCATTAGTTTAGACCAAACAATAATTATTTAACGTGATTTGCACTTTAACTATTTATTTTTTATGGTAAATATTAGCCCAAGGCGCCAAGAGGTGCTTCCTTGTTCCATACACCTCTTCTGAATAGATATCAGCATCTGTAGATCTTTAGAGTACAGCAACCTCGGAAAGTACAGGGATCTTTGGGTTCAGTCCCTATATTTCACACTGTGCTCCCACTGTTGAAGGAGAATGGCCCGGAATTACCTGGCATGGGAGAGACCATGATCAAAAAGGCGGTTCTCCACAGGACAAAAGCAGTGCAGTTGTCTGCAAGAACTGCAAGTGTAGTATCTGTTGCTACTTGAGTAAAAGAGACTGTCTGTTCTTATCAGAACAGTTCTGGCGGTTCTCCCGGGACAAGGGTCGTGGATCACGGATCGAAATTGGAGGTCACGTCGGTGACGAGGAGTCTGTCAGTTGCTGGCTTAGAGGTGGATCATGCTGGTTGGGTAACCAACCTAACACCTCATCCAGTCATAATGGCAGTAGCAACTGGAGCGGGAGGACAGGGTATCCGCAATACACTACCAGTCAGTGTGAAGGACCTCAGCAAGGGGACTCCCTTCTCACGGGACCTGTTCAAGAAGAAGGTCTTGATAGAGGCCTGCAAATGCGAGGCCAAGGACATCTTCTGCCTCCAGGAGTTCCCGGGTAATGGATACTTTGATGTTACCTTCAAGTATCCGACAGGATGGCAGAAGTTGATGCAAGACTTCCGGGAGAAGGGGAACGAAGCTCCGCTGTTGCTGCTGAAGGTGCAGCCACTTTTCATCCCCCCCCACCCAGAAGGAACGGATGATCACGGTGCACATGTTTAACCCACATGTGCCCGTCGTGGATGTCCTCACCTTCCTTGCTCGTTATGTCGAGGTAGCAGGGAACTGTAGATGTGAAGGACCTGTTCGGGATCTGGACGAGCAAGTGAAGGTGAAGCTGAGGGTGGACGAGAAGGGAGCCATCATCCACCCTCCTTCGGTGTTCGCTATCGGAGGGAACCGAGGGTACATGACCTACGCGGGGCAACCCAGGCTGTGTAGGAAATGCAACAAGCCTGGGCATGTGGTGGCCCAAAGCAGTGCAGTTGTCTGCAAGAACTGCAAGCTGGAGGGCCACGAGGCAAAGGACTGCCAAGTCTGCAAGAACTGCAACCTGTGCGGGGAGGCAGGCTACCTTTACAGGGCCTGCCCTAAAAGAGCCTACACCTAAGCACAGGTGACAAGAGGGGCTATTGCCAACACCCCCAGGGTGGGCGAGATGCCCCCCACAACTGCTGAGACCCCAGCAGAAAGGAAGAACCGGGATGAGGACAGCCCGACCACCTCGAGCCCCCAAGCACCGGACAGAGCCCCCAGCGCCCTGTCCAGGAGGGAGAGTCAATGGAAGAGGGGAAGCATCAGGAGGAATGGCAAGTGGTGAACAGGAAGAAAGACCGGAGGGTTCTGCCCAAAGAACCAAGGCCGGAAGGGACGGGTAAGTCCAAGAAAAGAGTTCTTTCCCAGACAGACAGCAGCAACCTCTCCTCGTCGGAGGATGAAGCGACATCAAGGACCCGATGACAGAGGCAGAGGAAGAAAACGGGTGAGGAAAAGGGAAAGGCCGCGCCTATTGTCCCCCAGCTCCAGGAGACTGGGAGCAGTGCAGCGGCTGTTGGGCCCCAGCTCTGGGAGACGGGGAGCAGTGCAGCGGCTGATGGGTCCCAGCTCCAGGAGACCGGGAGCAGTGCAGCGGAGAATGGGCCCCAGCTCCGGAAGACCAGGAGCAGTGCAGTGGCCAATGGGCCCCAGCTCCAGGAGACTGGGAGCACTGAATCAGCCACCGTACCCCAGCTACAGGAGACGGAGGGGGCGGTGCACCCAGAAGGGGGTGGAACAAGGAGGGTCCCCCCGATGACCACTCCAGTTACACCAGAGGAAACCCCCCTCCTTGAGGATGCCGGCACCCAGTCACTGATCCCCGGAAAGGTGCTGCAATTCACCAAAGTGGTGGGCATGAGGGGACAGGATGACGGTCAGTGACTCTAAAGGACAATGGAACTAAAACTGGAATCATTAAACGTGCTCAGTGTGAAGAACACCGCGCGATGTGCGAACGCCTTGCAGTACTTGGCCAAGGTCAAGGCGGACGTGACTTTTCTGCAGGAGTGTGGGCTGCCACACCTCCGCTGCTATCGGAGGTGGTTGCGATGGTGGCCCCACAGACTGTCGGGGGGCAATGACTTGCGCTTCCGGTCTGGGGATCTTGCTGCGGGGAGGGAGTTTTGCCATCAATGAGGTCAGGGAGGTGGTTGGGGGGTGTCTCCTCGTGGTGGATGTAATGTACCGTAGCTCTCTGCTCCGGCTGATTAATGTGTACGCCTCACCCGTGCGGAGCGAGCGGCTGGCCGTTCTCCAGCAGCTCCCACCGTTGCTGGCCACGTCCCGGCAGCTCATTCTGACCCGTGACTTCAACTGCATCATTGATGCGGCTGGACGATCCGGCAGTGCCGACAACAGACTGGACAGCACCTCCAAGCTCCTGATGGTGACGGTAAAAGACGCAAAGCTGCACGACGCCTTCAGCGACCCTGCAGGCGGGTCCCAGTCGCGGTTCACCTGATCGAGATCGGACAGTTCAGTCCGGTCCCAGATAGACTTCCTCTTCACGTCGAAGGCCGTCACGGTCAGACACACCAACCTCACGCTGACCACTGACCACTGCCTCCTTCAGGCTTCTTGTCACCTACAGGAGGACCGGAAGGCAGGCAGAGGGACGTGGAAGTTAAATGTGATGCTGTTGACCCCAGAGAACATTGAGGAGCTGAAGAAGGACTACGCATGTTGGAGAACTGTGAGGCCCCTCTTTGATTCCCCGACACTCTGGTGGGAAGCAACCATGGAGAACATCACGAGGTTCTTCATATTTAAAGCGGTTCAGAGAGCAAGACGGAGTCAGAGGGAATTGTGTCAACTCCAGACAGATTTGCAGCAACTGCTCCTGCAGCCGAGAGGGGTGGATGTGAGGGAGGAACTTAGAGAGTTGAAGGGACGGCAAGCTCGGCTCTTTACCTCTGAATCCTCCAAGATCATCTTCCGATCCAGGGTCTGCCATGTGGAGCAGGATGAGACGTGCTCACGTTTCTTCTTCCATAAGGTTCACAGGGGGAGCTCTGTGATGAACAGCCTTAGGGAGGAGGACGGCTCAGTAACATCCTTGCAGACAGATATGCTGAGGATCTGCAAATCCTTTTATACGGATTTGTATGACAAAAGGCCACAGACAGCACCGCCTCCCAGAACTTCCTGTCCTCTATCATGGAGGTCTTGGAGGACAGCAAGCGGGAGAGTCTGGACCAATCACTGACCCTAGAGGTGCTGACTGGCTCCATCCGTTCCTTTGACTCGAGTAAAACTCCCAGAAGCGATGGCTTACCGGCCGAGTTGTATTCGGTTCTGTGGGACTGGGTGGGCCCAGACCTGCTAGAAGTGCTTCTAGCTGGCAGCACGTCAGACTCCATGAGGAAGGGCAGCATCACCCTAATCTACAAGCAGAAGGGGGAGATGAAGGATATAAGGAATTGGAGACCCATCACATTGTTGAATGTTGATTATAAGATCCTGTCTAAGGCCATCGCCAACCGGGTCAAGTCTGCTCTGGGATGGGTGGATGAGAGATACCATTGCCTACGTGCAGGACAGACGGGTGGATGCCTGCCTAGTCAGCTTGGACCAGGAGAAGGCCTTCGACAGGATATCGCACACGCAATGTGCCAGTCAGCTGGACATTGCCGCACCATATGTCGTTCGTGGAAAGATTCTTCCGGACAACACCTTTGACCACAAGTCCATCGGGCAGTGGTCAGCACGGAACGTCCTGCAGGCAGTGCAGGGGAATGACTCGATGGATCCTGTGGCGTGGTTCCCAGAGCAGACTGCCCAGCTTGTCTGGCAAAATGCCTCATTGCCAGAACTCACCAACAAGCACCAAGACCTGGCTTGGCTGGCGGTGAGGGGAGCCCTCCCAGTCAGATCCTTCCTGCACCGTCGGAACCTCACTACCAGCGCACGCTGCCCTCGGGACGGCTGCTATGGAGAGGAGACAGTTGCTCACCTCTTTGCAGATTGTGGATTCGCAAAGAGAGTCTGGAGAGGTCTGCAAGGGTCCCTGTCACGGTTTATTCCGAACAGCTCGGTCACAGAGGACTCTGTGATTTACGGACTGTTCCCAGGGACACATTCAGAGACTGACATCGAGTGCTGCTGGAAGGTCATCAACTCGGTGAAAGACGCTCTTTGGTCTGTCCGAGCGTTGTTCACCACCCAGCAGAGCGAGAGGTCCATCGGGGAATGTTGCCGACTGGCCCGCTGCAGACTGCAGGAGTATGTGCTGAGGGACGCTCTGAAGCTTGGTGCAGCCAACGCCAAGGCTCGGTGGGGGAGGACCACAGTCTAGGTTCCTTCCGCTGCTGGACATGGGGGGCAGGGTGTGGTGGAGACGCCCCTCAAAATAAGGGAAGGGATTCCACGCCAGTGGGCCACATGAGTGCCAAGGGTGGGGGATAAATTTGTGAAATTTGAGCAATGTATGTGGACTGTATTGAATATTTTGTATAGCCTCCGAAATGTCAGATGAATTTTTTGCACGGTTCATGTATTGTATATTTATTACCTGAATAAAGTCTATTTTGACATTTTAAAAAAAGGTTCAGCATCTCCTCCAAAAGGTTGCAGTGGCGCAGATGGTAGAGCTGCTGCCCTACAGCACCAGTGACCCAGGTACAATCCTGACCTCAGGTGCTGTCCATGTGGAGTTTGCACGTTCTCCCTGTGACCGCGTGGCTTTCCTTAGGGTGCTCCGGTTTCCTCCCAAATCCCAAAGATGTGCTGGTTTGTCCGTGTATTTTCCCTCTGTAAACTGCTACCCAGTGAGTAGGGAGTGGTTGAGAAGATGGGGTACTGATGTGAATGGGGTTTGATGGTTGCCATGAACTTGGTGGGCGAAAGGGATGTTTCTTTCAATTAAAAAATTTCCATGCTGTATCTTTCCATTTAAAAAAAATAGTGCTCCCTCCGAACACATGAATGACTTTTATGGTCAAGACGCAGCAGGTGTCTTTGAAACCACAAGCATCTACTACTAAGTGAGTCACGGTTGGATATCACTCATCACCAATTCTACTTTTCTGTAGGCGTTTCATCTTCACTGTGCTCCAGTGCTCACAGCTCAGTTCTTGCAAGGATATATCCGGATGTGATATGCACAGGAGCATGGGTTTTCACAGGTTTGCCCAGCTTGATGTACAGTGCATTCAGAAAGTATTCAGACCCCTTCACTTTTTCCACATTTTGTTACGTTACAACTTTATTTTAAAATGGATTAAAAAAAATTTTATCATCTATCTACACACTATACCCCAGAATGAAGAAGCAAAAACAGGTGTTTAGAAATTTTTGCAAAGTAATTAAAAAGAAATAACTGAAATATCACATTTACATAAGTATTCAGACCCTTTGCTATGACACTCAAAATTGAGCTTAGGTTCATCCTGTTTCCATTGATTATCCTTGAGATGTTTCTACAACTTGATTGGAGTCCACCAGTGATAAATTAAATTGATTGGACATGACCTGTCTATATAAGGTCCCACAGTTGACAGTGCATGTCAGAGCAAAAACCAAGCCATGAAGACAAAGGAGTTGGCCGTAGATCTCCAAGACAGGATTGTGTCGAGACACAGATCTGGGGAAGGGTATAAAACAATTTCTGCAGCATTGCAAGTCCCGAAGAGCACAGTGGCCTCCGTCATTCTTAATTGGAAGAACTTTGGAACCACCAGGACTCTTCAGAGAGCTGGCCGCCCGGCCAAACTGAGCAATTTGAAAGATGAACGGAGCAAATTACAGAGAGATCCTTGATGAAAACCTGCTCCAGAGCGTTCTGGACCTCAGACTGGGGCAGAGATTCACCTTCAAACAGGACAACGACCCAAAGCACACAGCCAAGACAACGCAAGAGTGGCTTCATGACAAGTCTGTGAATGTCCTTGAGTGGCCCAGCCAGAGCCCGGACCTGAACCCGATTGAACATCTCTGGAGGGAGCTGAAAATATCTGTGCATCGACGCTCCCCATCCAACCTGACAGAGCTTGAGAGGATCTGCAGTGGAGAATGGGAGAAAGTACCAAAATACTGGTGTGCCAAGCTTGTAGCGTCATACCCAAGAAGGCTTGAGGCTGTAATCGCTGCCAAAGGTGCCTCAACAAAGCACTGAGTAAAAGGTCTGAATACTTATGTAAATGCGATATTTCAGTTATTTATTTTAAATTACTTTGCAAAAATTTCTAAACACCTGTTTTTGCTTTTTTTATTAAGGGGTATTTTGTGTAGATTGATGATAAAAAAAAGAATTTAATCCATTTTAGAATAGAACATAACAAAATGTGGAAAAAGTGAAGGGGCCTGAATACTTTCTGAATGCACTGTATCACCTACAGAAGTTACTGAATCGCCAACATCACAAAAAATTTGCACTGACACTGTTTAACATACTACAGCTGAATGCAGACAAGAGCATTTCACCAAGTAATAAACTGCATTATTTCTGTATGTCTTTTTATTTAACTGCTAGAAGAACTCAGTGGGTCAAGCAGTATCTGTGGAGAGAAATGGGTAGCTGATGTTTTGGGTTGGGATCCTTCTTCATATTCTGCTTCACCTGCTTGTTCTACTCTCATGTTGTTGTATCTCGCATGCAAGGGCAAGAATTACGCTGTAGAAACAGAACTGCAGATGCTGGTTTATACCAAAGATAGACAAAAAAGTACTGGAGTAACTTAGCGGGTCAGGCAGCAAGTCTGAAGAAGGGCCTGATCCGGAACGTCTATGTCTTTTTCTCTAGAGATGCTGCTTGACCTGCTGATTTACTCCAAGAATTACTCTGTCCATTTCCTTTCGCAGATGCTGCCTGACCCACTGAGATCCTCCAGCAATTTGTTTATTGCTCAAAATTCCAACAACTATCCTATCATCTAAATTCTCCTCTTGCCCTTCTAAATCTTAGTGAGTATACCATAGTGTTTCTCAAATTCACTTCTTACTACAACTCATCCGTCTCAAGAATTAATCTAGTGAGTCGACACTGCATTGGTTACAAGAACAAATCTATCCTCTTTTTAAGTATGGACACTAACATTGCATGTGGTGCTCTAAATGAAACTCACCAAAGGCTTCTGTATTCCAGGATTTTACAAGATATGGTGTGCAGCTTAAGATTTTTTTAAAGTGGCTGGATCTTGGGTACTTAGCAGAAGATGATGCAAGATGATGAATGCATTGGTTATGATCCTCCAAAGTTCCACAGGTTTTGGAAAGGTCCCAGTAGATTGGAAAGCTGCAAGAAAGGAACAAGGCTGAAAATGAGAAACTTTAAACCATTCAGCCTGATATCCGATATGTAATCTATTATTTGGGGTAATAGCAGCAGGACATTTAGAAAGTCATAATGCAATCGTGTAAAGTCAACATGGTTTAATGAAAGGAACATTTTATTTCACAAATTTGATTGAGTTCTTTGAGGATGCAAAGAGAAGGGTGGGCCCCGGGGAACATGGGCTAAAGAGGGCTGACGACGGTTCGCGGGAGAACCGGAATGGAGGCGAAAGCTGCAATGGGCGTTTGTGGCCAGCTACAACTGCAACAGTAAAATGGTTCCAAAATGGAGCCTCTTGCATATAGATGCAGTGAGTTGTTCTGTACATCCTGTATGAATTGGGGGATTCTGCAAGATGATGGTCTTGCTGATCTGTATGCAAAAAAAGTAGTATTTCACTCTACCTTGGTACATGTGATAATAAAGAACCCATTGAAACCATATCGGGGTACAAGTAGATATAATATATTTAGATTTGAAAAAGGATGAGCTGCCACCTATAAGATTGCTGCAAAAGGTAAGAGAGTTGCGGCAACAAATTCACATAGGGTTAGCTAACATACAGAAGATTAGCTAGTTAACAGAAACAAGGAATTTGGTAAAAATTCGCCTTTTTTTAGTCTGGTAAACTATAAACTAGCAGAGTACCAGAGGGATGGAATTAAGTGTATTGAACCTGAGTTACCAACAATGCAAAGGTAGGTAGCCAGTGGTGAGGAAGCATGAAAAATCTGCCAGTTGTATGGATAGGTTAAATGAACAGCTTAAAAATTGTCAGATGTAATGTAATGTAAGGAAATGTACATAGTTCTCACTCACAAAACACAGAAAGTAAGCAGCATATACAACCATAAAGAAGCAAACTAGAATATGTTAACCATCACACAAGGATTATGGAGTATAAGAGTGAGGAACTGCACAGGACATTGGTGAGACCATACCTGGTATACTGCCTATGGTTTTGGTCAAATTTAACAAGGAGACCAGTATACTTGTAATGGACAATGTTCACAGAAGGCTCATTATGTTCTGGCATAAATTATGTGGAAATTATCGTATGTGGAAAAGGTTGAGCTGGCTGAGTCTATAAATTTTAATTTAGGAGAATGAGAGGTAGTTTTATTAAAATACCAGACTAAGTGTGACCCGTTGGGTCCCATGTTCACACGGGAGGGCTGGTCCCCCAACGCAATATTCCACCTCTCCACCAATTCCAATATTGGGGGGGGGGGGCTTTCTGGAGCGCTAGTATGGGTATTGTGGGCTGAAGGGACTGGTTTCCAGAGGGCTAGTATGGCCATTGTGGGCCAAATGGATTCTTGGGGTGACAGCTAAGTCACTCAAGCCTGATGTGCTGGCAGCTCACTCACGACTGGTGGGCCAGCAGTTGACTCATGGCTATTCCTTGAAATTCCATTTCAAGCAGGGTGCAAGACCACCAAATTCAAATGCAGTTTCATACCACTTCAAGCAGGGTGCAGGGCCACCGAACTCAAGTGCAGTTTCATACCACTTCAAGCAGGGTGCAGGGCCACCGAACTCAAGTGCAGTTTCATGCCACTTCAAGCAGGGTGCAGGGCCACCAAACGCAAGTGCTGTTTAATGCCACTTCAAGCAGGGTGCAGTGCCACTGAACCCAAGTGCAGTTTCATGCCACTTCAAGCAGGGTGCAGGGCCACCAAACGCAAGTGCTGTTTAATGCCACTTCAAGCAGGGTGCAAGGCCACCAAATTCAAGTGCAGTTTCATACCATTTCAAGCAGGGTGCAAGGCCACCAAATTCTTTTTTTTATTTTTAATTTTTTTTAAATTTTTATTAGAAGTATTGTACAGTACATTGTCACCATCTTCCAGTCCCGCCTCAAGACCCATCTCTTCACCTTTGCATACCCTTAGTCCCATGTCCCCCTCCCCTTTGCATCTCTGTCTTACTGCTCTATTTAAAAAAAAAAAAATTTACTCTCAATGTAAAGCGACTTTGAGTCCGTGAAAAGCGCTATATAAATAAAATGTATTATTATTAATATTATTATTAGTGCAGTGATCTCAAACAAACATAAAATTATACATTTCTTGTACCACTTCTTATTTTAAACTTTAATAAGAAAAATAATAGAAAGAGTTAGCAGAGATAGTAAGTGAGTGAGTGAAAGAGTGGTCCAGGAAAACCCATAGGGACCTAAACCACAAGAAAGAGTTAAACAAAAGAAGGAAAAAGAAAAAGTAAAATAAGATAAGACAATATAAAAGGGATGTACCTACTTCATATCTTTACTCACCCCTCACCAGGTCCTGAAACCATTTATTATCAACATTTTGTTGCACCCTATATTTGTAATAAGTCGATAAATGGAGATCAAATCTTTTGGAAATGGTCTGGTTTACCTGCTAAGAGGAATCTCATATCTTCTAGGTGTAACAGTTCCGACATATTAGAAATCCACATTTTTATCGTTGGCGTGGGAGCGTTTTTCCAGAATTTGAGTATAAGTTTTTTTGCCATTATTAAGCCATAATTAAGGAAGCTCTTTTGAAACGGTCAGCTCCAAACTGGCTTCGATTGTTCCAAAAATGATCAGTTCTGCATTCGATTTCAGTTTTATTTTAAATCATTCCAAAATTTTTGAATTTTTATACAAAAAACAAAAGAATGTGCTATAGTTGCTTCTTGGGTTAGACATTTATCACAGATAGTAGAGACATTTGGGTAAAATTTACTTATTTTAGCTTTTGAGTGGTATAGTCTATGTAAAGTTTTTAATTGATTTAGAATGTGTCTTACATTAATCGAGCATTTATGCACATATAACAAGTGTTTATCCCAACTCTCTTTCGAGATTTTTATAGCTAGTTCTTGTTCCCAGTCTCTTCTAATCCTATCAGATGATGGTATTTCTATATTTAGGATGGTATTATACAAGTATGATATTAAATTAGTTGATTCCGCTTTTATATTCATTGCATCGTCTAATAGGTCTGGAGACATATATTTTGATATTCTTGTGTATATTTTTTCAAATAGTCACGGATTTGAAAATATTTAAAATATTGATTACTACTCAAGTTGTATTTAAGTTGTAGTTGGTGAAATGATTTAAAAAACTTCCATTATCATACATGTCTCCAAACGTTTTAATTCCTAATCTATCCCAGTGTGTAAAAGATTTATCTATAATAGATGGTTTAAACGGCGGATTATTCACTATAGGTGAAAGTAGCGCTAGATTTCTTAATTTTAAAGTTAATTTTATTTGTTTCCTAATTCTAATTGTACTATGAATAATTGGATTTTTACTATATATTGTATTCTTCAATTTTGTTGGTGAGAGAAGGATCGCTCCTATATTAAAAGGTGAACAATCCTCTCTCTCCATTACTATCCAATCCACCTGCTGGGCCGAATTGTCCAACAGGTGAATCATATTTTTGACATTTGCGGCCCAATAATAATACAAAAAATTAGGGAGTGTTAGTATGATTGGAATAGGTATAAAATTTGTGGTAAAAAAATCATTTTTATAGCATTTATTCGGCCTATTAGAGACATCGGAAGAGTTTTCCAAAATGTAATTAGTATGTTTAGTTTATTGAGTAAGGGCATATAGTTTGCATTAAATAAAGATTTATATTTTCTAGTAATTTCAATTCCCAAATATTTGAATTTTTCTGAAGCAATTTTAAAAGGGAATTTTAACAGGTGTGTTGAGTCTTGAGGTTTTATCGTCATAATTTCACTTTTAAGGCCACCAAATTCAAGTGCAGTTTCATACCATTTCAAGAAGGCTGCAAGGCCACCAAATGCAACTGCAGTTTCATACCATTTCACGCAGGGTTCAAGGCCACCAAATTCAACTGCAGTTTCATACCATTTCACGCAGGATGCAAGGCCACCAAATTCAACTGCAGTTTTATACCATTTCATACAGGGTGCAAGGCCACCAAATTCAACTGCAGTTTCATACCATTTCACGCAGGGTGCAAGGCCACCATTCAAATGCAGTTTCATACCAAAGCAGTTACCACCACCACCAACAACCATTCGCAGTGCAGCATTTCAAAGCAGTTACCACCACCAACAACCATTCGCAGTGCAGCATTTCAAAGCAGTTACCACCACCAACAACCATTCGCAGTGCAGCATTTCAAAGCAGTTACACCACCAACAACCATTCGCAGTGCAGCATTTCAAAGCAGTTACCACCACCAACAACCATTCGCAGTGCAGCATTTCAAAGCAGTTACCACCACCAACAACCATTCGCAGTGCAGCATTTCAAAGCAGTTACCACCACCAACAACCATTCGCAGTGCAGCATTTCAAAGCAGTTACTACCACCAACAACCATTCGCAGTGCAGCATTTCAAAGCAGTTACCACCATCAACAACCATTCGCAGTGCAGCATTTCAAAGCAGTTACCACCACCAACAACCATTCGCAGTGCAGCATTTCAAAGCAGTTACCACCACCAACAACCATTCGCAGTGTAGCATTCCAAAGCAGTTACCACCACCAACAACCATTCGCAGTGCAGCATTTCAAAGCAGTTACCACCACCAACAACCATTCGCATTGCAGCATTCCAAAGCAGTTACCACCAGCAACAACCATTCGCAGTGCAGCATTTCAAAGCAGTTACCACCACCAACAACCATTCGCAGTGCAGCATTTCAAAGCAGTTACCACCACCAAACCATTCGCAGTGCAGCATTTCAAAGCAGTTACCACCACCAACATCCATTCGCAGTGCAGCATTTCAAAGCAGTTACCACCACCAACAACCATTCGCAGTGCAGCATTTCTAAGCAGGTACCACCATCAACAACCATTTGCAGTGCAGCATTTCAAAGCAGTTACCACCACCAACAACCATTCGCAGTGCAGCATTTCAAAGCCATTACCACCACCAACAACCATTCGCAGTGCAGCATTTCAAAGCAGTTACCACCACCAACAACCATTCGCAGTGCAGCATTTCAAAGCCATTACCACCACCAACAACCATTCGCAGTGCAGCATTTCAAAGCAGTTACCACCACCAACAACTATTCGCAGTGCAGCATTTCAAAGCAACCGCATTTTCATTTTCAAACCACATTAAGGGCACTCACAGTTGAGTAGACATGTGTTCAGTCTTATTCACAGCTCAGGGAGACGTGACCCTCTCGCTTCCTCCATCTTGCAGAGACTGAGTGAGGCACAACACTTCCGGGTTTTATAGTCCCTCCCCCTCCCACCAGCAGGGGCAGCAGAGGGAATGTCAACATTTTAAAAACATTAATAACTCTTTTATTTTTCATTGATGGGAAAAATCCTCTTGTCCTGCGCAGCGGAGGGGGACTCTGAGTAAGATGGCCAAAAATCACAGCCGTAAGTGGCAGCGTTAAAAAAAAAATCATGAAAAAGAAAAACAGGAAGTGGTCAAGATCTTACTTTTAGTAATATAGATAAGATTCTGAGCAGGCTTGTCAGGTGCTCTCCCTTGTGTAAAAAGGTGGAACTTATTGAAGACAAAAATGAGGAAGAGTTTATTCTCTCAGAGTGTCTTGAATCTTTAGATTTTTCCATCACAGAAATCTGTTGAGGCAGACATTGATTATATTTAACGGTGAGATCGGTTTTTTTTTAAGTATAAGGGAATCATGAAAGTGGATTAAGACCAAGAAAAGTTCCTTCATGATTCATTGAAGGTAGGACTGTTTCTTGCATTCTTACAATCTTGCAAAGACTTCCTTTTTTTTGCACTTCAACCTCCTTGCAATAAAGTTCATGAACAACACCAGACTCTCAAAATAGACACTCTTCTCTGAGCTGTATGGAAATAGATTACCCGCAGGGCAACGGTTCAATGGTACTTTATTGTCACATGTACCAAGATACAGTGAAATTCTTTGTTTTGCATACAATTCTGCTAAAGTCATACTATACATAAACAGAATCATACATAAGTACAAGAGTATAATGTAAGAATGGTAGATTAAAAATCACTGAGGCAGAACACAAAGAGTCATCTAGTTTCTGGCGCCATCTTATACCCTTTAAGTTACTAGTTCTTAAAGATATAGAGTCTTATTTTATTTTGCATGCTATTTAAGCATTTAAAAAAGTGCAATTAAACCACACATGGATACAACAGGTAGTGCAAAAAGAGAAATGAAAGACAATGCAGAATATAATGTTATAGCTACAAAGGAAATGCAGATTATAGAAAGTGCAAGGGACACAATGAGGTGGATTGGGAGAATGTGACTATATTCTTAGCATCTGAAAGTCTAATGACACAAAGAAAGAAGCTGCTTTTGTACCTGGTGGGACATGTTTTCAAGTTTGTATTTTACTTAGGAGAAAAGTACTAGAGTAACTTAGCGGGTCAGGCAGCAAGTCTGAAGAAGGGTCCTGATCCGAAACATCATCCATCCTTTTTCTCTAGAGATGCTGCTTGACCCGCTGATTTACTCCAAGAATTACTCTGTCCATTTCCTTTCTCAGATGCTGCCTGACCCACTGAGATCCTCCAGCAATTTGTTTATTGCTCAAAATTCCAACATCTTGTTTCATGAATGTGCTGGCTTACTTGATGGGCGATGGTTATAATTTCTGCTCAAAGGGAGAGGAGAGAAGTGGGAATGACCATGGTCCTTGTTTATGTAACTGCTGACCTGGGGCAAAGCAAAGTGGAGGTTGGCTGGATTTGATCGGGAAGGGTGGGAGGGTTGGTGAGGGAGTGAAGGAGACTGGTTTGCGTGATGGACTGGGCCGTGTTCACAGCTCACTGCAATTTCTCGCGGCCTTGGGCAGAGTAGTTGCCAAATTTACATGTTTGTCACATCTGCAAGAAAATTTTCTGCTGCTCTGCCTGGAACAGCTCAATCAGAGCTCTATGCTGTGTCAATGCAATTTGATAAGAATTAAATTTACTTGTATTGCATAGAAAATTATTACTTTCAGTTCAGTATCTATTTTCTGACTCGCATTGTTTGGGCATGGTGGACACTTGCAAACTGTATAATTACATCCAATTAGGCAGAAGATTGACAGCACCTTACCGAGGCTGAACACCAGGAATGGCAAGGAAGGCCAAAGAAAATACAAACCAAAAGCACATTAGTTTGGAAAACAACACTCGTGTGGTCAACAAATTCCCCCCCACCCCCCATACCGAGTAAGCCAGCTCATTAATGAAACAAGAATCCTTTTTTCTCCTGTACAGAGTGCAGAGTACAAACTAGCATTATTGTCATTGCTGGCTGCACGATTGTGCATTCCTTCACAACGTAGCAACAAATATTTTTGGAACACTTTCCCAACAAAATTGTAATGGGTGATGTTCAGCTTCTGCCTGCAAACTGGGAAAGTACTAATTAGTCTTTCAAGCTGAATAGAAACCTCACTTCCATCATGCATTACTTTGACCCTGCAAAATATAAGACAAGACAGGTACATTGATAGTTACATTTATTGAAGGATATGGGGCCAAACACAGGAAAGTGGGTCGAGGTCAGGTGGCAACTTGGTTAACATGGAAAACTTGCCCCAAAGAGCCTGTTTCTGTGATGAATAACTGTGATGTTATTACTGAATTTATTCACCCCAGACATATTTTGGTAAACCTCTTTTGCAAAGTTTGCAGGTAGACACTCCTAAATTCCTTCTTAGCTTCTTTTAACATATGGTTGTACTGTATACATCTTCCAGGGTTGCGAATTTATCCACTTTCAAATGCATTAAGCCATTGATTTTTACTATGCTTAACCCATCCCATCCAATATTTTACACTCATCATTCTTAGGTAAAACATCCCATCTTTTAGCTATATTTGTTAATTATGTTGTCGGCTTTGATTTGTCCTGGTTTTTTTACTCTCTTCCACTTTCTTCCCACATCACGCCCCCCCCCCCAATACAATCAGCCTGCAGAAGGGTCACAACCCAAAACATCACCTAGCCATTTTCTCCAGAGATGTGGACTGACCTGCTGAGCTACTCCAGGATTTTGTGTCAAACTTTGTTAGTTATTCCAGTTCTGCACTGACCATGAAACACCCATCCACACTAATACATATTTCCTCTCGCAGCACTGTCAACTCCATTTATAATTCTCCTGCCACTCACCTACCTTGGAACAATTTGCTTGTCAATTAATCCACCAACCAGTGTGCCATTGGAATGTAGGTGGAAGTCAGAGTACCCAACGAAACTCATGTGGTAGAAAACCATGTGGTTACAGGAAGAATGTACAAAGTCCACAAAGACAACTCCAGTGATCATGATCAAGCCAGGTCTCTAGAGCTAACAGAGCATTTGAATTCCAAAGTAGAGACTTCCTTGAATTATGTAAAGATCTGATGAGACTGCATTTATAGAACATAGAACAGTATAGCACAGGAACGGGCCCTTCAGCCCCCAATGTCTGTGTCAAATATAATGCCTACTAGAACTTATCTAATCTGTCTGCACATGATTCATATCCCTCTATTCCCTGCACTTCCGTGTGCCTATCCAAACGACTCTAAAACACCATTATTGTATGTGCCTCCACTACCACCCCTGGCAATGTTCCAGATCCCCACCTTAATTTGGAACATTGTATGCAGATCTGGTCTCCCTATCAAAGTGAGTATATTTTACAAATGTAGGGGTGTAGCGAGGAATGTTTTCTGAGTTAAACACAAAATGCTGGAGTAACTCAGCGGGTGAGGCAGCATCAATGGAGAGAAGGAATGGGTGATGTTTCGGGTTGAGACCCTTCTTCAAACTGATGTTGGGGCGGGTGGGAAAAAGATACAAAGTGGGCGGAGACTAGGACTTGAAGGAGAACTGGGAAGGGGGAGGGGAAGGAGGGAGAAAGCAAGAATGAGGATTGATTTTGTAGAAGCATACAACATTCCGACAGGGTGCCGATATTTTCCCTGGCTAAGGAGCCTTTAATCAGTCATTACAGCCTGAAAATAAAGGCTTGGACTTTCAGGACACAGATATGAAGACATTTCATCGTGCAGAGGGTGGCAAATCTTTGGAATTCACTACCCAGGAAGATCGCAGAGTTTCACTTACTGAGTATATTCAAAACGGAGATCAATATATTTTTAGATACTTAGAAAATTAAGGATATGGTTAGTGTAAGAGATTGGTGCGCTGGTAAAACAACAGCCATTATCTTATTGAACAGCTGAGCAGGCATGTGGGGCCAACTGGCCCACTCCTGCTTCTACTTCTAATGTTCTAATGTTACCTTGTGCAACCATCCTTTATGTAGAGGACATTTGGACAGGTACACGGATAGAAAAGATTTAGAGGAATATGGGCCAGGGGCGAGCAAGTGGGACGACCTATGATGTGGCATCTTGGTCAGCATAGTCAGGTTGGACGTGTTTCCATGCTGTATGACTCTATATACTCTATATCAAATCCTTATGAAAATAAAGAGTTAATTGTGGAAAGACACAAAATGCTGGAGCAACTCAGCGGGTCAGGCAGTATCCCTGGAGAACATGGATAGGTGACATTTCGTTGACAGGGCCCTGGTGAGACCACACCTGGAGTATTGTGTGCAATTTTGGTCTTCTAATTTGGGGAAGGACATTATTGCTATTGAGGGAGTGCAGCATAGGCACACCAGGTTACTTCCCGGGATGGTGGGACTGACATATCTTCTTCTTGCGTTTGTGGCAGCAGAAATCTGCAGCAGGGTGATGCCATCCGGTTCAACATCCATAGGTGCCCGTCCTAAAAAGGGCGTATGCTCCGGGTTGGCGCCAAGCTGCGGCGCTGCTGCTGTCTCTGTTTGTTGTCGTTCGCCTGACTGAGGTCAGTTGACAGGGCTCACCACGGGGAGGTCGACAACATGAGCCCCGGACTGACATGTGATGAAAGAATGGGTCGACAGAGCTTGTATTCACTGGAATTTAGAAGGATGAGAGGAGATCTAAAAGAAACATAAAATTCTTAAAGGATTGGACAGACTAGATGCAGGAAAAATGTTCCCGATGTTGGGGGGAGTCCAGAACCAGGGGTCAGTTTAAGAATAAGGGGTAGGCCATTTAGGATTGAGATGAGGACAATCTTTTTCAGCCAGAGAGTTGTGAATCTGTGGAATTCTCTGCCACAGAAGGCAGTGGATGCCAATTTACTGGATGTTTTCAAGAGAGATATAGCTCTTAGGGCTAACAGAATCAAGGGATATGGGGAGAAAGCAGGAACGGGGTACTGATTATAGATGATCATCCATGATCATATTGAATGGTGGTGCTGGCTCAAAGGGCCGAATGGCCTACTCCTGCACATTTTTTTTCTATGTTATTGATTGATATGAAATTTGGTTGAAACCACAAGCAGAAAATGGGGATGAAGGTATGAACTGTTTTATTAAATATTTTCCAAAATGAGTTGAATAATGTTTTAGTGACTGTAGTACATAAATCTACTTACAGTCATCTTAGTTTCTGCTTCTAATTTGACCAAATATCAATTCATATTTCTCAAAACACTTCATCAAACATTGAAAACATAATAATATCCATTGCAAATACAATGTACTACATCTCTGCTACGAGCTTCATAAAAGTGAGTCAAGTATCAGCAGTAAGTTCAGCAGGAGGCTGGAATTTCCTGTGACAGCTGGAATGTGTTAAAGAGGGCAAATGGCCTGCTTGACCTGATAACAGACAAATGCCTGTTGATGTGCGTGTGTCTGTGTTTGAGTGTGTGTGTACATGTATGGCTCTGTTATCAAAGAAAACAATATTTTCACAATTCTGAGAAAGAGCACACTCACATATTTTCTTCATGATGTATTGCAGGTGTGTAATATGATTCAATTTCTAAGGGCCTGTTACAAAGCCTGTTTGTCAGGGAACATCCAATTGTAATGAAGATAACCTTCCAATCGGCTCTCCACTATCGAACGTGTAACATGAAACCTTTGTTACTTGTTTATCTTTGCCTTGATTTTCTTGAGATCACATGAACCCTGTTTTGGAAAGGAAGCATAACCAATAATTGAATGTATAATATGTTACATACTGCTTTATAGTTGCCAACATAGTTTGGGAATATTCATGTTTTCTGGAGTTTGGTTGTAAAGTTTCCAACTAGTATGTGAATATTAGCTTCATACGGCCTCAGACCTGGCATATGGTATGCCGCAGCAGTGATATGCTCCTTGATTGGCGTCATACAACACGGAAACAGGCCCTTTGGCCCAACTTGCCCATACCGACCAAGATGCCCCATCTACACTAGTTCCATCTGCCCATGTTTGGCCCATTTCTCTCTAAGTCTTTCCTGTCCATGTACCTGCATTAATGTATTTTAAATATTGTTATGTATCTACCTCAACTATCTACTCTGGCACCTCATTCCATATACCCACTACCCACTGTGTGAAAAAGTTGCCCCTCAGATTCATTTTAAATCTTTCCCCTCTCACCTTAAACCTATTTCTTCTGTTTCCTGATTCCCCTACTCTAGGTAAAAGACTGTACATCTACCCTACTTATTCCCCTTGTGATCTTATACATCTCTATAAGATCACCTTTCATCCTCGTGCGCTCCAAGGTATAAAGTTGTAGCCTGCTCAACTTCTCCCCATAGCTCAGGCCCTTAAGTCTTGGCAATATCCTCGTAAATCTTCTCTGCACTCTTACCAGCTTAACAACATCTTTCCCATAGCATTAGGAAACTGAGTAGATACTCCATTAACTGAGTAGGTATCTCAAACAGAGAGACTCTGGAGTAAACAGTAGGTACATAGTTACCCAAAAGTGGTGACGGGTGATGACGTCATTTAGCATGCTTGCCTTCATCAGTCAAGGCGTTAATTATTCCAATATCGTATCACAACTGTAGAAGTTGCTGAAGCTACAGTTGGAATATTGTTGCCCAGCTACAGGAAGGATATCATTAAACTGGAAAGATGCAGAAAAGATTCACAAGGATATTGCCAATACTGGAGGGTTATAAAGAGAGCCTGAATAGGCTGGGACTTTGTTCCCTGGAGCATAGGAGGCTGAGGGATGACCTCAGATGGATTTAAAATAATGAGGAGCATAGAGAAAGTGAATGGTCATAGTCTTTTTCCCAGGGTAGGGGGAGACCAAAACTAGAGAACATAGATTTAAAGTGAGAGAAGAAAGATTTAAAAGAGCCTGAGGGGCAACATTTTGACCTAGAGGATGGTGAGTATGTGGAACAAGTTGCCGGAGGAAGAAGTAGAGGTGGGTACTTTGACAATGTTAAAATTACATCTCGACAGATACATGGATAGGAAAGGTTTAGAGAAATCTGGGCCAAACGTAAGCAAATGGGACTAGTTCAGGTTGGCATCTTGGTCAGCATGGATGAGTTGGGCTGAAGGGCCTGTTTCCATGCTGTATACTTCTGAGTTACAATGGTACATAATCAGAATGCCTCACGCTCAATGTCTGGTTTTGATGGGTTAAACGTATCAGTGAGTGTTACATTATTCTTCCCATATGGATGGCTTTGCTGGATATTTCCCTCAGGGTTACATAAGCACATAAATTGCCACATGTGGTGAAACGTTGTAAAATCATGTGCAGAGTTAGATTTTGTCCTTTAAATGATAGCAAAATATAAACTGCAAGAGAGTAGATGCTATTTCTGTGATGGGACAATTGCAGAATTTGTGTAGATAACATAAATATGTTAAAACGCCTTCTTAATCTAACACTAATCAAAGTAGGTACCTACTATTTTTAAAAATCTCTGCTGAGTTGTTATCAAAACGAATTTCATACAAGCCCAGCTTGTAGTACAGCTGCCTCACAACTCCAAAGACCTGGGTTCGGCCCTGACCCTGGGTGTCAGCTGAGTTGCATTTGCATGTTCTCCCTGTGACCATGTGGGTTTCCTCCAGGTACTCCCACTTCCCAAAGACATGGGATAATTGTAAGTTATAAATTACACATTAATGGGTGGGTGGGTAATAGGAACTGGGAGGGGCGCTGATAGGGTTGTGGGGAAAATAAAGGGTATTAAGGTAAGATTAGTGTAAAAAGGTTTTGATGTGAATGATGAGAAACAGCCTGTTTCTGTCGTGCATGACTCCATCTGTTTCTGTGGCCACGACTTTAAAATTTATAGGTTGAAGAATATTTCATTCTTGGGAGAATGAGAAAAGCTGAACTTGTGGAGTAAATCCATTTTTCCTCAGCTAATTGCCTTTAACGAAATGGAGTCTGAGCCTAATCTTCTGAATGGGTAAGAGCTCTGACACTTACCATTCTTTAACACAGATTTCAGCTGAAGGAAGGTCAGTGGAAGCATTACACATCTGGGTGTGCCTCGAAAAAGTATCAGTGTCAGTATGTCAGAGGAGACTGTCAGCCAAAATCTGATTCCAAAGGGACATTTTTTTGTGCAATTGTCCAATCAGCATTTATTGTACACATGCGATCGGCGTTGACAAGCTCACTGTTGAACCATTGCATTCTTTGAGGTGAAGATATTCCCACAGTGCGATTTGAGAGGGGAATTGAAACAGGCGGTATTTCCATCTGCCTTTTGCCATCAGATGGCTACGGGAATGGGCTTCCTGCAAAGAACCCCTTGCTACACTGATTCAGTCATTTTCAGGATCGGGATGTTGCTGGACAGGCAATGTACATGTACATGTATCCATCCTTAATTGACCTTGAGAAGACGATGGTGAGCTGCCTTTGTGAACCTAGTACTTTTACTTGTACACAGTACTAAAAGTACACAGTACTTTTTACCAGAATTCTGCCTGAATTAGACGGTTTCAGCTACAGGGAGAGGTTAGGTAGTTTTGGATTGTTTTCTCTAGAAGTTTGGAGATTTGAGGGGAGACCTGATAGAAGTATATAAAATGATGAGACATTGATAGGGTGGACCTTTTTCAGAACCTATTTCCCAGGGTGGAAATGTCCAATGCTAGAGGGCATAGCTGTGAGGTGAGAGGGGAATTTATTTTTTTACATAGTGGGTGCTGGGGGCCTGGAATACATTGCCAGAGGTGGTGGTGGAGGCAGATTAAGAGGCTTTTAGATGGAGGTGTAGGAAATAGAGGAATATGAATCATGTTCTTATGGTAAAGGTGTTCCCACAGTGCTGGTGAAAATGGAGTTCTAGGATTTGGAATCCAGGATCTCATGGACACCCCACCCCCCCACCACCCCCACTGATTGCAGTTGAAGTTGAATCATTAGATATATTCAAGAGGAATTCGTATTGACGGGGGGGGGGGGCGAGGGGGTACTGGATAGAAATCTGAATTTGGATTATCAGCCATGATCATTGACTTCTCTATCTTCAGATAGCCCTTGCTTTCTTTCTCCATCCCCTTCGCAGTTCTCACACTAGTCTTACTGCCTCTGCCTACATTCTATATTTGTCCCGCCCCTTCCCCTGACATCAGTCTGAAGAAGGGTCTCGATCCATAATGTCGCCCATTCCTTCTCTCCAGAGATGCTGCCTCATCCACTGAGTTACTCCAGCATTTTGCGTCTACCTTCGAATTTAAACCAGCATCTGCAGTTCTTACTTACACACAATGCTTGATTTTTACTTGAGCTGTTCTGATGCAAGATTGCCAACATTAAGATCCCTCTTCACTAAACCTTACTTGCTGTTCTAAATCTCAAACTATAGTGTCTCCTCTGCAGCAATAGAACAGTAACATACTTTGATTACATTTTGAATAACAGGCTTGAACAGTGCTTCCTTATATGGCTCAATGAAATAATAGAGATTTATTGCTCTAGCACTCTCAGTTGTTAGGGGATACAGACTCCCTTGGTTTCGTTCTTTTGTTTCCTGTATAGGGTCGTGAAGCAGTGGATCTGAAAGGAAGTCACAGTTCCCCTAACTTCGCAAGGATAGAAGAGCTGACAGCTAATGGCTTTAAATTAGTGAAATAATATAGGTTGCTGCTCTCCTTGAGGCAAACACTGAAATGGGAGAATGAATAGTCAGCATTTATTTAATTCTCCTTTTTAAAAGACTTTGTGTCCACTTCTGATCCACCAAACACTGTTGGAAATTTTGTCCTTTCTCCAGCTGTGCCAGCCGACGTTAATCTGACAATCTGCCTGTTCTCTGGGGAAGGCCGAGAGATTCCAACCTGGACATAGAATTATACAGCACATAAACAGGCACTTCGACCCAACTCGTCCATGACGAACAAGATCCCCACTTAAGCCAGTCCCATTTTCCCGTGTTTGGCCAATATCACTGAACCTTTCCTAGCCATTCACCTGCCCAAATGTCTTTTAAATGTTGTTTTTTGGTATGACTGTATGGCAAATCAAATTCCTTGTATGTTTTTACATACTTGGCTAATAAATTAATTACAAAAATGTTGTTATTGTACCTGTCTCAACTATTTCTTCCATACACCCACCAGCCTCTGTATGAAAATATTGCCTTTAAGGTTCTTGTGAATTTTTTCCCCATTCACTTTAATGCTTTGCCCTCTAGTTCTTGGAAAATTCATTGTGCTCAATCACCCTATCTATGGTCCTCATGATAAACCTCCACAAGATGACCCGTCAGTCTCCCATGCATGATGGATAAAGTGTTAGTCCACCCAACTTCTCCCTATAACTCAGTCCCTTAAATGTTATCCACTCTTGAGATACAGATAGGATTATGACCAGACACCACAGTTGACCTCCCTACCTCTCAATCAAAACAGACTTCCTCCTCCTTACTACTAAGCAGCATTTCCTGCCAGCAGTACATGGAGGAAATTGTGGGATGATAGAAATAGTCACATTTACTCAAACCTCTGTGACCAGATCACTTGAGAGTAGTCGTGATGGTTGGGTGGTGAGAAATAATCTGCAGCAAAGGAAATTTTCTTTGGCAGGACTCCAGACAGAATTTATTCAGAGATTTCTCCAATATGCTAATTCCAATATGCACAGATGCATGAAGTCAGAGGATCCCACAAACATTATATATATGTTTATATCAGCAAAGAACTTTCAAGATCAGGTTGTTCAGTTAAATTATCACTTTAGTTGTGAAGAATCCAAATATCTCCACAGATTTTTCTCCAAGTTTTAATTTACATGTTTATCAATTTGGCCCTGAGGCAGAATCTTGGCCCAAAATTGTTACCATTTCTTTGCCTGCACAGATGCTGTCTGACCCACTGCTTTCAACCAGCAGATTGTTTAATACTCCAGATTCCAGCATCTGCCATCTCTTCTTCTGTTTGTTTTTTCCTTCCACCCACCCAAGATCATGGGGTAACTTACAGCAGAAAATCACCATACAGGTAGGTCTTTGTGGAATGTGGAAGGAAAGTGGAGCACCGGAGGAAGTGCACCTGAGGGTTAAAAGACATCTGGACATATACCTGGATAGAGGGCAGGTTGAGGGGTGACCTTATTGAGGTGTACAAGGTTATGAGGAGCATAGATGAAGTGAACGCTCACAGTCTTTTTCCCAGGATGAAGGATTCTATAATTAAAGGGCACGGGGCTAAGGTGAGAGTGGAGGGATTTAAGAGGGACCTCATTGGCACCTTTTGCACTATGGGTGGAGTTTGTTTCTGGAATGGGCTGCCAGGTGATGTTATAGAAGCAGATGTAATTACAAGTTTTAAAAGGCATTTGAAATATATATGGATAGGAAAGGTTTAATGGGATAGGGACCAAATGCAGACAAATGGGACTTGCCCGGAATGCCAACTTGGTCAGCAATGACAAGATGGGTGAATGGCATGTTTCCATGCTGTAGAGCTCAATGACTCTGACAGAGGTCAGGATCAAACATGTGTGCTGTGAGACAGCTGCACTACCCACAGTGTGAAAGTGATTTGTTCATACAACTGAAGCGCGGCTGTTGTTTATTTTTTGATGGAACTATTTTCCTTCCCCCAACAAGGATTATAAGAGAGCCTTTACCCTCAACGTTCCACTTCTGCTCATGGTTGTGCAGGAAATTCAAGCCTTTCAATGTCCTTGACTGATAACAGGATCTAAAAGCACCACCAAAATATTTTGAATTAAAGAAACAATGTCATTGGATCCACTTATGTTAATCCCATGTTCGGACTGACCCTTTGTATTTCCTTTGCATCTAGCATGGGTGACACTATTTCATTATCCTTACTGAGGGTTAAAAGACATCTGGACATATACCTGGATAGAGGGCAGGTTGAGGGGTGACCTTATTGAGGTGTACAAGGTTATGAGGAGCATAGATGAAGTGAACGCTCATCGTGATGTTTTAAATGGCAGTTCCACTAAATTATCCAGGATGGAAAGTGAACTCTCACTGAGTTTAGCCACATTGTTTCTTTTAAGAAAATGTCCAGGGAAAAAATAAAATTGTGCTTGCCCTGGAAATAGCCTGAGAAATGCTTTGAAAATGAAGCTAAAACAGAAAAGGCCAATTATTTTATGGCATCATTTTATAGGTTTAACGCAGAAATACATTTAAGACATGCAGGATTGAGGGAGAAGAAAGACTCTTAAAGAAAATGTTGTTAGGCCTCATCTCTTTAAGTTAGCATTACTCATATAATGGCCCACAGCCAGATGTGGGCTGTATCCTCGTCACCTTTGGCTCTTGGCAGACATGCAGTGCCAGATGTGTCGGGCTTCTCTGTAGCTATGCAATGCTGACTGATGACTGGGAATAATATGTTGCTGAATCTCCTGTTGCCGGCCAACAAGAAACAAAGCAGGAAATACTATTCCGGATTCTCAACTGTCCTTTCAAGACTACGATAGTTCCTTCATTCCCGTAGAAACTTTCCCATGTTCTCTATTGCTATAGTGATAAGTTTGAAATCAGGATCCCAGGTACCATGGCCAATAAACCCTGAATGGGGAAAATTAAGACTAAGACCCATATTGTGGGGGTGCTAATTTGACCCAAGGAAGTAAAAATAGTAAAGATAGACACAAACTGCTGGAGTAACTCAGCGAATCAGGCAGCATCTCTGGAGAAAATGGATTCATGTTTATATGTAGTGTGTGTGCGTGTATATGTGTGTGCGTGTGCATTTAGGTTTTATGTATAGGTATAATATATTATGTAGATAATATATAGGTATAAACACACACACACACATATATATATATACTGTATATAAGACATAGATACACACATATATATATATATATATATACATTTTAAATATATATATATCCAATGTTCGCCAGAGATGTTGCCTGGCCCGCTGAGTTACTCCAGAATTTTGTCTAGTATCAATCAGCAACTCCAGTTCATTTTTATTACAAGTAAAATTAGTAGTTGGATCATCAAAAAACTTATCAGTCATACCTGATGCTGGCATTCATTAGCTGTGGCACAAAATACAAAAGCATTGAGGTCATGATAACTTTGGGTAGGCCACAGTTGGAGTATTGTTTGTAATTCTAGTCACCACACCATAGGAAAGATATGATTGCACTGGAGAAGGTGCAGAGAAGACCCACCAGGATGTTCTGGTGGATGCCTGGGATGGAGTGATTTAGTCACTCCATCTGAGGCAACGTGATGCAACTGTCGGTTTTGATCTTGACCTCGCGTGCTGACTGTGTGGAGTTTGAACGTTCTCCCTGTGACCCGCATGGGTTTCCTCTGGGTGCTCTGGTTTCCTCCCACATCCCAAAGATGTGCGGGTTTGTAGGTTAATTGGCCGCTGTAAATTGCCCCATACTGCGAAGGAAGTGGATGATAAGTTATAACATGGAACTAGAGTGAACTAGCGTTTCCAATAGTCCGACTCCTGCTGTTTCCATGCTGTATCTCTATAAAAATAAAATAAATAAAAAATAAAAGCAATCTATAGAAACTGGATAGGCTGGATAAGAGTTTGTTTCCATGGTGCAGATAAGGCTGAGGAGTAATCTAAGAGAGTTGTACAAAATCATGAGGAGGATAGATAATGAGAAGTTTTTCTCAATAGCAGAGGTGTCTAAAATAAGAGACGTGGGAAAGAACTGCAGATGCTGGTTTAAATCGAAGATAGACACAAAATGCTGGAGTAACTCAGCGGGACAGGCAGCATCTCTGGAGAGAAGGAATGAGTGACGTTTCGGGTCGAGACTGAAGTCTGAAGAGTATGAAGAAGGGTCTCGACCCGAAACGTCACCCGTTCCTTCTCTCCAGAGATGCTGCTTGTCCCGCTGAGTTAGTCCAGCATTTTGTGTCTGCCTTAAAATAAGAGGCAATAGGTTTAGAAAAAGGTAAATGTGCATCCTCATTTTTTTTTAATAATCTTAGGCAGAGATAGTAGAGGCATTTCAAATTTATTAGCACATATCAATAATTTGTTGGAAAATGTCCCAATGCCAAATGATTGGTGAAAAGCAAATGCAATATCTATATTTAAGAAGGGGAATAGAATGTCTCGGGGATTAATAAAACAGTCGGTTTAACAGCAATTCAGGTAAACAATGGGATCATTATAACAACAGAAACAATAAAAAAAATAATGACTAGTTAGCATGAGTTTCAATAGGGAAAGTCTTGCATGCCCATCCTTGTTGAATTTTTGAACAGGTAATAGAGAGGAGATAATGATAATGCAATGGCTGTAATTTATATAGATTTTCAAAAGGCCTTTGATAGCAGACTATGAATAACGTCAGAGAATACGAAGGTAGTGAACAAGTGAAATAATGGATTTCTAGATGGCTTCACATCAAGGGAACTATTCACGCACATCAGTGCTGAGATCAATAGTGTCCACAATATACATGAACAAACTAGACACTGGAGTCAAATACATGATCTTTAAATACGCTGATTCACACCAAATTGGATGTTTAGGACAGTAACAGATTACAGAAGGACGTTATTAAACTTGCAGAACATAGAATTTTCTTTTTAATCCTATGGAGCTCCCTTGCCCAAAGGAGGCAGAATTTTCAAATATTCCTGGCATAAATCTTTATTTGGTATGACTTTAGACTTTAGAGAAACAGTGTGGAAACAGGCCCTTCTGCCCACAAAGTCCACGCTGACCAGCAATCACCCAATACATTCGCACTATTCAACACACTATGGATAATTTACAATTTTACCAAAGCTAATTAACCTACAAACTTGTACATCTTTGGAATGTGGGAGGAAACCAGAGCACCTGGAGAAAACCCACCCATGCGGGCTTAGGGAGAATGTACAAACACCGTACAGACAGCAACCATAGTCAAGATCGAAACCTGAGGCAGCAACTCTACCACAGAGCCAATGTGTTGTCCGATGCAAGTGTGCAAATGGCCTAGGAATGTGGAGCTCAGGTTGCAGTCAAATTAGTTCAACAGGGTATACTAGGTATTGCTTGTTGGTTGGAACAATGTGGGTGAGGGGTCACTTATTACATAAGTGGGGTAGAGGAACCCAGAAGGATCCCGCGGTACAAGCACACCCGTCACAAAGTTGTGCCACAGGTTAGCATAAAGGAGAAGCAACAAAAGCTCTGGCTTTACTTCCTGAGGGATATATTTAAAAAAATAGGGAAGCTGTTGAACTTCTTTCCTGCAACAATCAGATACTTGAACCAACCTGCAGCTCAAAATGGACCACTACAGACCAACTCTTGAACAACCAATCACTTGTTTCTTTTCCAATCGTATTTTGCACTGATGTCTTTTGTTTATTACAGAGATTTTATGTGTAATTTATGTATAATTTGTTTAAGTGTGTTTATCTACATCTATGCACGTATGATGCTGCTGCAAGCAAGATTTTCATTGTACTCATGCATACGATAATAAACTCAACTGGACTTGACTTGACTTGAACCTACGCCAAACCTAAATTATTTCCTTTTTACTTCTGGTTTCCATAATAGAAAGTGAATATAGAGAAACATAGGGCTGGCAGGGTGATATCAGAAAAGTAAGGGTATTAATATCAAGAAAGGATAAACAGATTGGGAATCCTATTTCTGGAGAAAGCAGAGGGGTGACTTGATGGAAGGGTTTAAAATTATAAGATGTTTTGATAGAATAGATGGAGAGAATATAATGCGAGGCTGTCAATATCAGAAGTGTGGCTCTCTGAAGAAATGGGAATTAAGAAGAAAACTTTCCCCAAGGAGTATTGAGGATGTATAATATTGTTATAATGGATTATATTGATACTTATAAAAGGATATAGACCAGTGACATGGAAGGACATTTAATATATTCCCAATTCAAGATGTATGGGTAACCTGGACAAGTAACTGCAGTGTAGATGGTACACATTGCAGCCATTATGCACTGATGGTGGAGAGATTAAGGTGGATGGTGTGCCATTCAAATGGGCTACTTTTGAAGTATTGTGTGCAGTTCTGATTGTCCCATTACAGAAAGGACAAGAAGGCTTTGGAAAGGGTGCAAAAGAGATTTACCAGAATGCCCTTTGGATTCTGAGGTATTAGCTATAAGGAGAAGTTGGGCAGACTTGGATTGTTTTCACTGGAGTGCTGGGGAGACCCAATAGAAGTAAATAACATTATGGGAGACATACTGTACAGTAGATAGGGTAATCTGTCAGAGCCCTTTTCCCAGGATAGAAATGTCAAAGATTAGAGGTCATATCTTTAAGGTGATAGGGACAAAGATTAAAGGAGATATGTTTTATTTTTACACACAGAGGGTGTTGAGTCCCTGGAACGTGATGGCAGGGGTGGTGGTGGAGGCAGATACAATTGTGGTTAAAGATGCTTTTAGATAATCATATGATAATACAGAACATGGAAGGATATGGATCACGTGCAGGCGTGATCTCATGTGAAATTAGTTTATCTTGGCACCATGTTTAGCATTGACATTGTGGGCTGAAGGGCCTGTTCCTGTGCTGTACTGTCCTATGCTCTCTCAAGCACTGTTCCTCATGATAAGAACAGTACACAAACAAACATAATACACAATATTAGCAAGGCAAACTATCTGCTCTTTTGAACATGATGCGCAAGCCCTTGGTTTAGAACCTTGGAAAATTAGTATGCAGAGAATCTGATAAGAAAAATGATTAATAAATATGACGGGAATAGAGAAAACTCGTGATGGATAAAAATTAGAAATAAATGCTGAATGTCGTGGCAACACCAGTCATGAACAGTCACAGCACTGGGGTTGTGTTAATGGAGGTCCCAACTCAGCTTTAAGCCTTCTCAAATGCTGGCTCCCATCTTTTTCCATTATGAGCCAAATTATTGGGCATTTTCAACATTTCCTGTGGTCATTCAGTGCACTTTCCAGTCCTTAAAAGGGAGCCTATTCATTAAAGTTTTCCATTGGCAAAATTCTGCTTTTCTAACAAAAGAAATATTGCTATCTGCAGGCGGGTGCCTGGCTCAGCAAAGAATTGCGTGGCAAAATTTTTTTTCCCTTTTTTTCAGCCCTAAATCCGCACAAAACCACAGTTGGAACCCTGGCTTGCGGAAAACAGGAAATGAAGACAGGAATGTATTAATGACTGTGTCTGACAAATGACCTCTTAAAACACATGAAAACTGAGCAAAGGAACAGCAATACTGAAGCTCAAACGAACACAACACCGGAAGGACTAGCGGGTAAGGTAGCATCTATGGAGGCAAAAGGTGTTTTGGATCAAGACCCTGCATCAGGACTGAGTTGTGTACGAGTACTAATGAGGCTGGAACAACCACAATGAAATGCTAAGGTCTTAGGGAGTGTTGGGGAACAGAAGAACTTTGGTGGGCGTGGCTGAAGATGAGAGCAGCATGGGTACATGAAGTGGTTAAAATGTCATACCGGCTGGACAATGAATACAAGAACAGAGAGGTCATGCAACTTTATAAAATCTTGGTTGAAGGTCGGGCCTTCGATCCAACTGTGATGAGTTGGAATGAAGGGCCTGTTTCCATGCTGTGTAGCTCCACGACACTAATTGTGAAGCAAACCACCAGTAACTATATAATGAGGTTGTCTCAGACTAACGCATGTCAAAAATAGTTTATTTCCATTAAAAAAAACATCTATTTACAATTTCTAAGTAATTAACAATATGTATATTTTCGATGTTATCCCTCCAAGATATAATTCTCTTAAATTAATGTAATATAGACAAAGTTCAATATTATTTGTTATTCTAAGGTGGATGTTTGACTCAATCTCTCTCACAGCTATCTTGGTTGTGTTGTCAGGGAGCGGAGAAGAAGGGGGAAGAAACAATAGGAGTTTGGTTTGACAGCTGTTTCCTCTTCAATGGTTCAACTGTGTTTTATTATCACTTGTACGACGTGCAATCGCACGGTGAAATTCTTTTCTTACAAATAGTCCAGTAGAATATTGACATACCTAAGCACATCCTCGATTAGCAATTGTATAGAAATGGTCGACTGATACCGCATGCAAGAGTCGCCATGTGTTAGCACCATTTTCCAAGTCCAGTCCACGCTCCAGTTCTTATGAGCGGTGCACGATTCAGGCAAACTCCATGCTGATTCAAGCCTCCAGCTGTTACCTTCCTCAACTGCCCAGCAGCTGACGTCCTCTCCTTGCCCGTCCACCTTTGTGCCCCGGGGCCGCCTCCCGCAGCCGACCTTGAAGATGTGCTGGCCAGACCCTGGTCCCAGTCCCCTCTCCTACCAGCCTCACTCCTCTCCCATCATGTCCATCATCGTGGCTGGCTCCTTCCTCCCTGTCTCTGGTCTTCGGTGGGCAAACAGTGGCGGCGGCTCGGCAGACTCCACTGCCAGGGTCTCTCCAAGCAAGTCGATAATGAATTGAGATACATAGCTCTTCAGGAATGAGGGTGTACTTCCAATCTGTTCTTTCTCCCTTCTTTTAGATGTGCAAGAGTCTCCAAACTCCAGATGTGCAGCTTTTAAATTATCCTATTTCACTTTGTTTCAAGTCATAAAACGAGTCGGTTGTGGAGACAGCAAACTGATGGTATCAGGATGGGTTTCTGGATCTGTAGGGTACCTTAAGATACAGTTTTTCATGGATTGGCAGTGTGTGGTTGTAATAAAATTCAACCATGCTTGGGAGGCACGTGAACTTTATCTCATTTTCTAAATAGAACTTGGACTCCTGCAAGGGAATCAAAAAATGTCATTAAAACCAAGTGTTTTCCCATCTCTACTGCAGTACAAACAAGGCAAAATTAATTGAATGGACACACAAGGGATTACAGGTGCTGGAATCTTACATGGAATACATAATTCTGGAATAGCTCAGCAGGTCAGGCAGCATCTCTGGAGAAGATGGATTGCGACAGTTTCTAAGTCTCAAGTGAATAATGAGCAAGGACACAAAGTGCTGGTGTAACTCAGTGTGTCAGGCAGCATTCCTGAATAAATGGATAGGTGACGTTTCTGGTCGGGACTCTTCACCAGACTGAAGAAGGGTCCCGACCTGAAACGTCACGTACCTAAGTTCTCTGGAGATGCTGACTGATCTGTTGAGATACTCCAACACTTTGTGTCCTATTTTGAAAACCAGCATCTGTATTTCTTTGTTTTTACTTTCTGAATAATGGGCATCTACCTTCTAACTCAGTAAATACATTATTGAAAGATGAAGGAATTGAGGGTTATGGTGAACTGGCTGATATGGGGAGTTGAGACGTGGGGCAAATCCGCCATGACATTATTGTTTCTCTAGTCCGCATGTGGCCTTACTCTGGCAATGGAGGAGATCCGGCACAGAAAGGTCACTATGGGAATGGGAAGAGGAGTTAAAAATGGTTGGCAACCAGGAAATCCAGTAGGTCTTGGCGGACTGAACGCAAGTGTATGACGGCAAATCTACACTTGGTTTAGCTGATGTACAGGAAATACCTCCTCTCTCACTTCCATCCAGGGACCCCAGTAGTCCTTCCAGGTGAGACAGAGGTTCGCGTGCACCTCCTCTAATCTCATCTACTGCATCTGGTGTCCCTGATGTGGCTTCCTGTACATCAGCGAGGTATACATGTAACTTATATCAGGTCAGATGGCGGGTATAGCTTTAAAGTGAGAGGGACAAAGTTTTATGGGCCTGTCCCACTTTGACGATTTTTTGGGCGACTACAGGCAGCTGCCGCAAAATTTTCAACGTGTTGAACATTTTTTGGCGAAATTGGCTACAATTTTTGCTGTCGTAGATGTTGTCGTAGGTTGTCGCCAGGTGTCGTAGGTGAATTCCATTAAAACTAGTCCTTGGCAGTCGCCTAAAGAGTCGCCTAAGTGGGACAGCCCCATAAGACATAAGACATAATAAGGAAAGACATTTTTGCCATAGAGGGAGTACAGAGAAGGTTTACCAGACTGATTCCTCGGATGGCAGGACTTTCATATGAAGAAAGACTGGATGGACTCGGCTTGTACTCGCTAGAATTTAGAAGATTGAGGGGGGATCTTATAGAAACTTACAAAATTCTTAAGGGATTGGACAGGCTAGATGCAGGAAGATTGTTCCCGATGTTGGGGAAGTCCAGAACAAGGGGTCACAGTTTAAGGATAAGGGTCTTTTAGAACCGAGATGAGAAAAAAAAAATTCACACAGAGAGTGGTGAATCTGTGGAATTCTCTGCCACAGAAAGTAGTTGATGCCAGTTCATTTACTATATTTAAGAGGGAGTTAGATGTGGCCCTTGTGGCTAAAGGGATCAGGGTGTATGGAGAGAAGGCAGGTACAGGATACTGAGTTGGATGATCAGCCATGATCATATTAAATGGCGGTGCAGGCTCGAAGGGCTGAATGGCCTACTCCTGCACCTATTTTCTATGTGTCTATGTTTCTATAAGGGAGATGTTTGGGACACATTTTCTTTACACAAAGAGTGGTGAGTGCCTGGAATGCTCTGTCAGTGATGGTGGAAGCAAGCAGCATAGCAGCATTTAAGAGGCCTTTAGATCATCGCATGGATATGCAGAGAATGGAGGGATATGGATCACGTGCAGGCAGAGGAGATTAGTTAAACTTGGCATCATGTTCGGTGCAGGATTGTGGGCAGAAAGACCTGTTCCTGGGCTGTATTGTTACATGTTCTCAGTTAACTTTACTTGTGGGCTTGAGTTATAGAGAGTGGCTTGATAGGCTGGGACTTTTTTGGTAGCATAGGAGTCTGAGGGATGATCTTACCGAGATGTACAAGATCATGAGGGACATATATGAAGTGAATGTTCATAGCCTTTTCTCCAAGGTAGAGGATTCTAAAACTAGAGGTCATCGGCTAAGGCGAGAGGTCAAGGGAAACCTTTTTTCATTCGGAGAGTAGACCATGTCTGGAATAGATGGCACTTGCCAAGAATGCCAACTAGGTCAGCATGGAGAAGGTGGGCCAAAGAGCCTGTTTCAATGCTGTGCAGCTCTTTGACTCACTGGCAATGTACCACAGCCTTCCCGTTGGCAACGTCACATCGACAAAGAAGGTTATTCTAATCCTAACCATGACTTAACTACCACATTAGATCATTTGGTTTTATTTTGCAGATGCTTCCTGATCTGCTGAGAATTTCCACATTTTCTTGTTTTTATTGTTAAAATCCATGCCCTCTACAACTCTTGTTTAGCTGACTATAATTACAGCTCCTGCATCTATACAAATTTTACAAGTGTTTTTGTTGTCTGTCGTTTCCATGCATTCTGCACATCATTGTAGTACGTAACCAATAATCAGTAACCAAGTAATTAAAGCATGCATGACAATTGAAAAGAAAACACACAGAGTGCTTTTAATTTAATGATTTCACAAATGCATCTACTAGCATCACTGATTAACTCTGCAATAACATAGCACACCATTGTTCAATTGTCATTTTTTTCCCCTAATCAAAATCGTCATCTTTCTCTAATTACCCATCTATGGCCAGTGACTAAACTATTGGACAAAAGTTTTTTGTGGTTTCAAAGAATTGATGAACAAAGCACGAGGGGGTGGATCATTACATAACATTATGAGGGGCATAGATATGGTAGACAGTCAGAATCTTTATCCCCGGGGTGGAAATGCCAAAGATTAGAGGGCACAGCTTTAAGGTGAGAGGGACAAAGTTTAAAGGTGATGTGCGGGGCAAGTTTTTATTTAGACAGAAGGTGGTGCTTGCCTAGTATATCCAACCAGGGGTGGTTCTGGAGGCAGATACGATAGTGGAGTTTAAGAGGCTTTTAGATAGGCACATAGACATGCAGGGAATGGAGGGATATGGATCACATGCAGGCAGAAGAGATTAGTTTATCTTGGCATCATGTTCGGCACAGATATTGTGCTGTAATGTTCTATGTTGTTCTATCTTGTAGGTAGTAGTGCTGCTACCTCACAGCTCCAGGGACCTCCATGTGACTACGGGTTTCCCGCGTCTTCCCTAGTTACCTGTCACAACCCAAAACATGCAGGTTGATCAGTTAACTGACTGCTATAATTTGCCCCGAATTTCAATCGTTCCTTGACTGTCACATGTTCAGAGATACAGCAAAAATAATTGCTCTGCATGCTATCCATCAAATTGTACTGTACATTAACACCATGGATCCTCTCCTGAGAAAGCACGCAGAGAGTCGCCAACAAGTGTGTAGGTGGGTGGTAGAATCTGGGGAGGTTGATAGGAGGGTATAAGGAACAACATAGGATGAGTGTAAAAAGACAGCCAGTACTGAATAGGTAGGCTGAAGGGCTTGTTTCCTTGCCGTAGGACTATTAATATAATGCAAAACTTTGAAAAATATTTACTGACCTTTTCAAATATTCTGTAGTTCCTCACTTTCTTCCCTGAATCATCCCATACAACTAGAACCTTTCACAAAAGAGGGAACAAATTGATTTACATCTGTCTATGATGAGCTATCAGAAAAGCAGCAAATTGTAAAACCTTGCCCGAGTTTTTATACTCATACCTGCCCAGACTTTGAAGAATTCCTAATGCAGTACAATCCATTCGCTGGTTTGTTGCCAGGACTTGAAGATATGAACAATCTTTGTGAGTAGACAAGAAGGATTTTAATATTATTACTTTATTAACCAGTGTGCTTTGATAAAAGTTCAATCTTATTCATTAGTCCATTATTCAATTCTGGAGAAGTGAGATGTTTACGGTGGAAATGTCAAAAACTAGAAGGCATAGCTTTAAGATCAGAGGTGGAAAGTTCAAAGAAGACGTGCGGGGCAAGTTTTTTTTTAACACAGAGAGTGGATGGTGGTACGTGCTGCTGCGGATGGTGGTGGAGGCAGATACCATAATGTCATTTAAGAAACCTTTAGATAGGTACACGGATATGGAGGGAATGGAGGGATATGGAGCACATGTCGGCACTTGAGATGATTTAACTTGGCATCATGTTCGGCATGAACACTGCAGGCCGGAGCCCGTTCCAGTGCTATGCTGTTCTATGTTCCATCCAGTTAAATCTCTGCACGGTCTTCTATGTTTCAAAGGGAACAATCGTGTCCTAGACAATCTTTTTTTATGAGTGTAAGAAGCCACGATACCTCAAAAAAGCTCCCCTGTGTCCTCTTTAGTTTTACAGAAGTATCATCTTGTTGGTGACCCTAAAGCTGGGGATCACTGTTCAAATATAAGAGGTCGCTCAGTTAAGGCAGAGATGAGAAGATGTTTTTTCTCTCAAGGTCCCCGGTGTCTTTTGACACCCTTTTCCTCAAAGGGCGGTGAAAGAAGAATCTTTGAATATTGTTAAAACAGAGGAAGGTAGGTCTCTGAAGGGGATGAAAGGTTACTGGTGTAGATGAGATATCAGAGTTGAGGCTATTGTCTGATCATGGTTTAATTAATTGGCCGAGTGAACTTGAGAGGTCGTGGCCTATTCCTGCAATTAATTTTCATGTTTATTAAATGGTTGCTTGAACCATACATTGTACTTTAATTATGTCTCAGCTTGTTATTGACTCAGAGTTGAACAGCAGAGAAACATCCATGCTGACCTTATTGTCCATCTATACTAATATAATTTGCCCGGATTAGTGTAGAAACAAGGAACTGCAAATGCTGGTTAGTACACAAAAGGACACAAAGTGCTGGAGTAACTCGACAGATCTGGCTGCATCTCTGCAGAGCATGGATGCGTGAAACATGGATAATTGTATAAGTAGTAGAAAAAGATCATTGTATAAGTAGTAGAAAAAGGAACAGATTCTAGTTAACACACAAAAGGACAAAGTGCAGGAGTAACTCGACAGGTCAGGCAACATCTCAGCAGAAAATGGATAGATACCAAGAGTTATCTATCATCTCATTGGACGCAGAAAAAGCGTTTGATCAAGTAGAACGGGACTATATGATTAAAGTATTGCAAAAATTCCAATTGGGAGAGAACTTCATTGCATGGATAAAACTATTATATAACAAACCTACGGCTAGAATACTAACTAATAATATATTATCCTCGAAATTTGAACTATCAAGGGGCAATAGACAAGGATGTTCATTATCACCGCTGTTATTTGCTTTAGTAATTGAACCCCTTGCTGAAAAAATAAGAACACACATGGATATTTACGGTTATAATACAAAATATTCAAATAACAAAATATCCTTATATGCCGATGATGTACTATTGTACATCACAAAACCACAAATTAGTATACCAAATATATTAAATTTAATTGAGGACTTTGGATCCTTTTCAGGATATAGAATAAACTGGAACAAAAGTGAAATTATGTCGATAGAACCAAAAGACTCAACACACCTCAGGAAATTCCCCTTTAAAATAGCTACAGAAAAATTCAAATATTTGGGAATTGAAATTACTAGAAATTACCAGGATATGTTTAAAGCCAATTATAATCCCTTACTTAAGAAATTAAATAATATGATTAAATTCTGGAAAACACTTCCGATGTCCTTAATAGGCAGAATAAATGCTATAAAAATGATTTTCTTACCACAAATCCTATACCTATTTCAATCAATACCTATATATCTCCCAAAAAAGTTTTTCAAAAAATTGGACTCAGACATTACAAATTTTATATGGGATTATAAATCCCATAGAATACAAAGAGCACACCTTAATAAACTAAAAGAGTTGGGGGGTCTCGCGCTCCCTAACTTTATGTATTATAAATGGGCAGTAAATATTAAAAATATGATTCACCTGCTGGACAATTCTGCCCAGCAGGTGGACTGGATTATAATGGAAAAAGGGGACTGTTCCCCGAGTAATATAGGAGCGATTATTCTCTCTCCAATAAATTTGAATAATAAAAATTATAATAAAAACCCAATTATAAATAGCACAATTAGAACATGGAAACAAATAAAACAGAATCTAAAATTAAGAAACCTATCTCTCTCAATACCAATAGTTAATAACCCATCGTTTAAACCTTCAACCATAGACAAATCATTTATACAATGGGAAAGAATGGGAATCAAAACGCTCGAAGATCTGTATGAATTGGGAAAATTACTATCATTTCAACAACTACAACTGAAATATAATCTGAAAAATAATCAATATTTTAAATATCTACAAATTCGTGATTACCTGAAAAAATACACAAAAGACTATCATAATATGCCTTCCGACTTACTAGATGAAGCAATGAAGACAAAGGCGGAATCAGCTAATCTAATATCGTACTTATATAATATCATTTTAAACATAGAAATACCCACAACAGAAGGAATTAGAAGAGACTGGGAACAAGAATTAGCTATAAAAATTTCAAGAGAGAGCTGGGATAACCATTTACTACAGGTGCATAAATGTTCGATCAACGTACGACATACGCTCATCCAATTCAAAACATTACATAGACTATATTATTCAAAAACTAAATTAAATAAAATCTTTCCTAATGTTTCACCAATCTGTGATAAATGTCTATGTCAAGAAGCTACCATAGCGCATTCTTTTGTTTTTTGTACAAAAATCCAAAAATTCTGGTATGAAATATTTGATATTTTCTCAAAATTAATTGAAATAAATCTGGTACCAAAACCAGAATGGATCATTTTTGGAATATCGGAAGGTATCCCTGAATTAAACGTGTATCAGAAGAACTTATTCAATTACGGGCTAATAATGGGAAAAAGGCTCATACTTAAATTCTGGAAAAATGCGCCCACACCAACAATAAAAATGTGGACATCAAATATGTTGGAAACATTACATCTGGAAGAGATGAGATTCCTCTTAGCAGGGAAAGCAGACCAATTCCAAAAGACGTGGTCTACGTTTTTGGACCTATTACAAGCATGAGGTGCAATAGTAATTAAAAAAATAAATAAATAAAGAAATGGTATCAGGACCTGGTAATGGGAGGTAAAACAATAAAAACAGACTTGGTTGGTGGTTCCCTTTCTGCGATTGTTCCTACTTTCTTTTTCTTTCTTTTCTAGGATCTACTTTCTTACTTTACTTCCTTTTCTAACTTCTTTTCTAAAGGGCTTTCTTTTCACAACACTCTCTTGCACCTCACGACTCTTGCGCACTTTCTTTACTTTTCTTACTTCTATCTTTCTCTTAAAGCTCAAAAAAATGAAGCGGTATAAAAAATGTATTAAGATATAAGTGTTGTGTATTACTGTAATTACTTCTAATAAAAATAATTAAAAAAAAAAAATTTAAAAAACCTTTAGATAGGTACACGGATATGGAGGGAATGGAGGGATATGGAGCACATGTCGGCACTTGAGATGATTTAACTTGGCATCATGTTCGGCATGAACACTGTAGGCCGGAGCCCGTTCCAGTGCTATGCTGTTCTATGTTCCATCCAGTTAAATCTCTGCACGGTCTTCTATGTTTCAAAGGGAACAATCGTGTCTTAGACAATCTTTTTTTATGAGTGTAAGAAGCCACGAAACCTCAAAAAAGCTCCCCTGTGTCCTCTTTAGTTTTACAGAAGTATCATCTTGTTGGTGACCCTAAAGCTGGGGATCACTGTTCAAATATAAGAGGTCGCTCAGTTAAGGCAGAGATGAGAAGATGTTTTTTCTCTCAAGGTCCCCGGTGTTTTTTGACACCTTTGAATATTGTTAAAACAGAGGAAGGTAGGTCTCTGAAGGGGATGAAAGGTTACTGGTGTAGATGAGATATCAGAGTTGAGGCTATTGTCTGATCATGGTTTAATTAATTGGCCGAGTGAACTTGAGAGGTCGTGGCCTATTCCTGCAATTAATTTTCATGTTTATTAAATGGTTGCTTGAACCATACATTGTACTTTAATTATGTCTCAGCTTGTTATTGACTCAGAGTTGAACAGCAGAGAAACATCCATGCTGACCTTATTGTCCATCTATACTAATATAATTTGCCCGGATTAGTGTAGAAACAAGGAACTGCAAATGCTGGTTAGTACACAAAAGGACACAAAGTGCTGGAGTAACTCGACAGATCTGGCTGCATCTCTGCAGAGCATGGATGCGTGGAACATGGATCATTGTATAATTAGTAGAAAAAGATCATTGTATAAGTAGTAGAAAAAGGAACAGATTCTAGTTAACACACAAAAGGACAAAGTGCAGGAGTAACTCGACAGGTCAGGCAACATCTCAGCAGAAAATGGATATATTCTCCAGAGATGCTGCCTGACCTGCTGAGTTATTCCAGCACTTTGTGTCCTTTTCCCCATATTAGTACCTGATCCTTCTATGTTTTGCCTATTCATGTGCCTGTCTAAATGTTTATTAAACGTTGTGATTGTATCTGATTCCATCACCTCCTCTGGCAGCGTGTTCCAGAACCACTCTGTGTCAAAAACGTTGCCCTCAAATCTCCTTTAAAATTCCTTTGTACGAAGTGACACAATATTCTTCGGTTTGCAATGTAATTGTTTGGTTACCGAACAGGAAAGGTTTAGAGGGACATGGGCCAAATGCGAGCAAATGGGACTTGCTTAGATGGGGCATCTTGTTTGGCTTGGACGAGTTAGGCCGAAGGATCGGTTTCCATGCTGATTGACTTTATAACTAATTGAATTATTGTTTATTGCATATTTATTTGTTGTGTTGTTGCATTAATGTGCATGTAAAACTGCAGCAAGTAACAATTCCATTGTCACAGTTGGTGCACGTAACAATTAAATATTCGCGACTTGACTCTTTACAATCGTCAGCTTTGAGAATCGGCAATCATTTGATGGTCTGAATGGCCTCCTATGTAATAATGAAATATATGGTACATAAAAATATCCATATTTATTAGTGTAGTGAGTAAGTACCTCTCAACATCATTCGATTCTGTTGTATTCAGAAACACAGAGTCTGGTAGCTGTACCTGCGATGAAACAACACAATAAAAAAAGAATGTAATTTAACTAAGAGAGACAATTGAACACATGAAAATACAGAAGGACAGTTTGAAAAATGGCAAAAGATCCAGAGAGATAAGTTTTTAAAAGGAAAGTAAGTTGTGTAAAAAAAATACACACCAAGCGCTGGAGTAACTCAGCGGGTCAGGCAGCATCTCTGAAGGACACGGATAGGTACCATTTCAGGTTGTGACACTTCTCTAGATTAGGTCTGAAGAAGGTCCCAACCTGAAACGTTGCCTACACATGTCCTCCAGAGATGCCGCCTGACCTACTGAGTTACCCCAGCATTTTGGATTCTATGCAGATTCAAGCATCTGCAGTTCCTTGTGTTGCATTCTCTAAACTTTCTTTTTCTTCTAGTCGTTTATTATATTGTTTACAGTGTACTATGTTTACATATTCTGTTGTGCTGCTGCAAGTAAGAATTTCATTGTTCTATCTGGGACATATGACAATAAAACTCTTGACGCTTGACTCTAATAGAGACAATAGTTCCATTTAAGAGACAGGTCCATGGAGTGTTCTTCATGATGTCACACAATGACAAGTCTGTCTGTTCAGATCAGTATCTTATTTAACTAACGTAGGGACTTTGCAAACACAGAATACTGAAGATGCTGAAAAGCTGACATAAAGCAGAGAATGCTTGGAACTCATTATCTGAAGCAGAGGTAACGTTCCAGCTTGATGACTGTAGATGCTACCTGACCTGCTGAGCATTTCCACCGCCTTGTGTTTCTATCAATCAAGACTTTTTCAGGATGTCAAACACAATACTATTAATTCAGCTGCAGTGTCAGGAGGAACATCTTGTGATTAGACTGGGGTTTTGAATATCCTCAGTACTCTGCAGGAAATAACAAGGATGATAATGAGGCGCCAGTAATAGATAATAAATCAGACAGATACATGACATCTGTTGTTCAATAACAACAGGTCCTGACCTCCCATCTACCTCTTTGGGAACCTACGAATTATCTTTAATAGGACTTTATCTTGCACTAAATGTTATACCATTTATCCTGTATCTGTACACTGTGGACAGCTTGATTGTAATCACATATGGTCTTTCCGCTGACAGGATAGCACGCAACAAAAAGCTTTTCACTGTGTCTTGGTACACATGACAATAATAAACTAAACTAATACAGGAAAATGTGCTATTGCACGTTGCCAGGAAGAATGCAGATAGGCATCAGGCACTAACTGGTACTAGTTTAATGTGGGTGCAGTAACAGAGAGACATTGCTTCACAACCCTGAGAGTAGCAGAATGCCCAGAAGTAAAAAGAAAGACTTCAATGTACATAATGATGATCAGAACTACAGGGCAGCACACTGGCACAGCGATAGAGTCGCTGCCTTACAGCGCCGGTTCAATCCCGACTATGGGTGCTGTCTGTACAGAGTTTGTACGTTCTCCCTGTAACCACATGGTTTTTCTCCGAGATCTTGGGTTTCCTCCCACACTCCAAAGACGTACAGGTTTGTAGGTTAATTGGCTTGGCATAAATGTAGGATAGTGTTACTGTGCAGGGATCACTGGTCAGTGCGGACTCGGTGGGCCGAAGGGCCTGTTTCCGCGCTGTACCTCTATACTAAACCTCAGGATGCCTAAACTTTTTTATAGCCAAAGGATATACAATATATGAGAACACATAGAAACATAGAAAATAGGTGCAGGAGGAGGCCATTTGGCTCTTCGAGCCTGCACCGCCATTCATTGTAATCATGGCTGATCATCCACAATCAATAACCCGTGCCTGCCTTCTCCCCATATCGCTTGATTCCGCTAGCCCCTAGAGCTCTATCTAACTCTTCAAACATGATGAGATGCATCAGAGACAAGATGCAAAAGTAAGGTTAGAAATCTCACTTGTGGCCCAGAGCCTTAAAACCCTCCTTACGTGTGGGGGTGTTTCAAGAATTGCAAAAAGTTGCACCGACGTTCAAAAATAAAGGAGCACAATAACCATGGCAAGAAGCGAACAAATCCATGTTTTGTTGGTGCTCGCCATCTTTTCGTCAATAATTCAGTACAATTTAACTGGCTGTTCTGAAATGATTACCTAACAAATTGAAAGTCACAAAAGAAATGTTGTGGCAAATCCTGTTCGACGGGATCGAGATCAATGATGAAGTAACGAAGAGGCACTGCTTGCACGGTTGATGCATGCAAGGAATTTTACAAGGCATCTGTTAAAGGATCACACAATATACTTTGGGCACAATTAAATCCCATGGGTTTATATAACAACATTTAAAACACATTTGGACCTCAAAAAGGTTGCCAGCACCATCAAGGACCCACACCATCCTGGCCACACACTCATCTCTCTGCTGCCATCAGGTAGAAGGTACAGGAGCCTGAAATCTGGTACATCCAGGTTCATGAACAGCTTCTTCCCCACAGCCATCAGGCTATTAAACTCGCCATCAAACAAACTCTGAACTACAACTGCTTATTGCACTTTATCTGTTTAATTATGTGTATATATATATGGTCTTTGCTATATAGACACACTGAACTGTTCTGTATTTATGCTTACTATATTCTGTTGTGCTGCAGCAAGCAAGAATTTCATTGTCCTATCTGGCACACATGACAATAAACTCTCTTGACTTGATTTGACTTGAGGGATATGGGTCAAGCGAGGGCAGTTTGCTCAGCATGGACAGGCTGGGCTGAAGGACCTGTTTCCTTGCTGCATGACACTATGACTTTATAAAGGAGGAGTGTCAACATAAAAGGTGCTAATCAAGGTGACTGTTGATGTGCATCCCTGAAGATATATTCTCCAGGATTTAGTATTTAGCTCAGTATATTATACATTACTAACATAATACATTGCACAATTTCAAAGTTTAGGGTTATAGGGAAGGAATGAATGCAGGGAGTGACAAGGGATGGTAATGAGAGGCCAGTAAGAGAGTAGATCAGACAGATACATGGCACCAGTTGTTTGACACAGGAAAGTGTGCTGGAAAGAATGGGAATAGGAATCAGACACTAAATTGTACAAGTTTAAAGTGGGTGCAGTAACAGAGAGTGGTGGGGGCGTGGAATGTGCTGCCAGGGCTGGTGGTGGAGTCAGATACAATAGTGACGTTTAAGAGGCTTTTCGATAGGAACATGGATACGCAGGGAATGGAGGGATATCATGTATCATAGATCATGTACAGGCAGATGAGATCAGTTTGGCTTGGCATAGTGTTCGGTAAAACCACTGTGAGCTGAAGGGTCCATTCCTGTGCTGTACCGTTCTATATTCCACCTCTGAGAGTAGCAGGTGCCGAGAAGGCCATTAAGCATGAGAAATCGAAAAGTCACGACTCTTTACACGACTTGAGCAAACTACTCACGACCATACAGGCGTCACCCCGCGTCCATGTGGCGACAGCCTAGTCGCCTGTAGTCGCCGACAAAAATCGCCTAAGTGGGACAGGCCCTTTACTGTGTACTTCCAGCAATAATACTAGAGACGAAAGGTGGGAGGCAGAATAATTCAGGGCAACGCACGTAAAAACAAGGACACAAGTTGCTGGTTTACAAAAAAAAGGCACAAAGTGCTGGAGTAATTCAGCGGGTCAGGCAGCATCGCTGGAGAACATGGATAGCTCTCTTCAGTCTGAAGAAGGGTCCTCAACTGAAACATCACCTATCCATGTTCTCCACAGATGCTGCCTGACCCACTGACTTACTCCAGCACTTTGTGTCTTTAAAAAAAAAAAAACAAGTAAAAGTTTATTTTATGGACATAATTTTTGTAATGCATAAAATATCTATATTGTCGTGAATTGTTGGCAGATGTGGATTTGTTTTCAATGGGGACATGAAGCGACAAAAAGAGAGAAAGAGAAAGGGCAGTAACTAAGATTAATTGGAGGGCTCTTTTAATCAGTTGGCACAGAAATCGTGAGCTAAATCATGCTCCTCAGCTGCTAGATTCATAGAATTTTTGGAAATATGGGTACGTAGCTGGTCGAGCTGCTGCCTCGTGACGCCAGAGACCCAGGTTCAATTTGACCTCACGTGTTATCTGTGAGGAGTTTGAATATTCTCACTGTGATCGGGTGGGTGCTCCGATTTCCTCCCATGTCCCAAGGACGTGCAGGTCTGTACTTTAATTGGCCTCTGTAAATTCCCCCTAATGTGCCGGGAGTGGATGCACAAACGGGACAACGTAGAACTAGTGAACGGGTGATCTATGGGCGGCGTGGAGTTGTGTGATCTTGAGCGCTTGTTTCATGCTGTATCTTTAAACTAAATTAAACTTAGCAAGTTAAGCAAGCATCTGCAGAGGGAGAAACAGAGTGAACATTAACAAAGAGTGTTCAACCTGAGACATAACTTTCTCTCCACAGATGCTGCCTGACCCACTGAGTGTTTTCAATATTTTCTGCCTTTATTGCAGATTAACAGCATCTGCCTTTTTTAAATTTTCATTTACAATGAAAATATAGCTCTGATATTTCAAATCGCGCTGTAGCTTTGTGGTTGTGCTCGGTTTTGTGATAATTATAGTTATTAGTTTCCTGCTAACCAACAAATGTTGTTTCTTATAACATTATTCAACCATAACAGATGTTGGCTGTCTCCATGCCTGAGCTTGTAGATTCTTCCTTCTTGTAAATGCTCAACAAATCCACCAGAGGACAGCATTTGTTGGAATCATCCAGGGCAGACTTCACATAATCACCCACTCCATGCTTGTGCACTTAATCCTCTTTCTCGATCACACGTTTACTGCTCCTAGTACTTTTTATAGGCCATTATGACTTCTGATTTCCTTTACTTTTTCTTCAAGCAATGATATTTTTTTACCAAACAAGTTGCAGAGGACATCACCAATTTTTGAGTTCATATGTTCATAAGTGATAGGAGCAGAATTAAGCCATTCAGCCCACCAAGTCTATTCTAGACAATAGACAATCGACAATAGGTGCAGGAGTAGGCCATTCGGCCCATCGAGCCAGCGCCGCCATTTAATGTGATCATGGCTGATCTTCCCCAATCAGTACCCCGTTCCTGCCTTCTCCCCATATCCCTGACTCCACTATCTTTAAGAGCCCTATCTAGCTCTCTCTTGAAAGTATTCAGAGAACCGGCCTCCACCACCCTCTGAGGCAGAGAATTCCACAGACTTACAACTCTCTGTGAGAAAAAGTGTTTCCTCGTCTCCGTTCTAAATGGCTTACTCATTATTCTGAAACTGTGGCCCCTGGTTCAGGACTCCCCCAACATCAGGAACATGTTTCGTGCCTCTAGCATGTCCAAACCCTTTTTAATCTTATATGTTTCAGTAAGATCCCCTCTCTTCTAAACTCCAGAGTATACAAGCCCAGCCGCTCCATTCTCTCAGCATATGACAGTCCCGCCATCCCGGGAATTAACCTTGTAAACTTACGCTGCACTCCCTCAATACCAAGAATGTCCTTCCTCAAATTAGGGGACCAAAACTGCACACAATATTCCAGGTGTGGTCTCACTAGGGCCCTATACAAATGCAGAATAACCTCTTTGCTCCTATACTCAACTCCTCTTGTTATAAAGGCCAACATGCCATTCGCTTTCTTCACTGCCTGCTATACCTGCATGCTTACTTTCATTGACTGATGAACAAGGACCCCCAGATCCCGTTGTACTTCCCCTTTTCCCAACTTGACACCATTTAGATAGTAATCTGCCTTCCTGTTTTTGATACCAAAGTGGATAACCTCACATTTATCCACATTAAACTGCATCTGCCATGCATCTGCCCACTCACCCAACCTGTCCAAGTCACCCTGCATTCTCATAGCATCCTCCTCACAGTTCACACTGCCACCCAGCTTTGTGTCATCTGTAAATTTGCTAATGTTACTTTGAATCCCTTCATCTAAATCATTGATGTATATTGTAAATAGCTGCGGTCCCAGCACTGAGCCTTGCGGCACCCCACTAGTCACTGCGTGCCATTCTGAAAGGGACCCGTTAATCCCTCCTCTTTGTTTCCTGTCTGCCAACCAATTTTCTATCCATGTCAGCACTCTACCCCCAATACCATGTGCCCTAATTTTGCCCACTAATCTCCTATGTGGGACCTTATCAAATGCTTTCTGAAAGTCCAGGCACACTACATTCACTGGCTCTCCCTTGTCCATTTTCCTAGTTACATCCTCAAGAAATTCCAGAAGATTAGTCAAGCATGATTTCCCCTTCGTAAATCCATGCTGACTCAGACCAATCCTGTTACTGCTATCCAAATGTGCCGCCAATTCATAGAAACATAGAAACATAGAAAATAGGTGCAGGAGTAGGCCATTCGGCCCTTCGAGCCTGCACCGCCATTCAATATGATCATGGCTGATTCATCTTTTATAATTGACTCCAGCATCTTCCCCACCACCGATGTCAGGCTGTTTTCTCTCTCCTGCCTTTCTTAAAAAGTGGGATAACATTAGCTACCATCCAATCCACAGGAACTGATCCTGAATCTATAGAACATTGGAAAATTATCACCAATGCATCCACGATTTCTAGAGCCACTTCCTTAAGTACCCTGGGATGCAGACCATCAGGCCCTGGGGATTTATCAACCTTCAGTCCCATCAGTCTACCCAACACCATTTCCTGCCTAATGTGGATTTCCTTTAGTTCCTCCGTCACCCCAGATCCTCTGGCCACGAATATATCAGGAAGATTGTTTGTGTCCTCCTTAGTGAAGACGGATCCAAAGTACCTGTTCAACTCATCTGCCATTTCCTTGTTCCCCATAATAAATTCACCTTTTTCAGTCTTCAAGGGTCCAACTTTGGTCTTAACTAATTTTTTCCTCTTCACATACCTAAAGAAGCTTTTATTATTCCCAGAAATACCTGCCATTGTTGTTCCACTGGCATCCCTGCTTGGGTATTTTTCCAGTCAACTATGGCCAGTTCCTCCCTCATGGCCCCATAGTCACCTTTATTCAACTGTAACACCGACACCTCCGATTTACCCTTCTCCCTCTCCAATTGTAGATTAAACTTGACCATATTATGGTCACTACCTCCTAATGGCTCATTAACCTCAAGTTCCTTGATCAAATCCAGTCCATTACATAACACTAAATCCCGAATTGCCTTCTCCCTGGTAGGCTCCAATACAAGCTGCTCTAAGAATCCATCACAGAGGCATTCCACAAACTCCCTTTCTTGGGGGCCAGTACCAACCTGATTTTCCCAGTCTACCTGCATGTTGAAATCTCCCATAACAACCTTAGCATTACCTTTACTACATGCCAATTTTAACTCTTGATTCAACTTGCACCCTATATCCAGGCTACTGTTTGGGGGCCTGTAGATGTCCCATTAGGGTCTTTTTACCCTTACAATTCCTTAGTTCTATCCATACTGACTCCACATCTCCTGTTTCAATGTCACCCCTTGCAAGGGACTGAATTTCATTCCTCACCAACAGAGCTACCCCACCCCCTCTGCCCACCTGTCTGTCTTTTCGATAGAAGGTATACCCTTGAATATTCAGTTCCCAGCCCTGGGCCTCTTGCAGCCATGTCTGTAATTCACACAACATCATACTTACCAGTTTCTAACTGAGCCTTAAGCTCGTCCACTTTATTTCTTATACTTCGCACATTCATATACAGCAATTTGACCTCCGTATTCACCTCCCGTCTCTCACCACTCGCAATTGGCCCTGCCGTTACTCTCTTATCCTTTCTCAAACTTTCCTTCCCATTAATTCGAGAGTCTTTTGTAACTTTTCCTGTACTCACTTCCCCTTCAACTCCATACTTATACTCCCAATTTGTCAATCCCTCCCCCCCACTATTTAGTTTAAACCCATAGGTGTAGCCCGAGCAAACCTGCCTGCCAGAACGTCGGTCCCCCTCCAGTTAAGGTGTAACCTGTCCCTTTTGTACAGGTTACACCTACCCCAGAAGTGATCCCAGTGGTCTATAAATCTAAATCCTTGCTCCCTGCACCAGCCCCTCAGCCACACATTCCGATCCCCTATCTCTCTGTTCCTGTCCTCACTAGCACGAGGTACTGGAAGCAATCCAGAGATAACCACCCTAGAAGTCCTGCTTTTCAGTCTTCTTCTTAACTCTCTGAACTCGCGTTGCGGAACCTCCTTCCTCTTCTTCCGATGTTGTTTGTGCCTACGTGCACAACTACTGCCGGATGTTCTGAATTTAGCTCGTGACATCTTGAACCCTGGCACCAGGGAGCCAACAGACCGTCCTCGCATCTCGTCTGCCGCCACAGAATCTCCTGTCCACTCCTCGGACAATGGAGATTTTGCCATTCAATCATGGCTGATCTATCTTTCCCTCTCAACCCCATTCTCCTGCCTTCTGAAAGATGGCAGATGGAGTTTAATGCTGATAAATGTGAGGTGCTACATCTTGGCAGGATAAATCAAAATAGGACGTACATGGTAAATTTGAATTTGAATTTGAATTGAATTTGAATTGAATTAGACTTTATTAATCCCCTTATTCAGGGGAAATTCAGATGTCCTTGCAGCACACTAATAAAATACAACATAGTATTAAAAAGAAGTTCAACACCAAAACATCCCCCCACAGTGGTTCCCACTGTGGGGGAAGGCACAAAGTCCAGTCCCCATCCTCTTGTCCACCCAGAGTCGGGCCCACTGAGGCCTCCACAGTCGCCGCCACGGCGCCCGATGTTCTCGCCGGGTGATGGTACTCCGGCATCGGGAGAACCCCCAGCGGCTTGGGGTACCAGGAACGACCACCTTCCCACCGAAGACCGCGGCTTCCAAGCCAACAGACCGCGCCGGACGGAGCTCCACACACTGGCAATCTCAGCAAGAGATCCCAGGCTTCGGGATGTACCGTTCAGCGTCACAGCTGGCCGCTCCACAGAACCGCCGCTCCACGATGTTCTCATCGGCGGTCCCAGTATACTGGAGTTCCAGCGCAGCGACCCAGGAAAGGCATCGCCCGCTCCACGACAGCGCTTCAGCGCTGCACCGCCGCCAAAGCCGATGTTCTGCGCCGCCGCCAAAGCCGATGTTTTGGCCAGGTCCCCTCAGGGAAACGTCGCTCCAGGACCCGCTGGTAGGCCGCAAGGACAGGTCGAAGGCGCTGCTCGGAGGAAGGCAACCCCTCCGACCAGGTAGGGACTCGAAAAACAGTTTCCCCCTTCCCCCCCACCACCCCCCACACATAAAAAGATTAGGCCCCCTGACTACACACTCAACGTACTAAAAATAATAAAAAAGGGAAAAAAACGGACAGCTGCAGGACAGGCAGCCGTTCTGGACAGCGCCTCCAATGGTAGCGAATTGAGGAATGCAGTTGAACAGAGGGATCTAGGAATAACTGTGCATAGTTCCCTGAAGGTGGAATCTCATGTAGATAGGGTGGTAAAGAAAGCTTTTGGTGTGCTGGCCTTTATAAATCAGAGCATTGAATATAGAAGTTGGGATGTAATGTTAAAATTGTACAAGGCATTGGTGAGGCCAATTCTGGAGTATGGAGTACAATTTTGCTCGCCTAATTATAGGAAGGATGTCAACAAAATAGAGAGAGTACAGAGGTGATTTACTAGAATGTTACCTGGGTTTCAGCAACTAAGTTACAGAGAAAGGTTGAACAAGTTAGGTCTTTATTCTTTGGAGCGCAGAAGGTTAAGGGGGGACTTGATAGAGGTCTTTAAAATGATGAGCGGGTTAGACAGAGTTGACGTGGATAAGCTTTTCCCATTGAGAGTAGGGAAGATTCAAACAAGGGGACGTGACTTGAGAATTAAGGGACAGATGTTTAGGGGTAACATTAGGGGGAACTTCTTTACTCAGAGAGTGGTAGCTGTGTGGAATGAGCTTCCAGTGGAAGTGGTGGAGGCAGGTTCCATTTTATCCTTTAAAAATAGATTGGATGGGTATATGGACGGGAAAGGAATGGAGGGTTATGGTCTGAGTGCAGGTAGATGGGACTAGGGGGATGAAAGAAGAAAGAAGGGGGAAAAAAAAGAAGAAAAAAAAGTGTTCGGCACGGACTTGAAGGGCCGAGATGGCCTGTTTCCGTGCTGTAATGGTTATATGGTTATATGGTTCTCCCCATAATCCCTGACACCCGTACTAATCAAGAATGTATCAATCTCCGCCTTAAAAATATCCATTGACTTGGTATCCACAGCCTTCTGTGGCAATGTATTCCACAGATTCACCACACTACGACTAAAGAAATTTCTCCTCATCACCATCCGAAAGGAACGTCCTTTTATCTGAGGCTATGACCTCTGGTCCTAGACTCTCTCACTAGTGGAAATATCCCCTCCGCATGCACTCTATCCAGGCCTTCCGCAATTCGGTAAATTTCAATGAGGTCCCCCCTCATCCTTTTAAACTCTAGCGAGTAGAGACCAAGTGCCGTCAAACGCTCATCATAAGTTAACCCACTCATTTCTGGGATCATTCTCGTAAACTTCCCCTGGACCCTCTCCAGCGCCAGCACATCCGTCCTCAGATATGGGGCCCAAAATTGCTCACAATACTCCAAATGCATTCTGACCAACGCCTTACAAAGCCTCAGCATCACATCCCTGTTTTTGTATTCTAGTCCTCTTGAAATATATGCTAACATTGCATTTGAGTTATAGGATTGCAAAGGCTGGGCCTTTTTTCTTTGGAGTGCAGGAGATGGAGTGGTGACTTTATTGATCTGTACAAGATCAATGTGGAGAGGATTCTAAATCTAGAGGGCATCAGCTTAAGATGAGAGGGGAGATGTTTAAGAGGGACCGCAAGGTGAACATTTTCACTCAGAGGATAGTCTGTATCTGGAATGAGCTGCCAGAGAAAACTATGGAAGTGGTTACAATTGCAATTTTTTAAAGTCATTTGGACAGGAAGGCTTTAAAAGGACATGGGCCACATGCAGGCAAATGGGGCAGTCAATATGCCAATTTGGTTGGCATAGACTAGGTGGGTTAAGGGTCTATATATATATATGTTGTATGACTCTATGTCTCTACAGAGAACACAAGTTGGTAAAATGACAAACATGTGCTGGGTGGACAAAAATGCTGGAGGAACACAGCAGGTGAGGCACACAGCAGGTGAGGCAGTATCTCTGGAGAGAAGGAATAGGTGACATTTCGGGTCGAGACCCTTCTTCAGACTGAAAACTTCTCGACCCGAAACGTCGCCTATTCCTTCTCTCCATAGATGCTGCCTCACCCGCTGAGTTCCTCCAGCATTTTTGTCTACCTTCAATTTTTCCTGCATCTGCAGTTCTTTCTTAAACATGTGCTGGGTTATCTTTTTAAACATTGAACCCTTCTTAGGCATAGTGGTAAAGAGGAAACATGACTGACATTACGCTTTGCAGGAAAATGCATTTGGAGAAATATACAGAAGGGAAGGGTTTGGAGAGCTATGGACCAAATGCAGGCTACTGGGACTAGCCCAGAAAGCAAACTTGTCTAGCATGGACAGGGTGGGTCGAAGGGCCTATTTCTCTGCTTCATGGCTCTATGACTTTAAAAAATATATCAAGTTGATGGCAGAATGAATGCAAAAGTAAGATATACGACTTGTATTGAATTTCCTGAATATATTTTCATGATTAAAGTATATTTTTGAATTAAGAACCTCTGAGCATCGTGGTGGAATAGGCTCAGTGGAGTTAGGAATTTAATATGGTCGGGGGAAGGAATGAGCATACTGGGAGCTTTGATTTCAACACATGAGAATTCATGGAGGGAGGGGGTGGTGTCAACGATATATTGGGTCAGAGGAAGAGTTAACCAGAGGTGGCGCCTCGCTCTTCCGGAGGCGGTTTCACTGTGTTCTCTGGCATTTTGGCAACTTTCCCTTTTCAGCCACTGCCACCTAAACATCCGCTATTCATCTCAGCACCATCTCAACATAACCCGTCGTGAAAACCTGGGCACTTAATGACATGACACTTACAAATACAAAATCTCTCAGCAACAACCTTGAAAAACAGATTTAAAAAACTTTCGAGGACAAGAGTCTGATTCACAGAGATTAAAGAAAAGACCCATTACACAAAGCGTGGTCAGTGTATGGAACAAGCTGCCGGAGGGGATAGTTGAGACAAGGTGCTATTGCAATGCTTAAGACATTTTTGGACAGGTACATGGATAGGATGGGTTTAGAAGGATATGGGCCAAACGCAGGCAGGTGTGACGAGTATAGATGTGGCATGTTGGTCTGTGACTTTGAGAAGTGTTTCACTTTCTGCTCAAACTTCAACATGGATAATGTGAGAAACCATAGTCAGGATTTATACCTTCATTAAAACTTCACAATCTTTTTGAAGAATGTTTGATTTGAGCTGTGAATGTTATCATATTCTGCTGTGTGCTCCATGACCATTGATGACACTAAATATAGGACAGAGGGCACGGACAAAATAAAATAAAAGTTCTTACGCTCTCGTAATCATCATCATCATCATCATCATCTTCATCAGACAGGTGAATGAGCTCCAGAGGTTGGGATTGAGAACGAGATCGAGGAAGCGGTTTTTCCGGGAGAACAGAGCGAAAACTTTGCCCATCGGGTGACGAACGTCTGCACAAAATAATATTGTTTGGATCCTTATTCATCATCTACATATCTTGACTTATCGTTCATACTAATGCATCATCTTACATCAGCATTACGCATACTGGCTGCGTTTGTGTATCTCGGGGTGGCAACTATCGGGGTACAAGGAGAAAAGCAAACTAGCGAAGAACTCCCTGTGCTCTAGATGTAATAGTAGTGTAGCCCTCACTATTAATAGGGTGAGATCTGGTTGACAACATCCGACAATCGTACACCCTGAGCATGGCGCAGTGGCACAGCGGGTAGAGCTATTGCCTCACAGTGCCAGAGACACGGGTTCAATCCTGACCTTGGGTGCTGTCTGTGTGGCATTTGAATTCTCCCCGTGACCGCGTGCGTTTTTTTTTAGGTGCTCCGGTTTCCTCCACATCCCAAAGATGTGCAGGTTTGGAGGCCTTTCTAAAATTGCCCCAACTGTGTAGGTAGTGGATGAGTAAGTGGAATAACATAGAAATAGTGTGAACGGGTGATCGATGGCTGGAGTAGACTCGGTGGGCTGAAGGCCTGTTTCTATGTTGTATCTCTAAACTAAACTAATCAAGGACCACTTACACCCCAATCATTCCCACTTCTCCCCTCTCTTAGTTTTAGGTTAATTTAGAGATTTAGAGATGCAGCATAGCAACAGGCTCTTCGGTCCACCGAGTCCGCGCTGACCAGCAATCATTCCATACACTAGCAGTATCCTACACACTTGGGACAAATTACAATTTACAGAAGTCAAATTAACCTACAAACCTGCACGTCTTTGGAGTGCAGGAAGAAACTGGAGCAGCCGGAGAAAACCCATGCAGTCACAGGAAGAAAGTACAAACTTTATACTGTCAGCTCCCATAGTCAAGTTCAAACCCAAGTCTCTGGCTCTGTAAGGCAGCAACTCTACCAGTGCGCCTCCATGCCGCCCCTTGTCGGGCTGTAGATAAAAATCTTGAAAGCACGTACCACTAGTTTCAGGAACAGCGTCTTCCCTGCTGCTATCAGACTCCTGAACTGACCTCTCTTAAGCTAAAGCAGGGGTCGGTAACCTACGGCCCCCGGGCCGAATGCGGCCCGTAACCCGAAATCATCCGGCCCGCAGGCGTATTTTTTTTCCCGTTATTATCCGGCCCGCAGACTTCTGTCATCTCCGGTATCTTCCTGGCCCGAGGCCGCGGCGCCCAGGCGCGGTGATGCAAGGTGGCCTGCACTGGCGGCCGCAATGGTGCAGCCACCGAGCAGCGCCAAGCTCTGGCTGTACTGTATCCTGCGCAAGCCGCCGGCACGGCCGCGCACCTTTTGTGTCTGGGCTTTACTGTCGGGATCGGGGTTGTCAATAGGCCGGGGATGAGCGAGTGTGAGTATTTGAGCCACCGCCTTCAGGACAGAGCCAAGGCAATGGTCCGTAGGTACGCCATGTTCGTGAGCGCCCGTAACTAGGAGCCAGCGCTCGAGGTGGCATCCCCGAAGGGGAGGGATCTATGTGAACACGTGATTTGATGCCTGCCATCCGGGGCGGGATCCATATCTACACCTGATAGATGTGGCCCGCCATCCGCTCGCAGACATGCGTCTCGGCCCCTATGCAGAATCATGCTATATTCTGCACTCTGGTTATTTTTCTCTTTGCACTACCTGTCGTACTTGTGTACGGCTTGGTTGAACACGTGGAATATTTGCCTAGATAGTGCGTAAACAATGCTTTTCAATGTCTCTCAATACACATGACAATAATAAATCAGTACCAATACCAATAATAAACTATGAATCAGAGGACAGAGATTTAAGGTGAGAGGGAAAAGATTGAATTGGAACCAGAGGGCAACTTGTCAGAGATAATTAACTTGAGGGCAACTTTTCACACAAAGTGTGGTGGGTATATGGAATGAGTGGCAAGAGGTGGTAGTTAAGGCAGGTACTATAACAACATTTAAAAGACACTTGGACAAGTACATGGATAGGAAAAGTTGAGAGGGATATGGGCCAAAGATGGGCAAATGTAATGGGGCATCTAGCATCTTAGTCGGCATGGATGAGTTGGGTCGAAGGACCTGGTTCCATGCTGTATGACACTGATTCCAACGTGAATAAATGTGGATATTAGAAATGTTGTGGTCAAAGTTACTCTTAGTTCCCGTAACTAGGTCATCAAGGGACACTACGTTGAACTGTGTGGGCTCACATGAGGTCTGTAATGATGTGGGACCTTGATGAGACTGCAGTGGCTGTTGTGTAGACTTGGGCTCCCTCTTGGCTCAGGAGGATACACTGCCTTCTGGCTCTGCATTACAAGGAGAGACGAGGCGAGACTGGGACAGTGGAGCTTATGAGAATGAGAGATTTCCTCATGAATTTTACTCAATTCTCAAATGCTTCATTCCCTCTGAGCTTCACGCATTCAAGTACCTGTCGAGAAGCCTATTAAATATCGTTACTGCTGCCTTCACCACCACTTTTGGCAGCTCACTCCAGATACCAACCATTGTGTGTGTGAGAAATGTACCCCTCACTAGTTTTTGACACACCTACCATGGGAAATGGACTCTGACTGTCTACCATATCTATGCCTTGCGCAATTGCGACACCTTCTCTCAGCCTCCTTTGCTCTGGGGAAAACAGCCCCGGCCTGTCATGCCTCTCCTTATAACTGTAGGTCTCCAGTCCTGGTTCTTGTGAATCTTTCTTGTGCCCTCTCCAGCTTAATTACATCCTTCCTACAGTGTGCTGTTGTCTTATGTTAAGCCATTATAGATTCATGAAGGGCTTTCATTAAACTTTTCAGAGATAATTAACATTGGTCTTTGCAATGCACAGTTCTGGCACTAAAATGAACATTTGTGAAATTTCCTTCTGTTGGATTTGATTTACTTTTAGTTTAGTTTAGTTTAGTTTAGTTTAGAGATACAGCGCAGGAACAGGCCCTTAGGCCCACCAAGTCCGCGCCACCATCGATCACCCCGTGCATAAACACACACTACACACTAGCGACAATTTACTATTTTTACCGAAGCCTATCTTTGGAGTGTGGGAGGAAACCGGAGCAACCGGGGAAAACCCACGCGGTCACGGGGAGAACGTCCAAACTCCATGCAGATGGCACCCGTGGTCAGAATCGAACCCATGCCTCTGGCGCTGTGAGGCAGCAACGCTGTGCCACCCCATTGATTTATCCATTGATTTAAAAAAAAATCTTGTCAAGCTCATCATTTTTCCCCTCTTTATTTCACCTTCTCAACTCTGTCAGAGGACACTGCACTTTTTCAGAGTTCTAACACAATAAGTTCCAGTAAAGTCCAGTCCAATAACTCCCAGAAAATGCCTCATGTTACCACTTCATTGGTAGTTTCCTTCCATTCCCCGTTGATATATCTATATCCGGATTCAAGTAATGTTAAGGGCTTCTGTTTTGGTGTTATTGTGTACATTGTAGGAACAAACAACTGCAGATGCTGGTTTACAAAATAAAAGACAGTAAGTGCTGGAGTAACACAGCAGGTCAGGCAGCATCTCTGGAGAACATGGATGAGTGACATTTCGGGTCGAGACCCTTCTTCAGACTGAAGGGTCCCAACCAGAAACGGTATCTATCCATGTTCATATGCAGAATTAGGCCATGGGGCCCATCCGGTCTACTCCGCCATTTAATTACGGCTGATCTATCCCTCTCATCCCCATTCTCCTGCCTTCCCCCGCATAATCATTGACGCCTTTACTAATCACAAACCTGTCAACCTCCACTTTAAAAATACATAATGATGGCCTCCACAGCCACCTGTGGCAATGAATTCCACAGATTCACCACCCTCTGGCTAAAGAAATTACATTTCCGTACGGTATGTTTGTCTTCATTGGTCAGGGCATTGAGTATAAAAGTCAGGATGTCATGTTGCAGCTTTGTAGGACTTAGGTTAGGCCGCATTTTTAGTATTGTGTGAGTTCTGGTCACCCATTACAGGAAGGATATGGAGGCTTTGGAGAAGGTGCATAAGTGGTTTACCAGAGAGCTACATGGATTAGAAAGTATTCAGTATAAGGAGAAGTTGGACAAACTTTCATTGTTTTTTCTAGCGCATCGGAGCCTGAGGAGAAACCTGATAGAAGTATGTAAGATTATGAGAGGCATAGGTAGGGTTAAATAGTCATAACATTTTTGCCCCAGGGTGGAAATGTCAAAAACTAGTGGGCACAGCTTTAAGGTGAGAGGAGCAAAGTTTAAAGGTGATGTGCGGGGCAAGTTATTTTACACAGAGAATTAGGTGTTCCAGAGCCTGGAATGCGTTGCATGGGATTGTGGTGGAGGCAGATACAATAGTGGTGTTTGCGAGACTTTTAGATAGGCACATGGATATGCAGGGGATGGAAGGATATGGATCACATGTAGGCAAAGAATAGTTTAATCTGGAAATTATGTGCCAAAGGGCCTGTTCCTTTGCTGTACTGTTCTATGTTAGATGCAAGATAAATTTAGATTTATCTTACCATGTTATAGGAAAGATGTTGTCAAGCTGGAAAGGGTGCAGAGAAGATTTATGAGGATGTTGCCATGACTGAGCTAAAGGGAGCAGTTGAGGATGAGGGTGATCTTATAGAAACATAGAAACATAGAAAATAGGTGCAGGAGTAGGCCATTCGGCCCTTCGAGCCTGCACCGCCATTCAATATGATCATGGCTGATCATCCAACTCGGTATCCTGTACCTGCCTTCTCTCCATACCCCCTGATCCCTTTAGCCACTGAGCCACATCTAACTCCCTCTTAAATATAGCCAATGAACTGGCCTCAACTACCATCTGTGGCAGAGAATTCCACAGATTCACTCTCTGTGTGAAAAATGATTTTCTCATCTCGGTCCTAAAAGACTTCCCCCTTATCCTTAAACTGTGACCCCTTGTTCTGGACTTCCCCAACATCTGGAACAATCTTCCTGCATCTAGCCTGTCCAACCCCTTAAGAATCTTGTAAGTTTCTATAAGATCCCCCCTCAATCTTCTAAATTCTAGCGAGTACAAGCCGAGTCTATCCAGTCTTTTTTCATATGAAAGTCCTGCCATCCCAGGAATCAGTCTGGTGAACCTTCTCTGTACTCCCTCTATGGCAAGAATGTCTTTCCTCAGATTTGGTGACCAAAACTGTACGCAATACTCCAGGTGTGGCCTCACCAAGACCCTGTACAACTGCAGTAGAACCTCCCTGCTCTTATACTCAAATCCTTTTGCTATGAATGCTAACATACCATTCGCTTTCTTCACTGCCTGCTGCACCTGCATGCCTACTTTCAATGACTGGTGTACCATGACACCCAGATCTCGTTGCATCTCCCCTTTTCCTAATCGGCCACCATTCAGATAATAGTCTACTTTCCTGTTTTTGCCACCAAAGTGGATAACCTCACATTTATCCACATTATACTGCATCTGCCATGCATTTGCCCACTCACCCAACCTATCCAAGTCACCTTGCAGCCTCCTAGCATCCTCCTCACAGCTAACACTGCCCCCCAGCTTTGTGTCATCCGCAAAATTGGAGATGTTGCATTCAATTCCCTCATCCAGATCATTAATATATATTGTAAATAGCTGGGGTCCCAGCACTGAGCCTCGCGGTACCCCACTAGTCACTGCCTGCCATTCTGAAAAGGACCCGTTTACTCCTACTCTTTGCTTCCTGTCTGCCAGCCAGTTCTCTATCCACATCAATACTGAACCCCCAATACCGTGTGCTTTAAGTTTGCATACTAATCTCTTATGTGGGACCTTGTCGAAAGCCTTCTGAAAGTCCAGATATAACACATCCACTGGTTCTCCCTTATCCACTCTACTAGTTACATGCTCGAAAAATTCTATAAGATTCGTCAGACATGATTTACCTTTCATAAATCCATGCTGACTTTGTCTAATGATTTCACCACTTTCCAAATGTGCTGCTATCCCACCTTTAATAACTGACTCTAGCATTTTCGCCACTACCGATATGCAAAATCGTGAGAGGAATAGATCAGGTAAACGCATAGTATCTTACCGAAAGTAGGAGAATCGAGAACCAGAGGACGTAGGTTTACGGTAAGGGGGGGGGGGGGGGGGAGAGATTAAATAGGAACCTGAGGGTTCACTTTATTTTGGAAGAAAGGGAGGTGGGTATGTGGAATGAGCTGCCAGAGGAGGTAGTTAAGGCAGATACCAGCACAACGTTTAAGAAACATTTCGGCAGGTACATGGTTAGGATAGTTTTAGAGCGATACGGGCAGTTGGGACCAGTGTAGATGGGATATGTTGGTGGGAAATGCAGGCAGGTGGGACCAGTGTAGATGGGACACGTTGGTCGGTGTGGGAAAGTTGGGCCGATGGCCTGTTTCCACGCTGTATGACTCAATGACTCTATTTGGTACAGGCTGCAAGAGATTTCCGTTGTATAAAAAAAGTCATAATGGTATGAAATTCATTTTCAAGGTTTTACTGAATGGATATTTTGAAAGATCACAGAAACAGGAAAAGTAAAGGTAAGAAGAAGTGTTTGTTTTCTTGGAGGATAGATAATAGTGCAGGCTGATTTAGTTGTATAGCCAGCCCGCTTGTGGAGAACACAGAGCATGAAATACACCTTAATCACAGTCATTGTACTTACTGTAAGGGTAATGTGTTGTGCTTTTCAGCTTTAGGCTTAGCTGAAACAGGTGGTGGTTTTGGAACATTGGTAGCTGCTTTTGGTAACAAGTCTGGCTTATATAGTTTAGGTTTGATCGTTTCAGCTTGAGTTGGTATTTGTGACAATGTTGATTTGTTCATAGGCACTGAATGACTAGATCCTTTGTTGGAAAGCACTGGAGGAGGTCCACCATTAGATCCTTTGCTGGAAGGAAGCGGAGGAGGTCCACCACTTGATCCTTTGCTGGAAGAAAGCGGAGGAGGTCCACCACTTGATCCTTTGCTGGAAGAAAGCGGAGGAGGTCCACCACTAGATCCTTTGCTGGAAGGAAGCCGAGGAGGTCCACCACTAGATCCTTTGATGGATGGAACTGGAGGAGGTCCACCACTAGATCCTTTGATGGATGGAACTGGAGGAGGTCCACCACTAGATCCTTTGATGGATGGAACTGGAGGAGGTCCACCACTAGATCCTTTGATGGATGGAACTGGAGGAGGTCCACCACTAGATCCTTTGATGGATGGAACTGGAGGAGGTCCACCACTAGATCCTTTGATGGATGGAACTGGGGGGAGTCCACCACTAGATCCTTTGATGGATGGAACTGGGGGGGGTCCACCACTAGATCCTTTGATGGATGGAACTGGAGGAGGTCCGCCGCTATATTTGCTGATGGAAGTGAGTGGAGGAGGTCCACCACACGATCCTTTGTGGGAAGACGCTGCAAAAGATCCACTACTAGATCGTTTGACGGAAGGCAATGGAGGAGGTCCACCACTAGATCCTTTGCGGGAAAGCGATGGAGGTCCACTGCTCGATCCTTTGTGGAAAGGCACTGGAGGAGGTGCACCATTAGATCCTTTGTGGGAAAACAATGGAGGAGGTCCACCACGTGATCCTTTGTGGGGAGGCATAAGAGGGGGCCCACCACTAGATCCTTTATGCAGAGGCACTGAAGGTGGTCCTGTTGTAGATCCTCTGTGTGAAGGCGATTGAGGAGTTGAAACGTGCAACAGTTCCCTATTTCCAACTGCGTGTTGCAGCTGCTTATTCAAATCCAATGAAAAGTTACTTCTGCTCTTCACGCCGGCATTTGGGACTTCCACAGTTTTTTTGAGATGCTCCAGTTCACTCAGGGTGGGCTTTGAGTGAATGGGAGGGGGTGTCGGGCAGCCTGCTGAAATAGCGGGAGGCACACGTCTCTGGGATGCATTATTTTCATGGGAAGGCAAGGGCAAAGCATCCGGTGAATCCTCTATCCCAGCGGCTAAGCCAAGTGAGTGCAGTCTCGGACTGGGAGGTGGCGGAGGAGGTGGTGACTTCACGCCGCTCCTTTCAGATGAGACTGGAGGAAGGTTCAACACCGGTTGGCAATCTAGACATGTTGGAAAGAGAGAATAAATACATTACTCCGATGCAGCAAGTGGCTGCTGAATTATTTAAATATATAATTAAACAGGATTATAATTCTTTTCGCAGAGGTCTTCTGACTTGTGAGATACTTAATCCAAAGTATGAAACATCTTCAGTATTATGTTATTTACATAGTTAATCTGCCTTCCTGGGACTTAAGGACAGCTATTTATCATCTCCACAGGGTGGCACAGTGGCACAGCTGGTAGAGTTGCTGTCTTACAGCACCAGAGACCCAGGTTGGATCCTGAAGTCTGCTGCCGTCTGTGTGAAGTTTGCATGTTCTCCCTGTGGGTTTCCTCCGAATTTGTCCCGCATCCTAAAGATGCGTGGGTTTGTAGGTTAATTGGTGTCTGTAAATTACCCCAAGGGTGTAGGGAGTGGATGACTAAGTGGGATGACATAGAACTAGTGTGAAGGTAGACACTTCTTCTTTCGTGTGGCGTGCACAGCCTAAAGTTGTCGGACAACTTGTTCTATTTGATCTTCTGTTTGTGCACGTCGAGTTGATTGCATTAGTCGAAACAGGGCGGACCACGTGAAGGTTGCAATCTTCCACCCCAAGGTAGACACGATATGCTGGAGTAACTCAGCGGGACAGGCAGCATCTCTGGAGAGACGGAATGAGTGACGTTTCAGGTGGAGACCCTTCTTCAGACTGTTGTAAGCATGAGATGTTGTTCCTCCAATTTGTATTTGGCTTCACTCTGACAATAGCGGAGGCCTAGGACAGAAAGGTCAGTGTGGGAATGGGAAGGGGAATTAAAGTGTTTGACAACCGGGAGATCAGGTTGGTCCAGGCGGACTGAGCGAAGGTGTTCAGCAAAACGATTGCCCAGTTTACGTTTGGTCTCGTTGATGTATAAGAGCCCACACCTTGAACAATGGATACAGTAGATGGGGTTGGAGGAGGTGCAAGTGAACCTCTGCCTAACTAGAAAGGAGTCAGGGTCCCTGGACAGAGTTGAGGGAGGAGGTATAAGGACAGGTGTTGCATCTCCTGCAGTTGCAGGAGAAGGTACCTGGGGAGAGGGTGGTTTTGGTGGGAAGGGATGAGTTAACCAGGGAGTTGCGGAGGGAATGGTTTCTGCAAAAAGCGGAAAGGGGTGGAGATGGGAAGATGTGGCTGGTGGTGGGATCCCGTTGACGAAAATGTCGGAGGATTATGTGTTGTATGCGACGGCTGATGGGGTGAAAGATAAGGACTAGGGGGGACTCAGTCCCTGTTGCGACTAGGGGGAGGGAGAGCTGCGGGGTACTGAGGAGACACGAGTGTGGGCCTCATCTATGATGGGAGAGGGAAACTCCCGTTCTCTAAAGAACAAAGACATCTCGAATGCCCTGGTATGGAACATCTCATCTTGGGCAGAGATGCGGTGTAGATGGAGGAATTAATAAGGAATAAGTGATTGGCCACAATGTCTGAACCGAACAGGATGTCAAGTTAAAGTAATGTCCTCTGTCGGCAGGTGATTCATA